>JAODAL010002663.1:0-190688 GCA_025379985.1 Phyllomedusa bahiana | reverse complement strand
ACACAATTAGAACAAAAATGACTTGTCAGCAGCAGACCGTCTGCCAGTGGACAGCTTCCAGGTAAAATTAGATGTGTTTCTATGTTGCATGGAGTCAACGTGAATGAAAAATAAAGTAAAACATTTAAACAGTATGAAACGGAACATAACAAAATGTTGTTTTTTACAGATGCTGATAATATAGTCAATGTAAAGTCCTATGCACATAGCAAAGCCACATATGGACTTAAATTATTATTATTTATTTTAGAGCGCTCTTAGTTCCAGAGTGCTGTACAACCGAGGGGGGGGGGGGGGGGGGTTATATATATGACATAGGTCAAAAAAGTACAAGGTGACAATAACTAACTAACAACTGGCCCAGTGAGAGAGAGGGCCCTGCCTGTGAGGGCTCACAGTCTACAGGGAAAGAGGAAAGAGACAGAAGGTGAGGGGTGACATGCTTGTGGGTGGAGCAGTGCAACACGGTTAATGTTGGTTATAGGCAATCCTGAAGAGGTGGGTTTCCAGGTTACTTTTGAGGCTAGTGAGAGTGGGGGAAAAGTCTGATGTGTTGGGGCAGTGAGTTCCAGAGTGTGGGTGAAGCACGAGAGATGTCGTGGATACGGTTATGTGAAGAGCTGATGAGAGCAGAGAAGAAGGTCCTGTGAGGAGCGGAGAGTGCGTGAGAGGAGATATCTGGAGATTAAGACATAGATGTATGGAGGAGAGAGGCTATGGAGAGCCTTGTAGGTCGTGGTTAGTAACTTGAACTTAATTAGCTGGGCATTGGGTAGCCAGTGAAGGGATTGGCAGAGGGGAGAGGCAGGGGAGTAGCGAGGAGAGAGGTGAATCAGACGGGCAGCAGTTAAGGATGGATTGGACGGGAGCGAGGGTGCTAGATGGGAGGCCACAGAGAAGGATGTTACAGTAGTCTAGGCGGGAGATGACAAGGGCATGGACCAGCATTTTTGTGGTTTCAAAGTTAAGGAATGAGCCATAGACACTCCACATTCAGTGATATGAAGCAAAGCTTTTAGTGCAGGATATTTTCTTCCATCGGAATATGCCATGCTTTTATCGTTAGCATTCTTTATGTGTCATACAAATCTGTGCCAAACATACTTGTATTATTGTCATATGTATAGGCTTTAGTCAAAGTAAACTGCTACATTAAAAATATCTATCACCATATTCCACCTTGAAGCATATATGACTACAGAATATGTTAAGAGATTTGAATTATATACTGTATATATGAACGTTACTCTTCTTCTACTTATGCATGAATTTACTTAAAAGTGCTACTCTACACAGTCTTTCCATTCTAATGAGATATTCCCTGCAGTACAATGTGCTGTACTTCACCGAGGGGTCAACTTTGATGGGTAAAAACATTTCCAAGCTCACAACAGCAAATTCTAGCAAATTTGACAGCTGTAGGATAGTCAACACAATAGGAATTCTCAGCCTAGGAGCTGTCAAGCAGTACCTGTCACAATTAGAGTAGGACTAATGTATTAACATAAAACAAAATCTATACTGATGTTAGATAAAGAAAAGAAATACTCACTTTGCAAGCAGTCAGCATTAAGGAGGTCTTGACATTTTTCATGACACTTGACACCACACTCCGTACACCTCATGCCCTGTCTTGCTATTCCCCAAAGTAAACCTTCACACTCATAGCAGTATGTTGGTGTTGTCGCAGTCCATACTTCAAAATTGTGTGGAGTGGTTGATGATATTGGGTAAATAAGAGCTTGCAATGTCTTCTTGAATACATGAGCTTTCTGTTGGGGTTAATTTGGGAATGGTTAAAATAGGGCATAGTTTAAAGATATTTTACAATTAGAATATGGTTGGCTACTGTTCCAAGTATAGAGGAAAAGCCTCCCCAAAATTATGCATCATAGGCAGTGACATCACAGGATAATGGTAATATCAGTGTAAAAAGAAAAACATGACACATTAAAAGTTGTGCATATACATGCAAAATTACAGTAATCTACTGAAAAAAACAATATGGCATCAAAAACGTTTTAACCAGTAAAAATGGCACCCAACTTACAGATCACTATTTAATACAAAGAGTGATAACCAACAGCTCTTAACGTAAATGAACAAGGACCAGTTAAAAATCATGTAAAAGAACCCCTCCATATAAAAACCCTAATAAAAGTTACATTACATATGGCTACATGTATTATTTTACAATACTTACTCTTCTCTTATTGGGGTAACCACTTTTTAGAAGGTGAGGTAGTTTTACATTTCTTTATTTTTTTTCTTGGTTCCTGTTTCATGCTTACATATGTTCGTTACCATTTTTTGTAAAGATTATAGGTTTTGATGCTATGGTGACCTGTCAGTAATGTATTGCATGTATTTGGGTAACTTGTGCAATTTTTAGTGTATAAACTTTTTTCTTTTTCTTGTGATTTTATACATTTACAGACAGAATTGCAGCGCCTCTTTCTTTTTCATGGTAGTGGACACTTTTTCTCTCCTTTCTAGGATAATAATGATAATTATTAATGATAGTTGCATTTTGCCCTTTGACTTAAAGGGGTTTTGCCACGTTCTCATTTCATACCTCCTGCATCCAACTCTTCAGCTCTGTGTGCTCAGAAGGGGGTGTGTGTGAATGTTTGAAATGCATATCATGTGACCCAGCAGGATGACATCCACCTTTCCTCTCTCTAGTCAAAGAAAGGTCTGTTTATTGATAAAGCTGAGAGTAGCTCAAAAATAAAGCTTTTACCTCACAGCACAAGGGTCCTAGGTTTAAACCACGGCAGTAACCAAACCTGTGGATTTTTTTTTTCTCTTTATCAATGCACATACCTCAGTGAGGTTTCTTTTTTATTTATTTGCACTCTTTGACTTATTACTAAGGAGAACAGAGGATGGGAGTAGTATGACAGCAGGATGGGGTTTGAACACTCAGTAGCTGCCTGAGAGGAGAAGTAATGTCTGAGCATGTCTGACCAGGAGTGAGGAGCTCTCAGCCCTGGTCGTATCCCCTGGAGATGAGCTGTAAACAATGGATCACTAAAGCAGAAACAAAGATGGTCCAGAATTTTTAATAAATGATGAATGGTGAAAAAGTTTATTATTTAGTTTGCAAGTTTCTCACATCAATTTTACTTCATGGCAAAACCCCTTTAAACCAAAATTTGTCTATAGAAATACTGTAAAGAAAAATGTAGTAATTTCTTTCCAAGGCATGACAGTTTGACCTTACAGACTCGTGTAAGCTCTTTACAAAGTACATTTCAGTACTTCTTTAAATAGCTTATAGCATTGTATAGGAACACTGCTTCTTTTGCCTTGTATGGCTTTCATAAAAAGACTGTACAGGAATGGAAAAAAAAACCTTTCTACCAAAGACTGTGTTAAACCTGTCCACGTGTTGTGTATAGTACTGCATAGTACAAGTCTTTGTCCCATTTACTTCTGTTGTGTTATTCTGTACTTCCAGATCCAAGCCGTAGCTAGTTAAGGGATTGTTTTGGAGAGAAACAGCAATTTGTTTTTTTTCCAATCCAGTTCAACCTGGGATCAGTCCACACTAAAAAAGCCTATTTTTGTTAAATCATCTCTCAATGATTAGCTGATCATTGAGACCTCCCCAGCAATGAGCTAAAATATATATCTCAGTGAACATGGCAGCAAATGTTCAATGTGCTTGCAGTGATACCACAGGGAAAATGAAGCAATAAAAATTGTGTCAGGTCCGGCAGAACAAGAGAGACTATAGCCACTCTCAGCTCTGACCAACAGATAAATGTCCTGAACTGCAGATGTCATCTGTTTATTCAGAATAATAGGATATTAAAATTGGTTTATAAACCCGACAACCTGGAAAAAAGGGAAAAACACACAGCACATTCAGAATCTGCTATGAATTCTGACAGCTCACGGTATATCTTGCAAGTTATTGCAAAACTAGAAAAAGCTTACCAGTTCTTCATTGTTGACAGAGGTTCGTATTACCATTGCAAGAGATATTCCAGCTTTCCGAGCGGCCAATGTCTGTATGAATACAAAAACATTTCACGGCATCATTACAACACAAGCAACCCTAGGTATGATATACAGTAATAAACGGCTGCATTGGGTTAGCCATTCATACAGACAAAAGATATTTGTTACTGCTGAGTATATTCAGATGCAAGCCTGCCATACAGCTTAGCTCCACAATGCTGAGGAAAAACCTGAACCACCTCAAAAGCTTACATCTGTAAGCCAATAAAAAGATATCGCACCAATACAATTCCTGAATACTTTTCTATAATTGGTCATCAAGACACTTGGTTTATCTCTAATCTAGCACCTATCAAGACTGGTCTATTCTGGAGTAAAGGAAATTTACAGTACAGTTACAGTTTATGTTTGATATATCATTTGTCTGCAGCTATATAATATATTTTGCATACTCATTCTAAAAGGGTTAATAGCTGAATGCGACATATAGGAAGTTCAGTATTTCTTAGTTGATAAGTGAATATTTTTGGCAATTTTCAATGGGCACACATAGCATAAGGGGTAATTTTATGATTTCATGTTCTCTTTTCTAAGAGTTTAAAATACCTTTGTTACCACGCAACTTCTTTAGTTCTGTTTATGGCTCTTGTTCAAAGAAGCTTTTATACTACCCAGTTAACGAGCAGTGAACAGCCGCACGAATAATGGTTTGTAGCTTATGCCTGCCTGCTCATGCAGCCATTCACTTTCGTTACTGGCAGCACCACAACCACCCTCCCCATGTAAGTAGACAAACAATTATTTTGTTTAGTTCTGCATAAAATATGGGATCAACCAAAGAATGAGCATTTGTCCATTTGTTGGCTAATAATAGGACCTTTGACACAGGGCGGTTATCCAGAATGAGTATTCCCAAAACATCATTAGTCTGACAATTGGCCCATGTAAAAAAAGCCTTTAAAGGGGTTGTTCAGGAGTTATCTTTAAAGTAAGTTAAAGATACTTGTTGGGCTAAAATAAAAATAATATAGAAAAAAAAAAAAAAATAATAATATAATATATATAATATATATATATATATATATATAATATATATATATATATTAAATTTATATATATATATACACATACACACACATACACACACGTATACATACACAAAAAAAAAATACGGGCAGCTGGGGTTGGACCATTACCAACTGACATCATTCAGAACGGCTCACCATACTTCTGAGCAGGGATGTCAGGCGAGTGACTACTCACAGGTGGTCCAGCCAATTGTGTGCCCCAGGTGTATGAAATTGTATGCCTATACTCTATATGTCTTACTTAAAAGCTATGAAAAATAAAGTTCCACATGTATGAAAACTGTCTAGGTCTAAGACTTTCTTTGTTGCCGATAGCAACCAAACAGAGCGCCCCGTTAATTTCATAGAGTGCGCTAAAAAATGAAAGGGCCGCTCTGATTAGTTGCCATGAGCAACAAAGAGTCTTAAAACTAGACAGTTTCCATACATGTGGCCCAAAGAGCCCAAAGTGCACTAAACTGGGTTTTAAATACTATTGGGACTGTAGGATTCTGCCTTTTGGAATATGTTTGGTCATTTAAGGAGTTTTCTCACAACAATGATTAGCTTTTAATATTAGGGAAAGGTAAATGAATACTATCACCATATACGTTGCTTTGGTCGGGACAGAAAGAAGATTTTATCTCATTTTAAAGTACAAGTTGCTCCATGCTACTGTCAGTCAGTCAGTTCAACCATGGTGAGTCACTCCAAACAACTGACTTTGTATACCTAACTAAATGAGAAGCATTCACTCTTTAAAGGGGTTTTCTCACTACCTCAGTTTGTGCACATTGTATCCGCTCACAGCATTTTAAGTTTCAAAACAGGGGGTGTGCTAACACAGCTTGGGGGCGTCTTCAGCCTGCAGGCTTCATCACGCCCACAGGCATAACATGCTCACTCCCCTGACAATGCTGGCTCAGTGCAGTGTATGGTCCAGAGGTTACTGATAGAAAGCAGCTGTGGGAGCATTTAGTAGCTGCAGAGAATTACAAGACGCCTTGAATAGTATTGTTTCCCCTACATGTTACCTGTTTAAGAGGAGAGAAGATCTGCTGATAAGCAATGTAAACAGGTGAAGGCTGCCTGAGTACCAAAGTCTTAGAAGCTGAATAGCTGCCCGCTCATCTTCAGCACACACTGTTGCTTTCTTTCTATCAATAAACTAAGGGGCAGGAAGGCAGAGGAGAGCAGTGAGCCTGTGCGCACTCCCGAGATTAAAACCAGAGGCAGAGGAGGCTGGAGAGCCGACAGGCAATGCCAGTAAAGGGGCTGGGGCAAGACCAGGGCAGTAAGAATATGCACTATAAAGGCAGAAAGAAGGGAACTGCTGCTAAACTATAACATTTAGAAAATACAAAACTATTAGGGCTCGTTCACACAGCTGATTTGGGCACTGATTTCAGCCGTACTGCGCGCCGTATTTCCGCTGCAGTACGGCTGAAATCCGTCCCTGCCATTACGGTAATCCACAGTTCTCATAGAGAACTATGGATTCCGTCTCCTCTCCCCGCTCGGCGAATACGCCGGGCAGGGAGAAAGTGACATATCAATTATTTACAGTGTTGTACGCGCCGTGAATAATGAATGTCTATGGGGCCAGCGAGCTGCCGGCCCCCAGGCCCCGCTGCACGGCAGCCGGTGTAATTGCGGGGCGAAATCCGTCCCCGCAATTATGTCGGCAATAAGCCGTGTGAACTAGCCCTTAAAAAGTTGTTTATTTTTACGGTGCCCTTTTTTTTAAAATATGATCTTTGTAGTGAGAAAAACCTTTAGAGCTCTGTAGCCTTGTATACCACATTTGATAAACCTCCAGCAGGCATGTCATTGTAACAGGAATAGCTAGGAACAGCAGAGCTGATATGCCAATGAATGCTATAGACCCACCCACAGCCTGACCATAAAGTGTAAGTCTAAAGCTGGCTGTGGCTCTATTAAACCACATGGTGAGAAAACCCCATTTAAGTCTACTTGCATGATAATGTACTGTACATACCTAACCTTCAACCAGATGTGATTTTACTTTACCATTTTTTTAAAAAGGTAAATGTGGAAAGTATAGAGGAATTTATTACACTAAAATAGTAATACGGTCTCTAATCTTACTGTCAGTATTTTGAATGCTTAATAATAACATAAAATATAAAATAATATTGATATCAACGCTCAATGGTGATAACTATAAGGCCTCGTTCACATGGCTTAAAATGGGACTGATTTCAGCCGTGCTGAGCGCCGTATTTGCGCTCCAATACAGCTGAAATCAGTCCCAGGCATTACGGTAATCCACAGTTCTCATAGAGAACTATGGATTCCGTCTCTCCCACCCGCTCGGCGAATCCGCCGGGCGGGTAGAAAGTGACATGCAAATTATTTACGGCGTGTACGCACCGTGAATAATGAGTGTCTATGGGGCTGGCGAGCTGCCGGCCCCCTCCCCGTCCCCCCTGCACGGCTGCCGGCGTAATTGTGGGGCGAAATCCGTCCCCGCAATTACGTCAGCAATAAGCCGTGTGAACATAGCCTAAGGCCTCGTTCACACGGCTTATTTGGGCGCTGATTTCAGCCGTACTGCGCGCCGTATTTGCGCTGCAGTACGACTGAAATCCGTCCCAGTCATTACGGTAATCTACAGTTCTCATAGAGAACTATGGATTCCGTCTCTCCTTCCCGCTTGGCGAATCCGCCGCGGGGGGAGAAAGTGACATGCACATTATTTACGGTGTGTATGCGCCGTGAATAATGAGTGTCTATGGGGTCGGCGAGCTGCCGGCCCCCCTCCCCGCCCCCCCGCACGGCTGCCGGCGTAATTGCAGGGCGAAATCCATCCCCGCAATTACGTTGGCAATAAGCCGTGTGAACATTGCCTAAAAAAGGTTTAAAAATAAGACACTGAATAGTGAAAGTAATACAAAAGTATTTTAGACTGGGAAAGGGGAGATTTACTAATCATTAAGATTATATCAAATCTTTAATTATATGATAAAGGAAAGTATAGAAAAAGTAAAATATAACTATTAAAGAATGCCAGCAAAACTAGACTGATAAATGTCATGTGGGATACAATGCAGACAAGCCATCACCAATGCACTTGAGAACTAAAAACTGTCACCAAATGTATTGCTCAAAATGTGTGGAAAGATATCTTCTCAAAGGAAACAACTCTTTTGTCAAACTGTCATTCTGTACATGAAAAATGAAGCTATTTGTGCTGTGTGGGATATAGTCATGTGCCATAATTTGGTCCTGGGATACTTTATTATTTGGAATCTATAGAAATACCAAGCAGTAAAATCTAATTGGTTCTGCTGTAATATCTGACTAAGAGCACAAGCACTAAACATAAAATAGCTACACATCTAGTGCTGGCTGCAGCTTCACGAGTAAATGTTACTCATATGGACTTTGCTTCTAAGTCAATATACTGTACCTATTAAACCTCTGGGTGAGAAAAATCACATAAACATTTTATTCCTATTATTAAAATATCCCCCTCTAAGACCCCAGTACTTCTTTTTACAGTTGTCTCTAGGGTGCTTTTTCTGTCTCTAAACTTTTTTGTGGCAGGACAGGAATTATCTGGCTCAGGTGTAATGTGTCGGGTAATGCAGGAATTTGGCTGTCTGACCACAATAGGGTTCCTGCCAGGCCCGGACTGAGAATCTGCCCGACCGGGCACATGCCCGGCGGGCCGCGGAGCTGGGACACATGTGGGCCGCCCGAACGTACGCACCTGGCACTGCTCAGCCGCCGCGGAGGGAAGCAGCCGCCGCGACGGGCCGCTAGGCAGTGCTACGCCGTGGGCTGGCAATTGTTGATCTATGTATATGCGGTAGCGATTCCGGCTGCGGCCACTGCAGAGGGCCGCCCGCCGGGACCACAGCTGAGCCGGGACGCTCCGCAGCGGCCAGCAAGTACTGTAAAAGATGTGTCACAGGGCGGGCTGCGCCTGCGACCACTACATGTGGACGCCGGCCGCAACTGAGCCAGGATGCTCTGCAGGCAGCCACCAGCAAGTAACAGCCAGGTCTAGAGGCGGGCAGTGAGCGGCCGGAGTTGCCTGCAAGTGGGCACACAGACATGAGACATATGAGTCTGTCTGCGGCCTCTGCGGACTTGCGACAGGCCGCCGCGCCCGCAACTGAGGGCCGCAGTGAGCCGGGATGCTCCGCAGCGGCCGCAGCCAGACTCAGATGTCTCATGTCTGTGTGCCCACTTGCAGGCAACTCCGGCCGCTCACTGCCCGCCTCTAGACCTGGCTGTTACTTGCTGGTGGCTGCCTGCGGAGCATCCTGGCTAAGTTGCGGCCGGCGTCCACATGTAGTGGCCGCAGGCGCAGCCCGCCCTGTGACACATCTTTTACAGTACTTGCTGGCCGCTGCGGAGCCGTATTTAGTCTGTGCTGGGTGGCCAGGCTGTGTGACAGTGTGTGATGTCATGGTCACATGTGAGGAGGCGGGGCAGGACGACGTGCAGTCGTACACGCAGGGAGGGGGACAGTGGAGGCCAGCTAGCTCACACAGTGAGCAATAGAGACGTTCACTGGCTCCACCTCCCCAGTCCTGCAGTCCCTGCTGAATGCCCCTCTCCAGGAAGCCGGCTCTGCTCCTGCAGGTTCTACTGTAATAGTAAGTACATGGTAACTTCACTGATTGGTCCATTGCCACTTGTCAGTCTGGTAGTAGGAAGGCAAGGCCCAAGGGAAGTACGTACATAGCTTCCAACCTCTCTTGGGCCTTGTTCTCCTACATACCTCCCTTGGTGCCTGCTCACCCGCCACGTACCTCCCTTGGTGCCTGCCCGCCCGCCACGTACCTCCCTTGGTGCCTGCTCACCCGCCACGTACCTCCCTTGGTGCCTGCTCGCCCGCCACGTACCTCCCTTGATGCCTGCTCGCCCGTCACGTACCTCCCTTGATGCCTGCTCGCCCGCCACGTACCTCCCTTGGTGCCTGCTCGCCCGCCACGTACCTCCCTTGGTGCCTGCTCGCCCGCCACGTACCTCCCTTGGTGCCTGCTCGCCCGCCACGTACCTCCCTTGGTGCCTGCTCGCCCACCACGTACCTACCTTGGTGCCAGCCCGCCCGCCACGTACCTCCCTTTGTGCCTGCCCGCCCGCCACGTACCTCCCTTGGTGCCTGCTCGCCCGCCACGTACCTCCCTTGGTGCCTGCTCGCCCGCCACGTACCTCCCTTGGTGCCTGCTCGCCCGCCATGTACCTCCTTTGGTGCCTGCTCGCCCGCCACGTACCTCCCTTGGTGCCTGCCGCCCGCCACGTACCTCCCTTGGTGCCTGCGCGCCCACCACGTACCTCCCTTGGTGCCTGCCCGCCCGCCACGTACCTCCCTTGGTGCCTGCTCGCCCGCCACGTACCTCCCTTGGTGCCTGCTCGCCCGCCACGTACCTCCCTTGGTGCCTGCCCGCCCGCCACGTACCTCCCGTGGTGCCTGCCCGCCCGCCACGTACCTCACTTGGTTCCTGACCGCCCGCCACGTACCTCCCTTGGTGCCTGCCCGCCACGTACCTCCCTTGGTGCCTGCTCCGCTCCGCCACGTACCTCCCTTGGGTGCCTGCTCGCCCGCCACGTATCTCCTTGGTGCCTGCTCCCCCGCCACCTACCTCCCCTGGTGCCCGCCCGAATGCCTCCGTACCTCCCTTGGTGCCCGCCCGAATGCCTTCGTATCTCCCTTGGTGCCCGCCCGAATGCCTTCGTATCTCCCTTGGTGCCCGCCCGAATGCCTTCGTATCTCCTTTGGTGCCCACCTGCCTACGTACCTCCCTTGGTGCCCGCCCAAATGCCTTTGTATCTCCTTTGGTGCCCACCTGCCTACGTATCTCCCTTGGTGCCTGCCCGTCTGTGTATGTACCTCCCTTGGTGCCTGCCCGTCTGTGTATGTACCTCCCTTGTTGCCTGCCCGCATGCCTACGTACCTCCCTTGGTACCTGCCTGCCTACGTACCTCCGTTGTTGCATGCCTGCCCGCCCACGTACCTCCCTTGGTGCCTGCCCGTCCGCCTATGTGGGCTGGTGGGACCTTTGTGCCAGGGCTGCTTTTGAGTCCCAGTCCGGCCCTGGTTCCTGCTATAATGGCTGGAACTAAAGAAACCTCGAATCCTAGCAGTTTAACTCCCTAGATCCCACAGTCAATAGCAGCCACATCATCTAAGTAGGGGGCTTTAGTTTATGCAAAAACTAGGAGCTAATGGAATGCTTGTCGGTTCTACACTACCAGGCATTTATCCATTGTTCTACATTGCATATTCAAGCACCAAACATGTTTAATGGGGAGTCATGAAAAAATCATGATTTAAAAAAAAAAAAAAAATTAGAGAGAGAGAGAGAGAGAGGGATAGATGTATAACCAATATTGCTGAACTATGAATTCTTATCAATTATCCTGCACAGTGAGCTTCATAATAAAAGAAAAAAAAATAGGTCCAAAGTTGCTATTTTTGCTCAAATGTATCCCAAAAATCTGAACAAAAAGTGATAAAAAATAAGACTTACTCCAAAATGGTAACAATAAAATCTACAAGTTAGCCTACAAAAACAAGCGGTCGCATAGCACCATTGATTGAAAAATAAAAACGTTATGAGTCTTGGAATACGGCAGCATAAAACCAAATTAATTTTTATTTTAAGTGTTTTTATTGCACAAAGATAGTAAAACTTAAAAACTATCAAATTTGTTGTCACTGAAACAGTATCGACCCAAAGAAAAAAAAAGTTAGTATGGTAATATGCTGCACAGTGAGCTTTAAAAAGAGTTAGGCAGAATTGTTGTTTTTTGCTCAACCTGACTTCAAAAGCGAAAATAGAAAGTGAACAAAAAAGCCATAAGAACCCCAAAATAACACCAATGAAAACGATCAGTCATTAAATAAAGCTAACCAATAATACAGCTCAATGAGTCGAAAAATATATGTAATGGGTCTTGAAATAAGGCAGAGCACAACAATGTTTTGTAAAAGTGTTTTTGTAGTGTAATAAACAGTAAAACTTATATAAATTTGATTTCACCAAAACTACATTGACGCAGAAATAAAGTTACTGTGATATGTTTACCTCATGGTATATAACAAACTTCAAACACCAAAAAACAAAGTCTGAATTGATGTATTTTCTCATTACCGTATATGCACGAGTATAAGCCGACCCGAGTATAAGCCGAGGCGCCTAATTTTGCACCAAAAAACTGGAAAAACTTATTGACTCGAGTATAAGCCTAGGGTTTAAAAAAAAATCCAGGGGCTACTGGTAAATTTTAAAAATAAAAATGGATACCAATAAAATTACATAGCAGTTTAATGCCCCCCCATAGGCAATTAGGCAGATATATGGCCCTATATGCAGGTATAGGCGGGTATATGTCCCAAAAGGCACGAAATATTTCCCCATAGGCAGCAATAGGCAGTTATATGTCCCCCATAAGCAGATTATAGGCAGGTATATGGCCCCATACGCAGTAATAGGCGGGTATATGGCCCCATAGGCGGGAAAAAAGGGCAGGTATATGGCCCATAGGCAGGTATAGGGCAGGCTGTAGGCAGGTATAGAGCGGGCTTTTTAGGCAGGGTATAGGCAGTAATAGGGCAGGTAAAGGGCCGGCTTTAGGCAGGTAATGGGCAGGTAAAAGGCAGCTGTAGGCAGGTATAGCCAGCTGAAGGCAGGTATAGGGCAGGTATAAGGCAGCTGTAGGGAGGTATAGGGCCAGCTGTAGGCAGGTATAGGGCAGGTATAGGCAGCTGTAGGCCCAGGTATAAGGGCCGGCTGTAGGCAAGTATAGGCAGCTGTGGGCAGGTATAGGCTGGCTGTAGGCAGGTATAGGGCAGGTAAAGGCAGGCTGTAGGCAATAATAGGCAAAATAAAAAAACAATCACTTACCTGAATCCCCGCGGGTTTCCGCCCTCCTGGGCGCCTCCTCTTGGGGGTTTTCCCCCCCGGCGGTGTCGTCATCGGGCCGCGAAACCACCCGTGAAGACACCCCGCGGCCTGTGCCTGAAACCCCCGGGGAACAGCTGCAAGTCGGGCGCCCGTCCGGAGCCCAAACTGCGGAGCGGGGAGCGATCGCTTTTCTGCTCCGCATTTTTAATCCCTTCACCAAAAAGGCCCCTCCGGGGGGAGTCCCCGAAAAGGGTGAAGGGAAATCGCGGACATGCCCGGGCCAGCGCAGCCCCCGGGGACACTTTTTGCCCTCCCCTGGGACTCATTATAGCCCCCCTGAGGCCCCCCACATAAAAACGGGAAGCGTCCCCGGCCCAGGGGCCATCGCACCCGCCCGGCGCGGGACATTTGACCGAGTATAAGCCGAGGGGTTTATTTCAGCACATTTTTTGTGGTGAAAAACTTGAAATATACTCGAGTATATACAGTAATCACTTCTCCATCCAGAAGGCTTTGATTGGTTAAAAATTTTCGTGCTGCTCTGTTAAAACCCTTTTTGGGGACGACAAAATAGAGTATAGCCTTTTTTATCTTTCCTTTTGCCTATACCCTTTAAAACAGTGAAAGCAGAGAAAAAATGGGGACAGGGGGCCCCAAATGGGAGGTTTCCCCTCAGTGCTCAGACATTTATCACCTATACTATAGACAGGTGATAAAGGTCTTAAATGACTAACGTCCCCAAAGGATTTTAACACAAAAAATTAAAAGGGACCTATAGTTTAAAGGGCTTACAAAAGTTAAAATTTTTTTTATAAAACAAAAATTTAAAATACTATAGTAAATAAAATGGGTGGTAAAATATTCCCCCTCCCCTTAAAGTTTTTTCTTTATTTTGGGCCTCCTTATTCACTATAAAGACCACTTTTGCAGCAAAACTTCCTTTTTTTGGGGGAATGTCATAGTTCCTAGCATCTCTTTCCTCAGCCCCCCAGATTTGCACGAAAATTAGGACCCCTTTTAAAACATTTTCCCCGAGGGGGTTCAATGTCTGCAAATGTTAACCCTTCCCCCCTACCACCCGCCGCCCCTGAAACCGTGCTGTCATGAAAATGATGATACTAGAACCATGACCCCCAAAAGTAAACGGGTACAAATGAAATTCAAAATTTTTCATAAAACCCCTCCCCCTAGCCTAAAAATTGTTGTCCTTTTCCCCCATTAATTTTTAATTTAATTTTCCTTTCCCCAGCGGACTCAGTCAAAAACCCCAGTTTCCTTCCTCCCCATTTTTCCTTTTTTCTAATGAAATTTAATTAATTTTAATTATTTCTTTAAACTTTAAAAAACTACGGGCCGGGAAGAGTAAATCCTCCAGAACATTCCTCCCAAAAAGGAAAATGGTTTAATTAAAGGGCCTGACTTAATAAAAACCCACAAAGTGTGAGTAACGGTCATGGACCCAAAGTAACAATTGATTTTTCACATGGTTTGCAGGGGATAAGGGGGAGGGGAGGACAGGGTTCTTTGCCTGGTCCTGCACAGCAGGAAAGGTAAATATTTTTTCATTTTAAGTGTGACTTACGGTACAAAGTTTTATATAATGCAGTTGCGAGCCCTATAACAAAACAGAGAGCCTCTTTAAGGCATGTGTTATTTTTCCCAAGATGCAATCCTGGAACGGAGAAAAGACACTTCCATAATATTCTATAATATTCCATATACACTGATTTATGGCTTCTCAGCAAAAATTTATAAAATTGAACACGAGGTTCTTAGGAAACTTAGCAGCAAGATGGCTAACATCATTTGATGTTCTTTTTTGTACATTTTTCCAGAGAAGCAGATAATCAATGTATGTTATGCGGATGTGCCTTTTCAGAGTTGCATTAGATATATTAGTTCCTTCATTTTTTTTTTTGTTTTGCCTTGGCCCAACACACTTCATCATTTGGCCCAGGTGTTCTTAATTAGAAATAATTTGTAGAAGGGTCACTGCCCTTTTACTTTCAGTCTGCTTGCTAGGAGCCCATGGAAAGGTGAGCATTTGTGATTATTTTTCTTTTGGCTGTGGTGTTGTATGCCAGCCATTGTTCAGTGATGCGGAGCCTGTGGGATGCTGCGACCCAGAGCCAGGGAGCTAGGTTTGGCAGCAATTGTTTTGTCTGACCACTAGGGTTTGGCAGTGTTCAAAAGGGGGTGCTACATCTATTTACCCCCTTTAAAGGGCTTAGAAGTGGCAATTGGGTTTACATGGTTTGATCAAAAAGTTTACTAAAAACCTCATGTTCATTTTTGAAAATTTTTGCAGAGAAGCAATAAATCAATTTATGGTATGTGGCTGTGCAGTCCACATCTTCTTTTCTCCTTTCCTGGAAAAATTATACTGAACTGTATGTATAAAAGGTATGCAACTGTATGCCAGTCTACATTATTCTGAGAATTAACAAAAACATTAAGAGGTGTACTGTATACAGCGATACTCTTGTGATTCCTGTCATGGAAAGTATAGTTTGGACAGTTTATTTTTCTATTGAAAGATATCTTTCTGTGTATGTGTTCCTTTCTTTGTTCAGAGTCTGCGGACTTAAACACTGATCAAATTAGATAATGAGATTTTATTGTGAAGTCTGCTAGTATGAACTAAAGGGGTTGTTGTTTTTTATTTGAATTAAGCTTCATTTTTTTTTTTTCAGTTTAGTTCATTAGACAATGATTTTAGGTACACTGTAGTATCAGTAACTTTGCTTACCTGCTGCGCAATACAGGATTTATGGCTGATGCAACAGTCTCTCTTGCTCTCTGATTAGCTTAACCCCTTAAAAACCGCCCACCATCTTTTTGCTCTCTGATTAGCTTAACCACTTAAAAACCGCCCACCATCTTTTGACAGTAGGCGTTGCAGGTCGATCTGCAGTGGCGTCAAAACACATCGCTGCAGATAGAGGAGTTTTACAGCTCCCAGTGCCGCAGCTGCACTAGGAACAAAACTGTACTTAGCTTACTGTTCCTAGACCAGTCTTTGGAAGCACCGCAAAGTGTCGGAAACTTCTGAACACCAGCTCTTAACCCTTTGATTGACGCGGTTTGTGACCGAGTAATAATCAAAAGAGCATTCCCCTGCTCCATCGGTGATCGGGATTCCCGGTGACCTGATGGAGCCCGTGGAATGTCTGTACAGTCAGTGTGTGCTTTCCTGACTGCTGCCTGTGTCAAACTGACACAGAAAGTAATGTATTAGCATATATGAATATATTAATACATTACTAAGTGTAAAAAAAAAATGTAAACTAGTTATCCATTCCTGAGATTATAAAACAAAAGTGAAAAACAAAGTGTAGAAAAATAAATAAATAATAAAATAAATGTTAATGAAAAATATTTGTGCCTACATTGCAATAATTAAAAAAACTTCAAAAAAAATTCTGCAATAATTTACATGTGAGCTCAAACTATGGCCCCAAAAAGTACAACTACTCCTGCATAAAACAAGGCCTCATACAACTGCGTCTTTGAAAAAAAGTTATGACTGTTGAAATGCAAGGAGGCAAAAACTAAAAAAAAAAATGTGTTGGTCATTGAGGCCTTTTCAGGCCTGGGGCTTAAGGGTTAAAGGGTTGTTCCAGGCACTAGCAATGCTCATTTGTCCAGTGTATGAGGAAAAATAGAAGCCAAGACTCATACTTACCTCCAGGACGTTTACGTTCACTCTAAGCTGCCGGTGAGTTCAGGGCCATCTTAACAGTATTATGGGCCCCTGGGAAAAGCTGTGCACTGGGCCCTCCAACCAACACAACCACTTACAGGAACAAATATGTACATTATCAATGACAAACTTATAACCTACAACACCGCCATATAGAGACCACATAGAGGTCAGACACCAGCTCAGGTATAACCTACAACATCACCATATAGAGACCACATAGAGGTCAGACACCAGCATAGGTATAACCTACAACACCGCCATATAGAGACCACATAGAGGTCAGACACCAGCTCAGGTCACCGTCACATGACAGTAACTACAACACTGATCTAACAGAGATGAAAAATAACTCCTGACATCCAGGGACTCAAAGGACACGTCCTATCTGATCAGTTGTTCTCTGAATCTTTCTTTTTCCCTTTTCTTCCCCATCCGCTCCAGACCATCAGGCCATGTTCACACGGCTTAAAATGGGCCGTATTTCGGTCCGTAATTACGCGCCGAAGGGCGCAAATTACGGGCCGAAAACGGTCCCCTTCATTACGGTAATTCACAGTTCTCATAGAGGGAAATATGGATTACTCTCCTCTCCCCCCGGCGAAGCCGCCGGGCGGGAGATAATTCACACTGCACTTTCTAGCGGCGTATACCCCGCCGCTACAGTGATTGTCTATGGCCGGCGAAGTGCGGCCCCCCGCTCACTCCCCCGCCCCCCGCCCCCCTCCACACGGCGTAATTGCGGGGCGTAATTACGTCCCGCAATTAAGCCGTGTGAACATAGCCTCATGATGACTTCTCCCGGCTGCAACTTGTCCCTGTAGAATGTAACGCACAAACATCTTAGACTTCTTACTTTACCAGCACTTCCCTACCAATTCCTTCTTCTGTTGTGGGTGTCCCCATTAAGTAAATAGGTAGTAATGTTGCCAACCATTAAGTAGGTAGGTATACAGCTCTTTGTAGGTAGATATGCTGCCCCTTGTAGGTAGTTTTACAGGCCTCCTGTAGGGAGATTAACAGCCTCCTATAGGGAGATTTACAGCCCCCAGTAGGTTATAGGCCCTCCGGTAGGTTATAGGCCCCCCCTTTAGGTTATAGGCCCCCCCTGTAGGTTATAGGCCCCCCTGTAGGTTATAGGCCCCTCTAGGATTAGGCCCTCCTATAGGATACAGGCTTCTGTATGTTTTAGGCCCCCCATAGACCATATGGCCCCCCTGTAGGTGATATGCCCCCCTGTAGGTGATATGGATCCCCTGGAGATTATATGGACCCCTGGAGGTGATAGGCCCCATTGTAGTTGATATAACCCCTCTCTAGGTGATATGTCCTCCCTGTAGGAGATATGCCCCCCTGTAAAAAAAAAAAAAATAAAAAAAAAACTCTACTCACCTCTCCGTACTTCCCCCCCTGTGGACTCTGCTCCGGGAGATGGTTTCATCAACTATGCTGGGACATGGCTCCCAGGATTTCCTAGGCTGTTGGCCTAAGAAATACAGCAGTGCAGGAGGCTGATTTTGAGCCTCTCATAGGAATCAATAGAGAGATTCACTTTCAAATCACACAACCATGCTGTCTGTTTCAGTAATTCAGAGTGCAAGTCACATGACTGGCAGCAGTGAGAAATCATATATGCAGCTGGAAGTAAGCAAAATTACTAGCACTATTGCAATTTCTAATAAACTTAAGGAAAAAAAAACCTGCTGGTCCTTTAACCACTTTTTTATTATTATATTTAGAAACACAAACACAAAAACCCCTTAAAGGGCTACGCCTTTTTTTTAGTGATTTTTCACCAAAAATTTTGAGCCAATTCCTATTAAAAATTTTAAAATGTAGTACCCAACCAAAATAGGGGCATTTTTCGCCAGCACGACACATTTGAATGCCCTAAACTAGGCGCATCAAATAGCAGCAAAGAACAGCTATACGCCTAAATTTTTGTAAAATTTCCCCCAAAGTTTTTATTTTTTTCAAGCCCTGCAAAGCAATTTGTTACATTACTGTATATCAGTTTATGTAAAAAACATTTTACATCATATTTGGGAAATCCACTCTTTTTAAGTTAATCATAAGGAGAAGGTCTATTTGTTAGGAAATGCTGTGTACAGGAAAACCGATTTAGTCAATATGAGTGAGTATAAGGGGCCAAGACCCAGTCCTGGGAGGGTGCTTCTGCCAACTTCCTTCCAAGGGTTTTTAAAATGGAACTTTAATAAAACCCCCGCTATAGGACAGCAATTTTTGTAAGGGTTTTTTCATTAAAATAAAATCAAAAAATAAATTTCATTGAACAAGCGAAAAAATACACGGGAAAGGTTGAAAAAGAAAAAATATTTGAAAAATTTTAATCTTTCTGAACTTAAAAGGGGTTGTCAGGTTTTTAATTTATTTATATGAATTTTAAATTATGTTTTTATATTAACAGTATTATGTTTATGGCTGTAAACGTTCCACTCAGAACATCAACCCTTCTCACTACAAATATTGCAGAAGCACCATAAACACAATAATGTAAACCACACCAACAAAAAACATTTAAATTTAATAAAATTTTATAAAAATTGTTTTGCCTAAAGAGCTTAATTAAAAAAAAATAAAAAATAATTGGCATCCCTATAATTTTTGAAAGATTGCATAACAGTTTTGATATTCTGTATAAAAGTGTAAAAAATAAGCTGGTATAATATTAAACAATGACAATATACCAAACATGCCTGAAGCCATATTATCTTATCATGATACATACTGTACGTAGCCTTGAAAGGTATACAGTACATGCACTGTACCTTACAGAGCACAAGTGAAGCACACTGAAAACTTGATTTAGTTTTTTGCAAGGGACAGTAAGCTCAAAAACCGGGACAACAAGTGACTTTACCTAAAAGTTTCTAATTCTAGATGACTGATTAGGTTAAGTCCTTAGCTGACAAAGTCGCAAAGTAAGGTGAGTAAATCAATATTACTGACAGAATGGTCTCTTTTTGCAGAGGAAAGCAGCTTAAACACAAACACAGTTTGCTTTCCATCAAAAAATGTGCTGTTTTCCGCAGTCTGTGATCTCACTGAACTACAACGTTGCAGAAACTTTAAGATTATAAATTAATATATTTTGTATGTAGATGTAATCTAAATGGTTCATAAGCCTTTTTAGTGGCTAGGCTTATGAGAAGCAATTAATCTAAGTAGTCATATGGTGCTCTTCATATGGTTCTTCACAAATCTTCATACAGAGATTTGATTTTTTAGCATATATTTGGTTTATGTAGAGGAAAAATAATTTTCCAAACCAAATCTAATGGAGCAAAGGAATGGAAAGAACTCCTATGCCATTTAGTCTCCTCTTGCTTATTAGGTCAGTAGGAGTCTCTATGTTATGTCAGTTTCCTGTGTGTGTACTTGTTTTAAGGGGTTCCAAGGCAACTGCTCAAGATCCTTGCATGTCAACTAACCTGACTGTGCACCTGAGCTTGTTAGTATACTTCTTGTCTTTATAAAGCTCAGTGGAATCTAGCAGTCTAGTTACAAAGAGTCCTGTCTAGTCCTGATATGTCAAATTATTGTTTCTTGAAAACTATTGTCTACTTCAGTTGTGGCAGGTCATAGTGTAATGTTTTATGTCTACGTCCCGTTTGGCCAAGTCCTAGAGTTTGTATTTCTTGAGAATAATAGATTTTGTCTGTGTCCAGTTTATGCTGGGTCCTGCCCAGGGTGTCATTGGGTCCCTGAGCTGTTGGCTGCATTAGGGTCATTTTCAGGGAAAGCTTTAGGATTTATTCTAGAGGTTCCAAAGTTAGGGGCAGTCATATTGAGAGCCTAATGGAAAGAATTAGTGATAGTTAGCTAGGGTCAATTATAACTATTAAACTAATTTCTGGAGTGAACCCACATATGAATCTACACTAAACATGCATCTGTCATCCTCTCTTTACTGTCTGTTTGCTGAATCATCTAGCTGTGATTTTTCCTGGCTCTATGCGGTTATTAATTTATCTTCAACTACACTATATTTTATCTCATATACATGTTTTTCATTTTTATACATTAAACAGTAAATGGTTTTCTTCTCTGGCCCTTACCAATGCTACATTATTACCAAACTCTAAGATGACAAGCTTTTAAAATACCTCTTATAATAATAATAATTCTTAAAATAACCTAATCAGGTTCAATATACTATTTCAGATGGGTACTTACCATTGCCTGTACGCCAATGAAATATTTAGAGGAGAAAAAAAAAAACAAATAGGAAAGTATTAGAGAAACATAGCACAAAATCATCAAGGCAACAATTCTTTTCTAAGATTAATAATACATAAATGTGGTTGTATAGTAGGTTAGGAGAACTTAAAGTAAAGTATAGTTAAAGACAATATAAAATGTTTAAAAATGTTATGCATCAATTAGTAAAAGTGGGACCAGAATAAAAGTAAGGTCTATTTTTCTGTCACCCTATGCTTTATTTATGAATATTTAGGGCAATTTAGGGTGAGGTATACCAGGGCCAGGTTCCGGACGGGGCCGTCCTTATCGGACGTTATTCTTCCGTTAATTAGGCCCTAGGGAATAACCCAGGGACCACTACAGGGCTGGTAGGATGAGCACCCCCTCTCTCTACATCCAAATAGATCTCGGTTCCCCTACTTTTCCTGATCCCCTGGTAAGTGTTGTGTTTTGTTTTGTTTGCGGCTTATCTATTTTAGTCTACTAATTATTAAGCGCTTTTTTGATGCACTTTGGAAAAACCTTTTTTAACTTAGATCAATAAAAGTTATATTTTAATTGCCCTTCCACATTGATTTCATTAGAGATATCAATTAGTAAAAGCTAAGCAAAATATGTTTTAGGTTAACTTTTAGAAGATATTCTAATTTAAAACAAAAAAAATATTAAATGGGGCCGAGGGAGATAATAGAAAAAAATGGCATACTTAACTCCCCAACATACTTTTTCTGTGTCTGACTTACCCATCAGTCTTCTTTATTTTATTTGGGTCTTTTGTGTTTATGCATTTTGTTTGTTTGTCTGATGCGGTCTGTGTAATTATATACATTGTATATATTTTTCTTTAATAAAAATTAGATTAAAAAAAAAAACTTTTTTTTCTCTTTGCACCTCTGTTTTTGGGTTGATGTTTTTTGGAGATTCCCTATAGACTAGAGAGGAATTTTTTGTGGTTAAATTATATTCTACTACGCATTTCTTTTACCACCTTTTACATTTCCTGTTTTTTTCCCTTGTCCAGTCCTCATCTACTGTTCTTGTCTCTACCTGTTTTATGTGTTTTAGTCTATTAATCCTTTGGGTCACAGTTAGAACTTAGGTTGTGAATTACAAATCATTGCTTCACAATACTTTGTTATATTCATGCTATATTATAGACATAACTCTGACCAGTGTCAGTTCAGTATAATGCATACCTAACTATATTTATTGTGGAGGAACTCATCTACCTTATTGTTTTGTTACTACAAGATGTCTCTTCCTTATTGACATAGCTTTGATCCAGTTCAATAGAAGACCAACTGGTAGAAAACATATTTGAACCATAATTATTATTAAGAAATAGTCAAAGATTATGAGGAATCAGTCATAAATAGTCATTTTCTAAAATGATTCATGGATTTTTAAAGACTCTCTAGTTTACTCAAAAAGTCAGTATTTGAGGTTACTCAAACTGTGAATTATTCTCTAGAAATCCTTGTAGGTAATTTAGAATCGATTACAAATCCTCAAATTCTTTATACAAATTTACATTTTAGAAACTTCCTCATAGATTCATAGAGTCATAGATTGCCTCAAATATAAAATAAAGATACTGGCTGCATAGTGTTTTAGAGGGACTTTTTGTTCATGTATGGTGAATAACTGGACAGTTTTGGTTATTGCTGACCCTTAGATAAATTTTGGTGGGTGGTATCTGTTTTCAAGAATATATTAACTATATTTTTGCCCAGATGTTTACTTTAATTATCAATTAATCCAGTACCGTTAATTGTTGAGTTAAATCAGTATTATTTGTAGAATTGTAACTTACCAAGTCTCGGACAATGGGTAATGTTTTCTTTCTTCTAAGATCTGGCATACTGTCAATTCCATAAAGCCCACTGCCAGGTCTGCAAGAAAAGAGAACAGATTGACTCTAAAATATAACATTATTTTTAATTACAACGTTTACATTGTAATCATCAACTAGGTCAGCTTTGAAAATACCAAACAAAACATACCAAATATAGCTGCATCATTTATTATATGTAAGCATAATCATAAAATCTTTTGCTAACGCTTGGAGTGTGTAAGATTTCATGTTAAGAGACAGTCTCAAAACAATACGTTTTATTAAAGTGGACTTCCACGCTCATCGCTGAGACATATCAGAAGACAGTGTGAATAGGGATTGGTAAGCTAGAACCAGATGATCACTTGAACAAAGAGTCTGGCACTGTTGGACTGAGGTGCCTGGGGCCTTGCACTCTGCCTCTTTCTTTCTGCCTTTTTTTCTCTGCTTTTCTTCCTGAAAAGGGTCCACCAAGCCCAACTAGGTTTCCCCTAATTCCCTGTGAGCCAGTCTGAGCCTTGAGTCTGGGCACTCTTATTTCTTACACATGTGGTAGAACATCTCCAAGCTGTGTTCATAACAGATCAACTTCACTTCACTTATGAGGTCATTCCTCATAAACCAACATAGGTGAGGTCCTAGAAGCCTACAATATATATTTTATTACAGCAGAGGTAGAGTGCCCTGTCTCTGCATTGAAAGTACCCACTTTATGGATTTAAAAACAAATATATAGCTCTTTGAAGAGAGCAGGAACCAGGTGGTATATATCCAGCATTGTTAATTTATTCATATATTTCTAGTAACAACAAAATGCACGGTTCAGAGAAAACATGCTCCAGCATTGTTATTTTATCACAAATACAACCGCCCAGTGACTGACAGACATCAGTTGGCCCCTATATAAGAGCAAAATACAGGCCCCTTTTATTCTAAAACCTTGTCATATAGCACCCGCCAAATGTATCTTTAACCCCTTTTTTTTTGTTGACACGTTTGTTTTTTCCTCCTCGCCTTCCCAGAGCCATAACTTTTTTATTTTTCCACATACATAGACATCTGAGGGCTTTTATTTTGTGGAACAAGATGTACTGGTGTCATTCACCGTACCATAGAATAAACTGGGAAACCGCAAAAAAATTCCAAGTGGGACAAATTGTGAAAAAAAACATACATGAGCCATGTTTGCGGGTGTTTTGCTTTTACAGTGTTCAATCTTCAGTAAATTTGATGTGTTATCTGTATTCTACAGATTGCTATGCATTTGCCAGTACCAAACGTAGGGTTTCCATTATGTTTTGGTGCCATAAAAAATTCCAAACATTTTCTATTTTTTAAATTTGCGCCACGGCACCATTTACCGCGACCAATAACTTTTTTGCACTAACACCAACAGACGTCAGTGAGGTGGCATTTATGGTGGGCTGAAGTGTACTTTTTATTGGTACCAGTTTGCAATATATGAGACCTTTTTGATCAATTTTATTCCAGGAAAGTAAAATGAAACAAAAAAAACCACAATTTTGCCGTTTGAAATTTTTCTTTATCTACGATATTCAGCATACGGGATAAATTATGTTATATTTTAATAGATCGGACTTTCTCGGAGGCGGCGATACCAAATATGTGTACTTTTTTTTTTTTTTTATTTGTAAAATGGCAAAAAGGGGGGTGATTTGAACTTTAAATTTTTTTTTATACATTAAAACTTTTTTTTTTTTTTACTTTAAATTTAAGTCCCTCTAGGGCGCTTCACCACTAGGGGGAGTGATCGTTAATACAGCCTAATGCATTGCATAGACAATGCATTAGGGTGTACCAAGATGGTGGTTTCCCCACTTCCTGCCTCCATCATCTTCTACTCATATCATATCAGAATCATTTTCGTATACTACACTCTTTGATGTCTCTTGAAGAAGGCTTCCGCCGAAACGTTGTTTACAAGGCATCTTTTCTACTACCTATTCTGAGATATCCCCTCTTGTACGGGCTGTATCAGCTCCTCAGGTCGCTATATCTACAGACCTGTCTGATCTATCCTGATAGGCTGCCAGTAGTAGTAGTAGAAGCCAGTCAACACGCACCCGAGAATTCAAAATGAAACCAAGAAAACAGGACTGAGGTAAGATGAATCGATGTAGTGAAACAACCCCTTTAATGCAGGTAACGAGTTGATTAGGAGCTCTTAACTGGTCTGTAGGAGCCAGAACTCTGAATGGTTGGTAGGGGATCAAATACTTATTTCTCTCAGCAAAATGCAAATACATTTACACATTACACAATCAGCAAGGGATAAAATACTTAAATTATTTTTAAATAATATATATATTTATATATTTTTCAATTTATATATATAAAAATATATATATTTTATTTTATATATAAAATAAAAATATATATATAACACACACACACACACAATACACACATACATACATACATACATACAACAACCGACGCTGTTAAGCTCCATGTAGAAGAATTTCAATATCTTCATAGCAGGGGGATAATACTGCAATAAATTTAATCACAGCTGTTATGCTTGCAGTCAGACAGTAGTAAAAAAAAAAAAAAAAGTAAATAATTCAACAAAACCTATTAGCCTGACAGCTTAAAGCAGTTTGTGCAACAAAAACATGGATGTTCCTTCATCTTCAGTTTAATTAATAATATAATTTCTGACAATAAACAATTATTCAATAATTTAAACACAAAGGCAATAATGAAACTTTCAAGGCAATATTCATCCGTGCCGGGCATTTATATTTTTTGCTTTTGGTAAAACAGCTTGATTAAAACATGGAGCACTATGGGTAAATTTGCCACAGGCATTTCAGCTGTGTTTTATCACACTAATAAGGCAGACATTTTCTTTCCTTAACTGAGCTTTAATATTATATATATATATAAATATATAAAAATATATATATATATATAATATACATACATACATACATACATACATACACAACGATACCGTTCAAATGTTTGGGGTAACTTAGAAATTTCCTTATTTTTTTAAAGAAAAGCACAGTTTTATTCAATGAAGCGAACATTAAATGAATCAGAAATGCACTCTATGCATTGTTAATGTGGTAAATGACTACTCTAGCTGCAACTGTATGGTTGTTAATGCAATATCTACATAGGTGTATAGAGGCCCATTTCCAACAAAAATCACTCCAGTGTTCTAATGGTACATTGTGTTTGCTAGCTGTGTACGAAGGCTATTGGATATTTTGAAAACCCTTGTGCAAGTATGTTAGCACAGCTGAAAACAGTTTTGCTGATTAGAGAAGCTATAAATCTGACCTTCCTTTGAGCTAGTTGAGAATCTGGAGCATTGCATTTGTTGGTTCGATTAAACTCGCAAAATAGAGAGAAAAAGAGAACTTTCATGTGAAACTCTACAGTCTATTCTTGTTCTGAGAGATGAAGGCTATTCCATGCGAGAAATTGACAAGAAACTGAGGATTTCCTACAATGGTGTGTACAGTACTACTCCCTTCAGAGGAGAGCACAAACAGGCTCTAACCAGAGTAGAAAGAGGAGTGGGATGCCCCGCTGCACAACTGAGCAACAAGACAAGTAAATTAGAGTTTCTAGTTTGAGAAATCGATGCCTCACAGGTCCTCAACTGGCAGCTTCATTAAACAGTACCCGCAAAACGCCAACGTCTACAGTGAAGAGGCGACTCCGAGATGCTGGCCTTCAGGGCAGAGTGGCAAAGAAAAAGCCATATCTGAGACTGGCTAATAAAAGAAAAAGATTAATATGGGCTAAAGAACACAGACATTGGACAGAGGAAGATTGGAAAAAAGTGTTATGGACAGACTAATCAAAGTTTGAGGTGTTTGGATCACACAGAAGAACATTTGTGAGACGCAGAACAACTGAAAAGATGCTGGAAGAGTGCCTGACACCATCTGTAAAGCATGGTCTAGGTAATGTGATGGTCTGGGGCTGCTCTGGTGCTGGTAAAGTGGGAGATTTTACAAGGTAAAAGGGATTTTGAATAAGGAAGGCTATCACTTCATTTTACAACACCATGCGATACCATGTGGACAGTGCTAGATTAGAGCCAATTTCATCCTGCAACAGGACAATGACCCAAAGCACACCTCCAAATTATGCAAGAACTATGTAGGGAAGAAGCAGGCAGCTGGTATTCTATCTGTAATGGAGTGGCCAGTGCAGTCACCAGATCTCAACCCCATTGAGCTGTTGTGGGAGCAGCTTGACCGTATGGTACGCAAAAAGTGCCCATCAAGCCAATCCAACTTGTGGGAGGGGCTCGTGGAAGCATCGGGTGAAATTTCTTCAGATTACCTCAGCAAATTAACAGCTAGAATGCCAAAGGTCTGCAATGCTGGAATTTCTGCAAAGGGAGCATTCTATGATAAAAGGACAGTTTGAAGTAGAAAATTATTACTTGAAATAAAATCATTATTCCTAACCTTGTAGCCTCTGCCTGACAGATGTATGAACTGTGGTACGTCAAACTGACGCATTTGAGACAGACCCAACACTTTTATATGCACCAATTCTATGGGGGGAGAGGGTCACCCCAGATTCATACAAGTATACACATTTATGAGTGCGGCTAGATAGAATGTGGCACAAAACTGTTCACAATCCATGCCGATTTCATAGTGGAGAGGCTGAGACAAATTTTGCCACAGACACACTATGCGCCACTTTTAATAGCATAAATGTGTGTCATAATGGGACACATTTATAAAGTGCTGTAAGACACTTTCATATATACTGACGAATGCTACACTAACTTACTGAAAAGTACGACTGTCGAGACCGTGCCACTTTTCATACCCCAATAGCGTTTGGCATTTAGGCCAAAATGTTTAATTTTGGTCTCAACTGACCAGAGCCTCGAAATGTAAACAGGACTTTTTATGGTTTACTTTCAAAAAGGGATTTCTTCTTGTAAACTCTTCCATAAAGGCTAGATTTTAAATTTTTAATTATTACAAAAAATAGTTGACCAATGGAAAAATTCCTTCCCAATTAAATTTTTGAACTCATTACGTGAAAGGGGTTGCCCTCTACCTCCCTATTGGTAGCACGTTTGGACACGATACACATGTCACATAGATCACATGGTATATCTTCCAACCTGGTCCCAGACAGCTTTGTTCTTTCAAAGTTCAAATGTACAGTACACAGGAAAACAAACAAAATCCTAGGCAATCTGGCCACTCACTAAACATTCACAGAGACTCCCTCTGTCAGTGGTCAAAGTCTATCGAAAAGCACCACAAACACATTATACTCACCAGCCACTACTGGGATAATGTGTTCACTAGCCACCTCTGGTAAAGGCTTCTCTCAAGCCTGGGGGTAACTCAGACCCCTCTACTCAGCTCGGTTGCTGCTCCAACTCCTTGGTAGTGAACCACAGACCCTTGTGTCTGATTGACACAGGCTTTAATAGGACTCCAGAGACCTGCCCTAAACCTGTCCTGGAATGTGGGAATGGCCCCCCACCCAACATTACAGCCATTCAGAGAAAGCCAGCCTGTACTTAGCTGCATCACAGCCATACCAATTGCTACTACAAGTGTCAGTAACTTAGTGTTGCTGACCCTAAACTGCTGGCTTCCCCAACCGGAAAGTATTCAGACGCCTTTAAATTTTTCACTCTTTTTTTCATTTCAGTCATTTGGTAAGATCCAAAAAGTTAATTTTTTTGCTCATTAATGTACAGTCTGCATCCAATCTTGAAAGAAAAAAAACTCAGAAATGTAGATATTTTTGCACATTTATTAAACAAGAAAAACTGAAATATCACATGGTCTTAAGTATTCAGACCCATTGCTCAGTATTGAGTAGCAACATCCTTTTGAGCAAGTACAGCCATAAGTCTTCCTGAGAATGATGCAACAAGTTTTACACACCTGGATTTGGGGATCCTCTGCCATTCTTCCCTCACGATTCTCTGAAGTTCCCTCAGGTTGGATGGTGAATGTTGGTGGACAGCCATTCTCAAGTCTCTCCAGAGATGCTCAATTGGGTTTAGGTCAGGGCTCTGTCTGGGCAAGTCAAGAATGGGCACAGAGTTGTTCTGAAGCCACTGCTTTGTTATTTTAGTTGTGTGCTTAGGGTCATTGTCTTGTTGGAATATGAACCTTCAGCCCAGTCTGAGGTCCAGAGCACTCTGGAAGAGGTTTTCATCAAGGATATCTCTGTACTTGGTCTCGTTTATCTTTTGTTCAATTGCAACCAGTTGTCCTGTCCCTGCAGCTGAAAAACACCCCCATAGCATGATGCTGCCACCACCATGTTTCACTGTTGGGATTGTATTGGGCAGGTGATGAGCAGTGCCTGGTTTTCTACACACATACCGCTTACAATGAACACCAAAAAGTTCAATCTTCGTCTCATCTTTTTTGGTTTGCACCCTTTGGGGACCACGAGTGCTGGAGACATAATCCATATATATCTTCGTCTTATCAGACCAAAGAATCTTATTTCTCATAGTCTGGGAGTCATTCAAGTGTTTTGTTGCAAACTGTATGCGGGCTTTCATGTGTCTTTCACACACTGCCATAAATCCCTGACTGGTTGAGGGCTGCAGTGATAGTTTACTTTGTTGAACTTTCTGCCATATCTCTAATGCATCTCTGTAGCTCAGCCACAGTCATCTTGGGGTTCTTCTTTACCTCTCTCACCAAGGCTCTTCTTCCATGATTGCTTAGTTTGGCTGGACAGACAGGTCGAGGAAGATTTGTGGTCATCCCAAACTTCTTCCATTTAAGGATTATGGAGGCCACTCTGCTCTTAGGAACCTTGAGTGCTGCAGAAATTCTTTTGTAATCTTGGCCAGATCTGTGCCTTGCCACAATTCTGTCTCTGAGCTCCTTGGGCAGTACCTTAGACCTCATGATTCTCATGTGCTCGGACATGCACTGTGAGGTCTTATATAGACAGGTGTGCGCCTCTCATAATCAAGTCCAATCAGATTATTTAAACACAGCTGGACTCCAATGAAGGATTAGAACCATCTCAAGGAGGATCAGAAGGAAAGGGACAGCATGTGAGCTAAATATGAGTGTCACAGCAAAAGGTCTGAATACTTATGACCATGTGATATTTCAGTTTTTCTTATTTAATAAATTTGTAAAAATATCTACATTTGTTTTTTTTTCTTTTCAAGATGGGGTGCAGAGTGTACATTAATGAGCAAAAATATGAACTTCTTGGATCTTACCAAATGGCTGCAATGAAACAAAGATTGATAAATTTAAAGGAATATGAATACTTACCGTACCCACTGTATACGCACACACATTTTATATATATACATATATATACAATCTGCAAATAGAAATTTATTCCAATTGTAATCCTAAATCCAATCTAGGGTTTGAGTTTTGAAGGGTTTTAAGGGGTTAACTTAACTTTCAGTGTGTGTATATGTATCTATTATATAATTAAATGAAAGAAAATGTAAAATTATTCCAGCTTATCTAGCTCAAAATAATAAATAAGTAAAAAGTTGAACAACTTTGTAAATACTTAGACTACATATCCTAAGTTATAGCCCCTTTTACAGCCAAGAGATAACTTCACAATTCTGCTGGTTGCTACTGGACAAGCCTTCTTTAAAGTGCCACTGACATGAGATAATGAATTTGTAAATACAGCATTTCTACTGTAATAGACTGTAATGACAGTGATAATTAGAGAAGATCTACTAACTGTTAAGACTCTCCTGACTCACTGGTCATGTGGAGGAGTCTGCTGTAATTACTACTTTTTTTTCCCAGCAGTTCTGACAGTGACACTTTTTCCCACTACGAGAGGTTACTTAAGTTGTTATTTACAGTATGCTCTAAAGGCAAATCTACAGTGGATTTTTCAGAAAATCTTTGGCAGAAATCTGAAGCTACCGTAAAACTAGATTTCTTCCACAGATTGGTCAGAAAATCCCTACATTGATTAATCTTACTGTAATTGAAGGGAGCTGATCTAAGACTTCTCTGTGCAGAATCAGCAGCAATAATGAACATGTAGATTTTAAAAATTGTGTTTATTGTGAATGTGAATTTTTCTGCTTAAGGTACAAAATACCCATTTACTTGCATTTCAGGTGAAATGTCAGTGAAATCCATACCTAAACCCTCACAGAATCCTGAAGGTATGAAGATGGCCTGAGGCTTCCCTACATCAGACTATTGCACTGCCTGCTGTATAAATTAAGCCAGGTTACACTTCTCAGAATGCAAATGACAAAGAGTTATAATGGGAGATTTCGGCTGGAAAGCCTGTACAATTGTGAATGTAGCGCTGGGATAAAATATAGACTATGAGGGTAAATACAAAATGAGTGACTATAATTTGTGTTGCTTAACTTTTTAAATGCCTTAAAGGAGTTGTCTCCCCACAGGGTTTCAAAGAATGCATGAAAGAAATTCTCTGTCACTTCCTGGTTCAGACTAATTTGCATAAGCTCCGTGCTTTCAGATGCTAATTAGATTAGATTAGCTTCTCAAACTACTGGCAGGACTTCTTATCTGATCCCCAAAACAAAAGCCCTAATTACAGAGCTGTTTACTTGAGATAAATCAAGCTTTTTACTGTCTGGCAGCACAGGACACTGACTGACACATGCCAACCTGTGTGATGACTCACTCTCTGTTATCTCATTGAACAAACAGCCCGGGGAGATTTGTTTACAGGTTGGTTACTGAGGGAACTGAAATAGCCACAGAGGTAATAAATTCACTTGTATCTCTTTAGGGAAAACAGAGGAACAATGCAATATATTTGGAAAATGTCTTTATTTTGTGTTCCCTACAATTTGAAAGCTATTCTTTGTAGCGAGACAACCCCTTAACTTTACAAGTTAATGTAGTTAATATGTAAATACCTGCTAAATATGGGGAAAGTTGTGCTTCCACTTTTATGGGGTAAAGCCAAATCGAATAAAACTAACAACTATTAAATAAGGCTAACCAGTGAAAACTGGAAGTCCATATTTAAATGTGTCACAAAAACATATGTAACACAAACATCGTAGTATGTTGTTGATGGAAAAACACCTTACAAAATTTCACAAATCCCGGAAAAGCTAACTGGCTACTCACCTTCATTTCTACCACCAGCATTTCCTAATACAAATGTCAATTCGCTTCCATCCCTGTGATAGTAAAGCGATCTGGATTAAAAAGTCGCAGATATGATTTTCTGAGGGATTTTATAATTGTCTTGTGTTATAAATAAACTGCTTAAGATTCTGGAATGAGTTGTATTTTGAAGAAATAATGTTATCATATAGTGCAGAAAGTCTGCTACCAGACGTACACATCAAACCACCATTGTATCAAGACTGGTGACTGAGATGCTATGAAAGGCTTTGGAAGTGACGAAGACCTTATTCTTGTCAGAATTAGAAGTTCCATTCAGAACCTCCCTTGCAGAGGTGTTAATGGACCTATTTACCAACGGACGCGACCCCATTGACTACAATTGTGCCCATTGTGCTTTCATTGCGGTGTCTGATGGACGCAACCCATTGACTACAATGGGATCAGTTGTGTTTCCATTACAGTACGACACCTGAAGGCCCTAATGCTCAATTTGAACTCATCATAGTTGAGTATAAGTTGTAGAGCTGTGGTCTGTGGACCGAGGTCTGAGGGTCAAATTTCTAAGTGGCAATTTAGAAGTGGCAATCCTCAGAATTACCCCAGAATTGAGCCAGAAGTGAACATAAGAGAGCAGGGACTCTCTCCTTTTTGTAAGTAGCTGCACTTCTTTGCATACTCCTTAATTACCATGCTTGCTATTACTATCTATCTTGCAGCCATCTGCCTCCTATTTTACCACCCTATCTTGCCCTCAGACAATTTTAATCACATAAGTCCTCTCTCCTTCCCTCACCTATGTACTCTCCCACACGCTATTTTCCCTTTTCAACCACCCCAAACCTCCAGCTCACAATTTTTACTGCACAGAACCACTCATTTTTCATCACTGAACCATCTGCTACTCTTTTCTTCTCCTGCTTCTTGCTGCAGGGGACATCTCTCCTAACCCTGGCCGACCCTCCTTCACTGCTCATCCACCTCCACCCTTCCATAGAAACCCTGCTAACCTGCTTGCTATTCGCTGTACGTCTTCTTCTGCCCCTTTTAAGTGTGCTTTATGGAACGCTCGATCCGTCTGCAACAAACTCACTGCTGTTCATGACCTTTTTCTCTCCAACTCCCTCAAACCTGCTGGCCCCCCACAGAAACATGGCTCCAGCCATCTGACACCGGCTTCCCTTGCCGCTCTCACCTATGGTGGCCTACACTTCAACCCACACCCCCAGACCTGAGAACAGGCCGGGTGGAGGAGTCGGCTTACTTTTTCCTTTTCCCCACATTGCACCTACCGGGTCATTCCCCTGTACCCTCAACCACTTTCCCCTCCTTTGAGGTCCACACCCTCAGACACTTTCGCCATTTTCCATCAAGTCGCAGTTGTCTACAGACCCCCGGGTCTCCCCGCCAGTTTCTGGATCATTTTGCCGTCTGGCTCCCACACTTCCTCTCTACTGAAATACCCCCTCTCATCATTTGGGGGATTTCAACATCCCCATTGATGACCCCATGTTTCCTTCTGCCTCCAGTTTCTTTCATTAACCTCCTCTCTTGGCCTCTCGCAGTTTACTGACTCCCCAACCCACGAGGATGGGAACTCTCTGGATCTGGGCTTCTGTCATCTTTCCTCAATTTCTAACTTCACTAATTCTCCTTATGCTCTCTCTGACCACAACCTTATCTCCTCATTTTCACTAATTTCTCAGCCTTCCCCTGGACAAACTGCTCATCACACATTCCGAAATATCCGCTCCATTAATACTCACAACTCACAGACACCATACAGTCTTACTGCCCCCAATCTCCTCCTCTCCTGTCCTGACCTGGCTGTTAAATGTTACAATGAAAGCTCTCATCCACCCTAGACATGTTTTGGGCCCACCACTACACCGCACCACCAAGTCAGATGCCCGCAGCTTGGCACACACCTCAGACCTCGTTTTCTCCAGCGATGTTCCAGGTGTGCTGAGCGGCTGTGGAGAAGTCAAATCTACCTGCAGACTTTATCCACTAAAAATTAATGCTAGGACTTATCACAACTGCCCTTCACTTTCGCCAAACAAAATATTTCACCTCCCCTCATCTCAACACTACACAACAACCCAAAACGCCTCTTTGACACCTTCACTCCCTCCTAAGGCCTGAATTTAGGCCCCGGTCACTGACCTCTGTGCTGAAGACCTGCCAACTCAAATTTCAAAGACAAAATTGAAAATATCCGGCAAAACATCAAAATCACAATCCCCAAATAATACCCATCCTGTCCCTCCCCGCACGTCCTCTAATCTACTTTCAGCCCTTGACCCGACGACAGAGGAAGAAGTGTCCAGGCTTCTCCTGTCTGCGTGCCCCACCACATGCTCTACTGACCCCATTCCATCCCACCTCATCCAGTCTATTCTCCAGCTGTCCTCCTCTCACCTTACTGCTATCTGTAACCTCTCTCTCTCCACTGGGATCTTTCCATCTTCCTTCAAACACGCCATCATAACCCCTTTACTAAAAAGCCCTCTCTGGACCTGTGCTGCCAACTACCGACCAGTCTCTAACCTGCCCTTCATCTCTAAACTCCTGGAACGCTTGGTCTACTCTCGCCTAATCCGCTATCTCTCTAATAACTCTCTTTTTGACCCTCTGCAATCAGTTTCCGCACCCTACACTCCACGGAAACTGCATTAGTTAAAGTCTCAAATGACCTCCTAACAGCAAAATCTCAGGCTAACTACTTGTTGCTGCTTCTCTTGGATCTCTCTGCAGCGTTTGACACTGTGGATCACCACCTTCTCCTCAGCATGCTCAGCGCCATTGGCCTCCAGGACACCGCTCTAGCTTGGTTCTCATCTTACCTGTCTGATCGCTCCTTCAGTGTCTAATTTTCTGGTTCTATCTCCTCTCCTCTCCCTCTTGCTGTTGGAGTTCCTCAGGGATCAGTTCTAGGTCCTCTCCTCTTTTCATTGTACACAGCCCCCATTGGACAAACCATCAGTAGATTTGGCTTCCAGTACATCTCTATGCGGATTGACACCCAATTATACACCTCCTCACCGTTGACATCACTCCAGCCCTGCTACAAAAACCAGTGACTGTCTGACCGCTGTCTCTGACATCATGTCTCTCTCCATCTGAAACTAAACCTCACTAAGACTGAACTTCTTGTCTTTCCGCCATATTACTAACCAACCCCCCCTGCTATTTCTGTTTCTGTATGTGGTACCACCATTTCTCTAGGCAGCAGGCCCGCTGACTTGGGGTTAATTGAGATGTCTGATCGACCTTCACCGCATATAACCAATCCCTTGCCGCTCCTGTCACCTGCACCTCCAAGAATATCTACAAAATCCGTCCGTTTCTCACTGTGGAAACAACTCAAACTCTCATTAATGCTCTTATTCTTTCTCGTCTTGACTATTATTATTATTATTATTATTTATTTTTGAGCGCCCTTGGTTACAGAGCGCTGTACATTCAGGTTTCATACATAACATAGGTCAAACAAGTACAAAGGTGACAAATTAGTAACCAACAACTGGTACAGAAGTAGAGAGGTCCCTGCCCGTGAGGGCTTAATCTAAAAGGAAGGTGGAAAGAGACAGGAGGTGAGGGGCAGACATGTTTGTGGGCCGGTGTACTGTGGTGGGGTTATTGTTGTGTATAGGCAATCCTGAAGAGATGGGTTTTCAGGTTGCTTTTGAGGCTGGTGAGATTGGGGGAGAGTCTGAGGTGTTGGGGTAGTGAGTTCCAGAGTATGGGGAAGCACGGGAGAAGTCTTGGAGACGGTTATGTGAGGAGTTGACATGGGGAGAGCAGAGAAGAAGGTCCTGTGAGAAGCGGAGATTGCGTGAGGGGAGATATCTGGAGATTAAGGCAGATATGTATGGAGGGGAGAGGTTATGGAGAGCCTTGTAGGTCAAGGTTACTAACTTGAACTGGATTCGCTGGGCAATGGAAAGCCAGTGAAGGGATTGGCAGAGGGGAGTGGCAGAGGAGTATCAAGGAGAGAGGTGAATCAGACGGGCAGCAGAGTTAAGTATGGATTGGAGGGGAGCGAGGGTGCTAGCTGGGAGGCCACAGAGAATGATGTTGCAATAGTCTAGGCGTGAGATGACGAGGGCATGGACCAGCATTTTTGTGCTTTCGAAGTTAAGGAATGGCGGATACGGGAGATATTTTTCAGGTGGAGGCGGAAGGGGAGGTTTTGGATGTGCGGTTTGAAGGACAAAATTGGAGTCAAGGGTTATCCAAGGCAGCGGACTTGTGGAGCTGGTATGAGAGTGTAGCCATTGACTGTGATAGAGAGATCAGGTGGAGGGATGGAGGGGGACGGTGGGAAGATGATGAATTCAGTTTTCCCCACGTTTAGCTTCGGGAGACGTGAGGAGAAGAAGGAGGATATGGACGAAAGACATCTGGGTCCGGGAGAGAAGAGTTAAATATCTGGGCCGCAGATGTAGAGTTGGGTATCATCAGCATACAGTGGTATGAAAGCCTTAAAGCTATTAGTTGCCCCAGACCAAGAGTGTAGATAGAAAAGAGTAGTGGGCCAGGGACAGACCCCGGGGGACACCAACAGAGAGGGCAAGGCGAGGAGGTGGTGCGTGAGTGAGAGACGCTGAATGCCCTATCAGTGAGGTAGGAGGATATCCAGGAAAGGGCCAAGTCCGTGATCCGAGGGAGGAGAGGATTTGTATGAGGAGTGAGTGGTCGACAGTGTCAAAGGCGGAGGACAGGTCTAGGAGGAGAAGCACAGAGTAGTGGCGTGAGGCTTGGCAGTTGCTAGGTCTTGGTGACTTTGGTTGGGGCGGTTCTGTAGAGTGGTGGGGGGTCGAAGCCAGATTGCAGTGGGTCAAGGAGAGAGTTGGTGGATAGATGAGAGGACAGTTGAAGATGGAACGTGCTGCTCAAGGAACTTAGAGGCGAATGGAAGCAGTGAGATGGGGCGATAGTTGGACAGACAAGAGGGGTCAAGAGAGGGTTTCTTAAGGATGGGTGTGATGGCCGAATGTTTAAGGAGGAAGGAAAGATGCCAGAGGTTAATGATAGGTTGAAGAGATGGGGAAAGGGGTGGGATGATGACAGCACTAAGGTAGGGATGAGGTGAGATGGCAGTGGGTCAAGATTACAGGTAGTGAGGTTAGATTTGGACAGTAGAGTGGAGAGCTTGTCATGAGTGACAGTAGAGAGGGAAGTTAGGGGGGAATAGTGATGAGCAGGTGTAGAGGTGGGATATGGGGACACTGCAGGAATAGAGACAGATGGAGGGGACTGCAGGGTGAAGCTTTGCCTGATGAGATTGATCTTATTTAGGAAGTGAGTGGCGAAGTCATCTGCTGAGAGGAGAGATGGGGGGGGGGGTGCTGGGGGACGGGGGAGAGCTTTGAAGGTTTTGAACAGTTGTCTGGGGTTGTGAGACCGGGAGGATATGAGGGTGGTGAAGTAATCCGTTTGGCTGATGCGAGTGCAGATTTAAATGAAGCAGTGATTGTTTGTATAAGGTGAAGTCAGCAGTGGAGCGGGTTTTCTTCCATCGGCGTTCAGCAACTCTGGAAGCTCGCCTCAGCTGTTTGGTGGAGGCTGTGTGCCAGGGTTGTCTGTTGATTTTGCAGGTTCTGTTGTTTGTGAGAAGGGCGACAGCATCAAGAGTGGAGGTGATTGTGTTGTTGTAGAAAGTGGTGGCTGCGTCTGGGTCAGCAAATGAGGAGATGGGTAGAGAGGGGAGAAGAGATTCAGAGAGAGTACGAGGGTTAAGGTGTTGCAGGTTTCTACGGGGGAATAATAGATTTGGGGCAGAGGGGGCAGGTGGGGTGTAATTGGTGGAGAAGGTGAGCAGATTGTGGTCAGAGATAGGGAGAGGAGAGTTTGAGAGGTTAGATAGAGGACAGAGGCGGGTGAAGATGAGGTCCAGTGTGTGTCCATCTTTATGAGTGGCTCCAGAGGTCCACTGGGTGAGGCCAAAGGAAGAGGAGAGAGACAGGAGTTTGTTAGTAGTGGAGCTTATCGGTCTCCCTCTCTGCAAACTCTCCCCTCTCCAATCTGTCCAGAATGCAGCAGCCAGGCTCATCTTTCTCTCCAGCCGCTATACTGACGCCTCTACCCTGTGTCAGTCACTGTACTGGTTGCCCATCCAGTACAGGATACAGTATAAACTCAGCACTCTAACCCATAAAGCTCTCCACAACGCTGCCCCCTCCTACATCACTTCCCTCGTCTCTACCACCCGACCCGCGCTCTCCGCTCTGCTGCTGATATCAGGTTACACTCAATCATCCGAACCTCTCATGCCCGCCTACACGATTTCACACGTGCAGCGCCAATTCTCTGGAATATGCTACCGCGGGCGATCAGGCACATTCACAATCCCACAGTTTAAGAGGGCCCTGAGAACACATCTTCTCAGTCTGGCCTACCAAGATCCCTAACGCTATCACACACAATTTGTCACTCCTACACTAGGGCACTCACAGGCACTTATCTGTATATAGATGTACTGTCAGGGTGGCAGGTTCATCCATTTTTCAAGTAAACCACCCCCTATTTATGAAACAAGGCTGGACCATTGTAAACTTGGCACTTCTTACCGTTTGTTTCACCCATACACCCTAATAGCTTGTAAGCTCTCACAAGCAGGGCCCTCACATCTTGTGTCTCATTTGTAAGTACTTTTAATGTGTAATGTCTGTATGTTTTCCCTTGAATTTGTAAAGTGCTGCGGAATATGTTGGCGCTATATAAAGATTATTATTATTATTATTACAGTGTCCGACTTTTTATTTTTTCTCGTCGTTCCTGATGGAACTTGCAACTGAGGTTGCCAATCGAACCTCCAACTCAAGTGTGAACATAGCCTAAGGATCTTTCAAGGGACGTTTAATTAAAGTTACAGCTTGATGGCTGTGTGTTGAGTTTTTTGAGGGCATACCAAATTTACACTGTTATACAAGCTTGATACATTGTATCAAAGTGTCAAATCTTCAGTGTTGCCCCATGGAAATATATTACAAAAAAAGGGAGGGGTGAGTTCACTTTTGTGAGATACTGTATAATTATATTATTTAATCTGCTTTGTAATGCTTATCCTCTGTATACATTGCATTTGGGCACTACGTTTGATGTATACATTGGAAAATGCTCCAGACTTCTACCTTGTGTTAGTAGCCATGATTAAGGACTAGAGCAGTCCAAAACACGTTGGTGGTTTCTCTCTCAGATGTCTAGCCTTGTGTGCTGGGCATAAACACCTTACTCTTTTGTTTGTTGTTTTTTATATCGAATATGATTTTTGGAATAAAGCTTTGGATTTTATTTCAACACCGTGCTGGCACTTCTTTCTGGATCTTTATGGAAGCATCTACTTTGCCTACTGGCCAGAAATATACTAACAGAGTGTTCTTTCATTGTATTGCAGGCTAGCTGTTGAGCTCTATTAATATGGACACTTGTCTTCCCATTCTGTAATTTTTACTAAAAATGTAGAGAAATGTTTTCTGTTGATTGCGCTCATGTATACACTGAGGATTTTTTTTGACAGCAGATACCAACAGTTTGCTTTAGGTAACTTCTATTCCAACAGGTTTCAGCTGTCCTTGGCAGAGTACCATAATCTGGTATGCTACTGTACTATTCTGCTCAGTCAATCATCTAAAATAAAAAGGAAACCTGAAGGATGCTATTGAAGTCAATGCACTGACATATTTCATCTTTCTCTACTGATCCATTTAAAACAGATCTGTCACAGATCAATCAAGAAACATTGGAGATTTGTCCAACATTAATTCTTAATAAAATAAATCCACAGCTTTTATTCTTGAACATTGTGTTCATGTTGCATGCACCAGATTTAATAACAGGGGACACAACTGTTGACAAAACGAAAAGCAAAAAGAAACACTATGTCAGACCTGTCCCTTTTATAAGCAAAGTGTGAGGAACCGGTCAGGGGCGCATGAGAAGACACCGACAAAGTGAGGCCCTGACGCTGTTCCCAACCACTTTCCTTGCATTTTTGGGGGGTGCCCAATTGCTTAACAGGTCTGCCCCAACCGAAGATTGCGAGATACACTGAATAAGTAAATACACAAGACGCAGACAAACACAATCAAAGAGGGTCAAACTTGCCAGGTCAGTAACAGTCGGGAGAAGCAGTACAAAATCACAAGACAGAGGGATAATCGGAAACAAAGCCAAAGTCAGATAATAGAAATAAGCAAAGAAGGGTAAAGGCTAGCTACAGGCACAAAAGGAACCAATATAGCAGCAAAGGGAAGTGACACAACAGCCCTTTTATACCTGACCAAAAAACAAAGGACAAAGGTGATAGGTTGAAGCAACAGAAGTCCGGGTAGGAATACAAGGCTGTCAATCAAAAGGACTTGCAAGGAAACAGGTCAACAAATAGAGTGCTGGAGGATTCTTGACCACGGGCATGGGCCAGGAATCAATTAACAATACAGAGCAGGGAATAACTGCTTTTTGTGTTCACACTGGTGAACACAAATAAAAAGCACTACGGCCAAAACCACGTTTTTTGTCGCAATGGCCGTGGCTGTCGACCAGAGCTAAAAGCTGGGGGTCTGACAGGCAGAATCATGACAGTAACCCCCCCCCCCCCACCACACACCTTATGAAGGGCCACTGGACCCTCATCAGACTTTCCAGGCTTGGAAGGGTAGGCTTGGTGGAATTTTTTTACCAGCCTGGGAGCGTGCAGAACTTTAGCTGCTACCAACACCCGCTCCTCAGGACCATAACCCTTCCAATGCACCAAATACTGGAGAGAGTTCTGGACTTTGCGAGAATCAATTATTCGTAAAATTTCGTATTCTCACTCCCCCTGTACGACCACAGGACAAGGTGGAGAACGAGAGATGATGGCGGGAATATACAACGACTTATGAAATACTGGGTCAATGTAAAGTGAATTAGAAAGTCACAATCTGAATGATACTGGATTTATAATTTCTGTGATGACAAAGGTACCAATAAACATGGAGCAAATTTTGCTGATGGAGATTTATTGTCGAGAATCACACCTTGTCACCGACAGTATACTCAGGTCCAGGTCTAGTTTATTAACATATTTGATCTGTTGGGCATTTTTTAGAGTTTCATGACTCCAAGCCCAGACTGTGCACATTCGATTTACGGCGGATTTTATTGAAAAAAATTTTGATTCATAACCTGTAGCGGCGGAATAACTGGGGTGGAAACCATAGTTACAATAAAAGGGGGATAGTCGTGTTGAGGAATTTTCATGATTGTTTAGAGAGAATTCGGCCATAGGCGAGTACTCACTCCACTTTTCCTGGCATTCCAAAACATAGCATCTAAGATACTGATTTAGTTTTTCGGTTTTCCCACTGGTTTCAGGATGAAAGGTGGAGGAAAAGGAAAGCGAAATGCCTAACCTGCCTCAAAACGCTCTCCAGAACCTTGACATGAACTGTAACCCTCTGTCAGATACACTATTAGAAGGAATGCCATGGAATCTAAGTATATGATGGATAAATAATCCTGCAAGGGTCTTGGCAGTGGGTAATTTTTTAAAGCGATAAGGTGGCACATTTTGGAAAAGCGATCTACCACTACCCAGATTACCGATCTACCCTTAGAGGGGGGAAGGTCGGTAATAAAATCCATAGAGATATGAGATCAGGGCCTGTTGGGCCCCTCTGGGATTTGTCAGGGAGCCTTTGCCCTAGCACAGGTCTCACAGGCAATAACAAATTCCTTAACATCATGCTGCCAAGATGGCCACCAATAAGTATGAGACAACAGGAAATCAGTGCCCGCGATGCCCGGACAAAACTGAGGAATGGGACAAAACAGTCTTCCATTCGTTAACCGCTCTGATCCAGATCTGGTTGTAAGAACCACGAATATCAATTTTGGAAAACCACTGAGCGCCCACAAACTGGTTGAATAAATCTGGGCTCAGAGGGTGTGTATGCTGATTTTTCTATGGTAATTTTTTTGTTAAGTTCCCTGTAGTCTATACAAGGACGGAGACCTCCATCTTTTTTTCTCAACAAAGAAAAAAACAGCACCCATCGGAGAAATTGATGGCCAAGTGTGACCTTTTTCCAAGCTTTTCTTAATATACTGACCCATAGACTCTCGTTCCGTGGAAGACAAGTTAAAGATGTGACCTTTAGGGAGCTTTGTCCCCGGAAGGAGGTCTATGGCACAATCATAAGGCCGGTGAGGAGGAAGACTATCCGCGACGGCCTCATCAAAGATGTCTTTGAAATCGGAAATAAATTCAAGAATATTGTGATTATTATTTACAGGAATGGGCAATCTTCAAATGAGAACCATATGAGTCCCCCCATTTGACCAACTTAGTGGTCTTCCAATCGAATACTGGATTATGGAGGTGGAGCCAGGGAAGCCCAAGAATAATATCTGCAGTGAGTTTCTCCATGACAAAAAATGAAAGCTTTTCAGTATGCAAACGCCCAACATTCAAAGTGGTTTCTGCAGTACGAAATTTTATTCTTCCTTCAGGTAGGGGATAGAATCTGCACGTGAAACCAAAAAGGGAGAACACAATAGAAGTAGTTCCAAACACAAGGCTTAAGCAACAACCATACTAATGAAACTAACAGCAGCACCCACGTCAATCATGGCTCAACAAACAAAACTTTTGGAATTAGAGACCAAAGTTACAGGCAAAAAAAAAATTAGAGTTAGGAGGCACCTGTACGCCTCAGTTACCCGCCTGGAAATAACGGACCCGTTTGGCGTTTCCCTGTGTTGAGTTGGGCTAAGTCGGACAGCCCCTCAGAAAATGGCCAGGCATCTCACAATAAAGGCAAAGGGGCTTTCCCCCAACCGAGGCCCTCCTGATTGCCCCCCAACCCTTTGGGTTTTCCCCAGAAGACCGAGATGGAGACGATGAACGAGATGGAAGAGGAGATCTTTTAGAGAAGGCAGAAGGAGGTTCTACAGTAAAGCCTGACTTAAGCTGAACAGTCATCCCCCTTGCTTTTCCCTGTGTCTCTCCCTTATCTTTTTAAATAGACATACCCAAACCATAAAGTTTTCAAGGTCTCGGGGATTGGATGGGTGACCCTGATCTTTTTAAAGGCATCAAAGCCCTGGGCTGAAGAGGGTTTTGAGGTTTGGGCAAACCCTCAGTCACCGGCACCATTGGCAGAACTCGGAAAAATAGTCTTTAGCAGAGCGGCGGCCCTGTGAATAGATAGCAAATAAGTTCCTCCAATCCCCAATGGTTAGGATAAAATTTCATAAAACCTGACCTAAAGCCAGGAAAAAATCGTCAACGACTTTGTCAGGGTTTTCGGGGGGTAAACAAATGCCCCGAGGTGGGCCCTGGAGGAAGACAAAACAACTGCTTTTTTTTCAGCTTCGGGGGAAAATAATGAAGCAAAAAAAATCGGCGACAAGACTCCCCGAAGGTTTGGAACCTGTCAGGGTTCCCGTAAAAGCAATTGCTAAGAAATTTTCTGTTATGGGATGCTTGGACCAAAAAACCTAACGGCGGGGGTTTTTGGGTTGCCGAGGTCGTCATGGATCCAGACCCTGCAGATTGTTAAATAAGCCCCCGCCATGCCCTGAAATGGGTTTTTAACTCGTCCAAGCGGGGGTGACGAAAAAATCAGTACTCATACAAACCGCCGGAGAGTTGAGGGGTAAGGGCCTGCTATAACTGAGGGAAGGGTCGGGGGCAAAAAAAAGACACCGACAGAGTAAACCCCTGAAGCTTTTCCCCAACCCCTGCCCCCTGCCTTTTAGGCATACCCGACCCCTTAAAGGTCGCCCCAACCAAAGGGATGCGAATACAATGAAAAATAATCACAAACGCAGACAAAAAAACACTGAACACAATAAAGGGGAGGGTCAAACACCAGGTCAGAAACAGTTGGGGAGAAGCGTAACTGTTTTGTAAACCCGCACCAGTTGCACCTATGTTAATTTTTTTAAAAAAATTTTTTTGGTGTGCATAACCATATATTGTTTCTAGCTTTTGTTTGGGGAGTGGCGCCTCATTTGGTTTTTTTGCACTCCACCCCCCTCACGGTTTTTTAAATATGAGGAGTTCAAAAATCGGTGCCTTCACTCCCCGAAGTATGGAAATTGAACAGAGTCCTTGAGAGGTAATAATAGTGTAAAACGGTAGGACCAGAGCCTTTAGGTTGTTGGGGTTTCGGAGGTGGCTTTAAACAGTTTTGATCAAAAAAAGTGAAAATGGACTCAAAAATTTTCAAATTTATCCTGCTAGCAAAATGCTTTTTTTCAAAATCCTATGTTCCCTTGATTTTTCTATTTATAGGTGCCCGATATTGGAATTGTATGTATACTACGCCGCACAGTGTGACCTTATGAAATTTTTTTTTAAAAAAATTTTTTTGGGGATGTGCAAACCCATTTTTGTTTCTTTCTTTCTAAAAATTTATTCGGTCTTGGGGGTTTGGGATGGCAAAATTTTTTTATGTCAGCCCTTTAAAAGGGGGATTTTGGGGGAAAAAAAAAGTTATCTAAATAATGTCTGTCTAGAATTAGACACTGTTGAAATACTGTATACTTTTATTATATTTTTCATGGCCATCCTGCAGTTCTATAATAATTGATGACAGAAAGCTTAGTATTATTTTAAGTCTCCACACCAAAGGGATGTGGCTTTAGTTAGGACAAGATTTAAACCATGCCCCTTTGATCATGCCTCCTATGCCATTTTTTTGAGAGGGAAAAAACATTGGCTAAGGACAAAGTTGGAAAAGAGGGAAACAGAAAAAAGCTCAGCAAAGGACCCTAAGGGTTGCAGTTTTACAGGGCAAATGAAATCAGCTTTTAACTCCTTAACGACCGCGCACCGTCTTTTGACGGCGGCCGGTGCGGAACGTTCGTCTGCAGCGGTTTTTTGGGTCATGCAGACACCGGGGTTTGCGGCCCCCGCCCGAATTGGCGGGACGGCTTACTTCTCACCCCCGACCCCAGAGATTTTTCCTCGAGCTTTCGGAGTGGGGGGAAAAACCTCCCAACCCGGTGCTTTTAACCCAGCCAGAGTGCCCCGAGTGTCTGTGTACGTGAAGCCAGTACCTGGACACACTGTGTTGTCCGTCAGCCGTGTCAAAGTGACACAGATTAGAATGTATTAGCATATATGAATATGCTAATCTTTACGAAGTGAAAAAAAAAAAAAATGTAAAAAGTTCTCCCTTCATGGGAGTTAAAAAAAAAAAAAAAAAAATTTTAGTAAAAAAAAATTGTCCCTTAAATTACACAAAAAAAAAAGGGAAACCTACAATATAGGTACCCACACAACCAAAAAAAACCCTGTAAAATTTAATCTAACAAGTTACTAAGGTGAAATGTGAATGGGGGAAAAAAAAAAAAAAAAATTGCAATTATTTTTAAGTAAACCAAAAACCAATTCCCCCATAAAGCACAACTTTTTCTCGAATAAAAGAGGCCTCATTAAATACATCTTTGTAAAAAATAAAAAGGGTTACAACTGTTAAAACGCAAGGGGGGAAAAAACAAAAAAATTGTTCGGGTTTCTTTAACTATTTTTCGGGGGCTTCTTTTTTTAAGGGGTTAAATCAATTGATGTTTTCCCAGTTGCAGAGAAGAGGCACAGAAAACAGGAAACCTAAAATTTTAAAACAGAAGGGTTTTGTTTGTCTACAATTTGTGAATTAGGCGTTTAGCTCTTCTGGGAATAAATTATTTTCAATAATGTTTTTTTCCAACGTTTCTTTTATTTTTAAGATCCCCAAGCGGGTCATTAAATTTGGCCCGTCCCCAAAAACTAAATTCATACCCCCTTTGTATCCAGTTTTTTAGCTCGGGGTGCCAAAAGGGGGAAAATTGAATTTTTTAATTGCACAAAATGTGACACAGCAGGGTGCCCATAACTGGGCCCTTTTCCCTCTCTCTAGTAAAAGAAAAGCCCTTTTTTATGCTTAGGGGGCTGTGAGTAGTAAAATGTAGCTCAGAGAAAAAGTTTTCCCTCGCAGCCAAAGGGCCCAAATCCCTACGGGAAACCAAAAATGGGGGATTTTTTTTTCTCTTAAACCGTGCACTTCCCTCATTGAGGTTTTTTTTTTTTTTTTAAAATTTGCACTTTTTTGACAAATTTAAACTAAAAAAGTACAGAAAAAAGGGAAAGTAAAATTTTAAAGAATGGGGTTTGAAATCGTACTTCCTGAAAGGGAGGGGTGATGTCTGAGCATGTCGACCAGGACGATCCTTGGAGACGAGTGTAAAAATGGACCCACTAAAGGAGAGCTAAAACAAAAATGGTACAAAATTTTTTTAAAAATTTGATGTATGGTAAAAACGTTAAATTTTTTAAATTGCAAGCCCCCCAACGCCCAATTTTAAAACTTTTTTTGGGCAAAACCCCTTTAAATTCACTTCAGGTGTTTTATTTCAAAATTCTTATAAAGCCCCAAATTAAAAAAACCACTTTCTTTTTTAGTCCAATGACATTTTTAAGAAGATTTTAAAATTTGTTTACACTAAAATTATATGAAATTCTGAAATTGTCATTAAGCCATTTCTTAGACTGTGATTTAAACAATTCCTGTAGTTTAAAATTTCCCCCCCCCTGTGGAATGGATTTGTAAACAGGTCTTTAAAAACCTCACGCGCCCTTTGTAGTAAATTAAATTTTATTTAAAATTTTTAGTTTAACATGGGCTTTATCCATTTTTTTACGTTTAAAATTGTCAACAATTGGGGGTAGGGCAAGCTGTCAAAAATTACTTGAAAAAGCCCACACCATCATCACAGATGGGGCCTTTTAACCCCATAGACTTTTTTAAGGAGTAGGAAACAACATTCAGGGGTCATTGATCTTTCCACAGCAGAAGCGCAGTTTGTGATTGTCATCTAGGGGGGATAGAAAAAGGCAAAAAACCCTCATTAAAACGTAAAAGTGTCCCCCCACCCATTAAATTTTCACCCAGTAAAAAGAGCCTGAAATTATGAAAAGAGGGGGGAAAACCGGGACAGAGTTTTGGGCTTTTTAAAACACATTGGACTAAATCTGTGTTCGGAACCCGGGGGTTAAATTTTCTGATTGAGCTGTTTTCCATTTTTTTATCCTTCCCCTTTTGGATTGAAAGTTTGGAAGGCATTTGTAAGTGAAAAAATCTTTCTATTTTTTTCCCCTTTTTATTTTTAATGTTGATTTCGTAAAGGTTTTATATCATTGTTTTTGTATTTTGTTTATGTAAGACTGTACCCATTTTAAAAACGTTTCAAATAAAAAGTTAGTTTTTGTCGGTGCAGGATCCCTTTATTGAAGTGGATTTTTTTTAAATTGTAGTGTGGAGAGCCCGTGAGGTGACCCTTTAAACGTTTTTTAAATGTTTTAAAAATAATTTTTCTCAGAGTCCTTCCCTTGTTTATTTTTTTTTTTGAAATATTAAAAGAGGTGGTGGGCCGGGTAATTGGGGTGCTGGAATGTTTGGGTGCGGTTTAAAGCTTGATTTTTCTACCCGGTTGAGAGGGGGAGCGTAAGTGGAAATAAAACCCCACTCCATTACAGGGGCCCCCCATACGTGCTGGTGATGTGTATGTGAAAGACCTTTCCAAAATCAGTAAACATTTTATTTTTTTTATTTTTGGAAAGGTTTTCCTAAAACATCTTTTAAAATATTTTAAGGCACAATTAGAATTCTGAAAACCAACGGGAAAATTTTAGATCCCATTTAAAAAACATCATAATATTCAAATTTGATTGGGAAGCTATTATCTAATCCTTACAGAATTTTTCTCCCCTACTCCAGATTTTAGGGCCCTGCTCTTTTTACTGTAATATTTATTTCCCTGGGGGCCCCTTTAAGTACTTTTTTCCCTTCCAAACAGCATTAATGGTACTATTTATGAACCCCCACTAACCCCCAGGCCCTCATTACCATAATTTCAACAAGTAGGTATTTTTTTCAGTTGTTTGTCTCCTAAGTGGCCCTCCATGAAACAGGAGGCAATTTGATGCACTAATTATGTATATAATATTTTTACTCCTATAAGGAAATTTGAATTTTTTCATCTAAAGAAGTAGGAAGTGATCTTTAGTTTTCTTCTACAATAAATTGAAAGGACCTGACTGTTTAATGCCTTTGTTTTAGGTTTATTTATTGCCAACCATGTTGAAACAGGAATATGTCATTCATACTCGCTTCATTAAGTTCTCTCTTCTACAATATATTTGTGCCTTTTCTCCATATCCCTTAAATTATTTGTATCTGTGCTGACATTTCACACTCGATAGGAGCAACATTCCAATCTTTCACAAGAAAACAAAACATTTTTTAATAAATCAAGATTGTTTTTTTTTGTGGGGGTGCTAAAATGGTTTCCCCGCATAAATTATTCATGGGCGTTTTTACCCACATGTCACTAAATATGCATTCACCATTATTTACTGTTCTGGACCAAAATGCTCTTAAATACAACTTTTTTTTACCCCTACTCAGCTATCCCCCAAATACTTATATAGGATGGACCATGCAAGCCAATGAAATACACTATACAAATGCACAAGATAGTTATCCACTTCTGTCCTCTGAAACCGGAATCTAGTGAAAAAAAATTAATTTAACTCTTTTGAAATCTGCTTATTTTATACACATTTGTAGTAAAAAAAATACAGCATTTTCTCCCGGTCATTAGCTGATCCCACCTTCAGTCCATCTGCAGGTCTTAGTTACAAACTCAAAATATAAAAACCCTTTTCGAACTATTGCTTTATGATCTTCTTGACCAGTCAGGTAGATCAAAACCGTTGACACATCCACTCAGTGTATAAGAGCCAGTGTCAAATGCCAAATGTGCTTCAAAATATGCCGAAATTGTGAATTAAAATGATACGCTGTTAAGTTTCTAATAGTTGGGATAATCATTTATCATGAAGTAGTCTTATAGTAAGGAAAATAATTTACCTGGTCCATAATGAAATGCATCATGTTCATAACATGCATCATGTTCACTAGCCACATCATGGTTCATGTCTAAAGTTAAAATAAAAAAAAATGGCCAGAAATTCTTGCGGGGCTTAGGTGGGTTGATAGGTTATCTGCACGTATGTGATCTAGCATGGGGACAGTGGATGATAAAATTAGAGTGTATGAGCAGGTAAAGAATTTTGCCACAACCTTAATTCCCCATCACTCCCGAGGTTCAATTAACGGACAGTATCGCTACAATCTCAATATACTCCCAACCCCCACTCAATTATTATTTTTTTATTTTTTTTAATGATAATAAAATATATATAAAAACCCACAATATCTGCAATAATGGAACAACACATTACTCTAATGAACTTATGGGCAGTTCTAGAAATCTGGACTGAAGTTTTGAAACCACAAAATATGATTAAACAAGGAAGAAATACTCACAGTGTGGGGTTCAGTCTATATCTTAAACTGGGTTCCAGTTTTTCTCCTTACCCATAAGACCAGAAGTGCCTCTATTAGGTGTTCTCTGTTTTTTCTCTCTGTTATTTTATAACTGTTACTGCTTGACTCTTTATATTGTCTTATTTATCTTTATTTTTTAAGGATTGTATTTTGGTTTATGACTTTAATAGGTTTGGTCCTGGTATGCTCTAAGGAATCCATAGCTTATGATAAAGTATTTAACTCATTGACTGCTGGAGAGCAGTGTTTGTGTGTTTTACTGTTTCACTTTGTAACTGCTAGAGCACAGAGTGTGGGTAACAGAGACTTTTCGCTTCTATTCGAAAGGTGGTGGCAGCATGTGTTTGGGGTATGTGGACTGTGTTATAGTGTAATTTATGCTTTCATTGCAACCTGAGTGGAAGGGAAGTACAAGATTGAGTTAATGGAGATAGATTAACCAGTTGCAGTCACACCCATGTCACCTTATGGTAAGTGTATATGTAACATGAGCCTTTCAGGTGCATTGGCCATAGTTGTACATAAGATAATAGTTGCGTTTGTTCTTCCTATAGTGACATCATTGTTGATTGTTCTTGTATTGAAATTGTTCTTATTACAGCGCTGTGACTTCAATTGCTTACATTATATCATGTATCGGTTAACATCTACTGTGTTAGTATCACGCATACAAGTGCTGTTCTATTATAATGGAGTCTGTGAACATCAATGATTATTTTTTCCCTTACCTCATTATGTTTAGTATGACATATATTGCTTTATCTATTATCCATGAGTTGTGACATCAATAGATTATTTTTGTATTGTTATATCACTGTGTTTATTATCATGTATGATGCTGTATCTAATATCCTTGAGTTGTGACATTGATGAATTACTTATGTTGTACTGTTGTATCACTGTGATTATCACATATATTGCTGTATCTCAATGAATTATTTGTGTCGCTACATAACTGTGTTTAAAAAAACACTTTATGTTTGTATTTACCCCAAACCAAATGACATCACATTTCTTTTAGTTCAATTTTAATAAAATTTAATTTTTAAAAAACCCAAATTAAAAGGGACTTTACAATGTTAATTATCCATGAACTATGCATCAAAAATAGTCAGTACATCCAAAAACCCAAAATGAAGCAAATACCCCCGGCAAATAGTGGCAAAATCCCAAAAGCAAGCATGTAAAACAAGTACAGCAGCACTTCGTAATCAGTAAGTTATTTGCAAATGTTTAACCCATTCTTCACAAAGCCTATTTTTTTCTTCTTTGTTCATTTTTACCTCCCTATCTTCCAAGAGCCATCATTTTTTAAAAATATTTTGTCTTCTACATTGTTGTGTTAGGGCTTGTTTTTTGTGGGACAAGGTGTACTTTTTAATATTGCCAATTGTTTGGGATAAAAAATTAAATGGGAAACCCACCCAAAAAAATTCTATGTGGAGTTGAATGTGAAAAAACATGTAATTGAGCCATTTTTGCTTGTTTTTATGCAGTTGTTTGGTATAATTTAAATCATATCTGAATTCTGTGTAGAGTATTTATTATGTTTTCGTACTTTAAAAAAATTCCTATTGTTTAAACTTACAGTATATTTTTAGCACTACATTTTTTATTGCTATACCAGAGATTGAATACAATAAAGTTTTGCTTGTTTTTACGCAAGTGCTGAATTTGGATGTTACCTTCCTCTTGAGCACAAGATAAGTGTTGAGCGAGCAGTAAAAAGTTCTAGTTCGATTAGAACCTCAAACTTTTGTGAGTTCGGTTTTAATTTGAAATTTTGAACCCCCCTTAAAGTCTAAAGGGGGGGAAAATGTTCTGGTAAAATTTTTAAAAAAAAAAAAAAAAAAAAAAAAAATATACAGGGGAAGGGGAAAAAAGCTTGGGGGAAAAACCATATAACGTAAAATGGATCTTTGGGAACCCAATTTTGTGAAGAAAATTTTGGGTCAAGAGTGACAAAAAAAAATTTTAGAGGAAAAAAATCCTTATTCCTTTCAATGGCTAATGAAAAAAAGAGGACACTTGAAGCAGGGGGCTTTGTATAAAAGGGTGGAAACGGTACAGGGTGCTAAGGGCCCTGGATCCTGAAAAAGGGAGCCCAAAAAAATCTTTGGCCCCCATAGGATAAATTTTTTAGATAGGTTTATAAAATTCCCGAACCCCCAAATAACCCCAAAAAAATTTAACGTTTGGGCACGGAGTAAAGATCTAGCAAATCCAAGACTCTGTATAATATTATCCCTGTATATGGAAAATTTTGGCGTTATTTTTGAATGCAAAAGGGCGCAAAATGGGTGGGGGGAAAGATGCAGCCAGAAATTCCAAAAACCCCAACTTTAACTGGCCCTAGGGAAAGAGGAAAATGCTATCAAAACTAAGAGGCCAGTCTGTACAGTACAGAGGAGTAAACCCCTTGAAAATGGTTTTTCAAAAGGTAATACAGTGAAAAAATATATAACATTTATGTAATTTTAGCACCCAAGGGAAAAGCCCTAACCTCAGAAAAATTAAAATTCTTTTGAAAACTTCTCTGGGTTTTCCCAATGATTGGGGGCCGCCAAAAGGTGCAAAAAGCTGCTGAAAATTTAAAACTTAAAAGGGGTGTGTCAAACTAGATTTTTTACTGGGAACGAACAGTAAAAATGTTGGGTTTTCGTTTGAGTTTTTTAAAAATTTTGAGAAGTTCTACTAAGAACTTAATTTTCCTAAAACAGTTCGATAAACCCACTACAAAAAGTTTAAAGTTTGGTTCGAGTCACCGGGAAAACATCTGAAGGGTTAAACCCAAGCTGAGGGGCGGGGAACCGAGCCCCGGCCCCAAATAGACAGAAAAGTCCTCGGTACAAATTGTGAACTATAGCCCAAGAAGAAGGGTGACAATAAAAGGGTTTCCCAATGCCCCATTTTGCTTTTTTTCGGGGAAAAATTTCAATTTATTGCAAAAAATATTGGAAAGGTTTTTTCCAAAGAGAGCAAAAAACTTGTTTTAAAAAAATTTTTCCCAAAGGGGCCTTATTTACCAAACAGGGCCAAATTCGGTGCAGATTGTTCCGGGTTTTTTTGGCCATAAAAAGATATCAAAAGCTTTTTTAAAAATGAGTATATAGGGGATGTTGACGGAAAAAACCCTGTAAAAAATGAAAGGCGTTTATATAAAAAAAAGATTTTTAAATTATTAAACCTTCCATGTTTTACTTTTTCCTTCGGGTTTCGGGGCTCACAAAAACCTGTTCTTAATTTTCATTTTCAAAAAAATTTCCCTTCAAAAGTCACCCAACCCTTTTATCAGAAAATTTTAATGTTTTTCACTAAAAGTTTTTTGGATTCTATCCTATAACGCAGACGGGTAAAAAATAACAGGTGATTTTTATTAAGGGAAAACACAAAGCTATTTACCTGCACCGTGTGGATTTCGGAGAGAAAAGAAAAAAACTAATAAATGCATTTTAGCTTTTTAAAGGGTTGCATTTTACAGGAAAGGGTGTATTTAAGATCGTTTAACTGGAAAAAAAAAACTTTTTTATGAAAAAAAACGGATTTCTGAAAAAGGGATATCTACTATAAACTGTTTTTAAATTTCTTTTTAGTTCACTAAAGTTTAAGGGGCCCTCCCCCACCCAATACGGGGTTTTTCTTTTTTTTACCCTTTGCACGTGCCTTTGGGGAAAATTATTGAAAAACCCCTTCAAAAACTCAAAATTTCTTAAAACTCGAAAATTGCCAATCAGAATCCTTCAAAAGAGCTAAGTACCCTTTTTAAAAACCAAAACCATAGGGGCATGCGTTTTTTAAATTTTTAAAAATGCAGGGTTTGCCCATATGTTTTTCAGGGGCCCAAACACACAAAACCCTTTTGGGCCCCCTTTATGCCCTTTTATCGGTGGGTCCCTTTTTTTTAAAAAATTTAAATCCCTTCCTGAAAAGGAGAAACTCCCCCCCTTGGGGGTTCCCCTTTGGCTGTACGTTCCATAAAATGGCACCCAAAAAATTTTATTTTGGAGCAATAGTGTCCCATTCCCTGGGGATATGAATTTGAAAAGTTTTAAAAAAAAAGGAAAAAATATAGTTTTGTCATAAAAGGAACGCCCCTTTCAAAAAGCAGATGAATATGGCACCGTAGATGGTGAAACAGGGTACCCTTAAAAAGTTTTTTAAGGCCTGGCCAGTTTGCAGTGTGTTTTTAACCCTAATGTATTTTCCATCAAAATGTCTCAATGACTTAAAGGACAAGCTTATGATTAGGGCCCCAATATTATAAAAAAATCATTTTGTAAAAATATTCTTAGAGCCCAGAAAAGGCCTAAAAAAAAATTTAAAAAAACCCTTTCAAGTCCCCTTTTAGAAACTTTTTAACTTTTTTTAAAATTTTTATTTTTAAAAATTTCCACAAAGCTAGACTTTTTTAAATTTGGTTTTCTATTTCAACTAGGTAAATTTTTCCTCCAAGATCATGTTTTTTAAAAGAAAAGAAACAAATGTTTTTTGAAATACCCGTAAATAAAATTCTTTAAACCATTCTTAATAATGAATTTTAGAGTCTCCCTTTTAAAAAACACTAAAAATTTTTTCCCCTGTATGTCACAATTTTACTCCAGATCAAAAAAAATTTTGCTACCCCTGAAATACTTTCCCTTTAAATCTTGGTTTTGTTTAAATTTTTCCCTGGGATAAAATTAAAAAATGGGATCAAAGGGGTTGCCCATTACCCCTTTTTTAAACTACAGCTAGAAGAAATAAATTCCCTGTGACATGCAACTCATTACAGCAATGTGCTTCCTGGTACTCTCCGGTAGTCTTCTGCTGTCTAACCCCATTTGGAAAGTTTAAAAACACGGCAGCCCGTTTATAAACCTTTTAAAAAGCCTTGACTTCCGGTGCATCGCTGGAATGAGCGGGGTTCAGGGCGAGAAATTGGGTTTAGTTTTTTTCCCTAAAAGTTTGTTTAGTTTAAAAAGAGAGGTAGATAACCCATTTAATGGTCAGGCCTAAAAAGGCCAAAACCCTTTCCCCCCAGAATGGAAAGGCTTTCATGGGAGAAAAGGGTTTTTGGGGGACTTTGCGTCATTTTTGCCGTTTAAAAGGTTTTGCAAAAAAGTCATACTATAAAACCCCCTTTTATTTTCATGAACCCCCCATGTGATTTCCAAAGGAATTTAAACAAAGGTTTTTTCAAACCCCGTTTTTCAAATACCAAAAAAATTTTACCCCAAAAAAAGGGACACAGTGATGGAAACAGCAAAGGGCTGACACAGTTGTGCTTTCCTCAAACAAGGAGGGGAAAAAAAAATTGACATTTTTTCTTTTAAAATACCCGACAAAACCCAAATTTGATGCAAAAAAGGTTTTTTATTTTTAAAAATCTGTGCCACCAAAAAGAGGGCATGTCCCTCAAACGTCACCCCAGGGGTGTCCGAAAAAATTTCAATGAAGGGGCCCTGCTAATTTAACATTTTTCTAAAAAGAAATATTAAAAAAAAAAGGACATTATTGATTTCTGTGGAGGTTGCATTTAAATTTAAAAAAAGGCTTTGTTTTTGGCCCCGAGGTTTTTTAAATTAAAAACTCATTTTGTAAACCCCCTTTGGGTTTTTTAAATCTGCCCCTTTTTTACACAACTGATTATAAACATTGAGGTTTCAAAAATGGGTTTTTTTTCGAGTCAATAAGGTTTTAAAAATTTAAAAAAAAAAAGAAAATATTTTTTTTTAAAAATGGCTTAAAAAGGGACACTACCCTTCCCAAAAAATTTTTTTTTTTTTTTTACCAATTACAAGCCAAAATTTTGAATATGATAAGAATTTTTTTTTAAATTTTTTGGGTGTTGTTTTTAAAAAAGTATAAAATTTTTTTAAAAAACCCCTATGGGAAATTTTAAAACTCTCCGAATTCCCTTTCGTGAGCTCTTTAAAGCACAGAAGTGAGAGGATTGTTTGATGGTCCTTTTTTTCATGCTTGGGTAGGGGGTGAGAAATTTCAATGGTTATCAGCAATAACCCGATAAGTGTGTTAGAAACCCCTTTCCCCCGTCCGGAAAAATTCAAATATTTTCCTTTCTTTCATTGCTGTGTTGAATTATTCCCGTCCCAGGAACAATAAAAAGGGAAAAATATCTTTTTCCCACTATTTGGGAATGAGACTATTTTAGAAATAAATACAAAGCGGGAAGTAAAATGAGTTTAGTCGGGTCGCCCTAAAAAACGTTCTACAACAAAGCTAGTTAGGGACACAATTTTTTAGAATTTTTTAAAATTTCATAGGACTGTCGAAAAAAAAAAAAACATTTGCAAAAAAAGTTTTTAAAAAAAAAAAGTTTTTCAGGAATCTGGGTTTTTAAAAAAAAAATTCCTTTTAATTGGGGAGTGTCCCTTTAAGCGAAAATTAAAGACAATTTGGTGAACCAAGGGACGAAAAACTTCCCTTTTCCCGCCATTTAAAAAGAAAACAAATTCCCGTGTCTGAAGAATTTTTAAAAGGGACCCAAAACACTGGTAAAAGGGATTTGGAGAAATAAATAAAAACCCCAAAACTGTAAAATAAAACCCCCCGTTTTTTTAAAAGCAATAAAGGTTTTTGTCTTTGTGTTAACCCCTTTCAAAAAGTTTTTTTTCTTCACAAGGGAGCATTTTTCTTTTGCAATCCAAATTAAAAATTTTATGGCCCGGGGTAGTGAAAACAGGAAAAGGGAAAACACATAAAATTTTAAAATTCCCCATTTCCCGGGTTTGGCCCAAAAAAATGGGGGGTCCCCTTTGACGTAACCCTAATGGTTTGTGAGCCATCACCGAACATATTGTACAACTATCTTTTTTCACTTTTATTGACTGATTTGTCATGCATTTATTTAAGGGATAAAGAAAAATTGTTTTTGGGTTTTTGGGTAAAATTGGGGGGCCCCAAAAATTTTCATGACTGAAAAAAAGGAAAATTTAAAAGGGAACCAATAGTTTTTTAGGGGGGGAGGGCCAGTTTTTTCTTAAAAAACAAGTCAATTAAAAATTTTTGGGTTTTTAATTTTTTTTTTTATCTTTTATCTTTAAATAAAAAAAACAAGGGCAGGGGTTGTTGAATGGTTTTGTTTTTTCTATACCAAAAGAATTAATTTTGGGGTCTTCCTCTTTTTTTAAGCTCCAACAACAATACTCCCATTTCTGGGATAATCTGCCCCAGGTGAAAAGGCTCCAGCAGTAGGAAAAGAAAAACCCCTTTTTTCTTTTTTCCGCATCGCAGGCTTTCAAGATTTTATTTGTTTTCAATGAAAAAAAATACAGTTTTCTCAAATTTCCCTTTCATTGGGATGGGCCCATTTTTCCCTTTGAGCAAAACAACAATGACTTTAAAAATACTGTAAAGGTCCCCCGGGAAAACCCGGGACAAGATAAATTAAACAAAAAAACCTCTAAATTTTACTAAGATAATGAGCCTTATTTGTGTGCAATAAATAAAAATAATGAAAAACACTACAAATAGCTTTTTGGGAAGGAATGGAGAAAAAAATTCACCACCTGGTAAAAATCAAATATTAAAGGCCTTTTCTCTCGCTACAAAAAAATTTTATATTGTAAGGATGGGGACCGTAAAAATTTAAAACTTGGGCAAATGATTTGTATTTCCTAAACCTTTGGGAAAACACTTTTAGCTAAATTTTGGTGTTCAGCAAAATTTAAGCCTGGGATTTGGGGCACACCCCTTTGCTATGATGGCGGGCTGATTTTTAGTTCAAAAAGGAAAGGAACACCCCCTTTGCGGATTTGCTGTTTGAAATTTTTGTCTTAAATCAAACCCCCCAACTGTTTTAAAGTGAAAGTAGAAGCTGCTCTGCACTTTTCCCACCCAAAAGCTTGATGTTTAAGGATCTGGGCAATGTAGATTCACTCCCCCCCCCCATATAAACACATTTTAAAAAACCCTTTTGATCCCGCAAAACCCCTATAACAAACATAGAAAAAAACTCTGCTAGACACCCTTACAAAATATTCCCCTTTATGAAAAACTAAATTTTGAAAAGGGTTTTCACCAATTTTAGGTGTTTTTGGTTACAAGGGCTTTTGGAGGGGGGGCGACAGCTTGGGAGGCATGAGAACCCGACCCTTGCAGAGGCGCAAAAGCTGGGAAAATCCTCTATTTCACCATTTTTTCAAAGAGGAAAAACAGCCTACTGGGGAAAAGAGACCCCCCCTTGGGTTTGCAGCTGTAACTAGTAAAAGCACAAATGAATTTCAAAAACCCCGTCGTGAGAAAACCCCTTTTTAAACCCTTTTTATGGGGTTGACAACAGACATTCCAAATAAAGTTATTGTTTATGTTACTACTTGTGCACAGAAAAACAATCTGTTTTTTGTGTTGAGAGTTTACAATACAAAACTTTATATTTTTGTTTTGCTGTTGGATTTGGGGTTATATGGGCAAATTTTTGGGCAAACTTTTGGGACCCTTTTTCCCAAGGGAAAATACTAATTTAAAAGGTGATCTTAACTTTGGGATGTCATACCAAAATTTTAAAAATTTTACTTTGGGTTTTCATTTCTCAAAAAATGTTTTTTTTTTTTCGTGATGAAATCCCAAAAAACCCAAAAAAAGGGCCGTGTGTTTTGGGTGTGTGGGAGGGGGTGGGAGTGGGGGCTGCTTAGTTTTCATTGGTACTATTCTGGGATAAAAATGAAAAAATTTTAAAACCCTTTTTTATTCCATTATTTATGGGAGAAAAAAACAACAAAAATAATTCTGAAGTTGTTTTTATTGACATTAATTTTTCAACTTCCCCAAAAATTCTGGGAAACGTGAAACATGGGGGGTTTTTGAAACACGGGCCCCAAAAAATACCACTAATGGACATTATGTATTGTTTATATCTTTTACTAACTACAATAGAAAATTATGGCATACCGTTAGGATGCCATCATTTTCTGATAGGTGCGATTCCCTGAAACTCACAGAGCAGATTAGAGAGCTGGCCACACTTGAGTAGTTACCCTCCATTCTGTTCTATGGGAGTTCCGAGTATAGTCACGGGGTGTGTTCAGCTATGCTTGAAACACCCATACAGAAGAATGGAGAGCAGTGCGCAAACACGACAGTCTCTTTTTTTTTTACATGTTGAATGAATCCCACACCATTACTACAGTTTACATGTACAGCTGATTGCATGAACACTTTTTCAACAGCTCTACAGATATACCGTGCATCATTAGTTGATTAACCTCTTTCTGGCTTCTGATGTTTATTAAGTACTATGCAGACAAACAGGTGGAATGTCAAATTTAAGGTCTTTTCCTTACCTATGCATAATTTCCACAAATGTTAATCATCCATCCTTTCTTCACTTATTCCCCTCCCTTCTCATAGTATTTGCCTCATACAGTAACTTGCAAAAGTGAGTACACCCCTCACAATATTTTAAACGTTGTATTATATCTTTTCTTGGGACAACACTGAAGATATGACACTGAGACAATGTTAAGTAGTCATTGTACAGCCTGTATAACCGTGTAAATTTGGTGTGCTCCCAACCACTGGCAACAAAATGGACAAATTGTACCCAATTGAAAATGGACAAATTGTACCCAATTTGCCATTTTCTGTTGACAGTGTCATGTGACTCAATAGTGTTACAGGGTCTCAGGTGTGAATGGGGAGCAGGATTGTTAAGTTTGGTGTTATCACTCTCGCACTCTCTCATACTAGTCACTGGTAGTTAAACACGGCACCACATGGCAAAGACTTGTCTGAGAATCTAAAAAAAGGAACTGTTGCTCTACATAGAGATAGCCTAGGCTATAAGAAGATTGTCAACACTCTGTCTTGTTAAACTACTATATGGTCTTGGCCACCATGCTGCATCTCAGTTTCAGATTCCACTCAAAACAGGCCTCGCCATGTTCGACTTAAAAAGTTGCGTGCACATGCTCAGTGTCATATCCAGAGATTTTCTTTTCAATATTGATGTATGAGTGCTGTCAGCATTGCTGCAGAGGCTAAAGGGAAGGGGGTCAGCCTGTCAGTTCTGAGACCATATGCCTCACACTGGGTCAAATTGGTCTGCATGCCTGTCATTCCAGAAGGAAGCATCTTCTAAAGGTGATGCATAAAAAAGCCTGCAAACAGTTTTCTGATGACAGTAAGACAAGCAGACTAAGGGCATGGATTACTAGAACCATGTACTGTTGTCTGATGAGAACAATATAAACTTATTTTGTTCAGATGGTGTCAAGCGTGCGTGGCGGCAACTAGGAGAGGACTAAAAAGACAAGTGTGTCTTGCCTAAAGTCAGGCATTTGTGGTGGGAGTGTCATTGTTTGGAGATGCAGGAGTTCTTCTGGCTGTGGGGAGCTACAGTTCACTAAGAGAACCGTGAATGCCAACATGTACTGTGACATATTGAAGCAGAGCATGATCCCCTCCCTTCAGGATCTACTGTAGGCTGTAGGGCAGCTTTCCAACAAGATAACAACCCTAAAAATACCTCCAAGACGATCACTGCCTTGCTAAAGAAAATGAGGTTAAAGGTGCTGGACTTGCCAAGCATGTCTCCAGACCTAAACCCTATTGAGCATCTGTGGGGCAGCCTCAAAGGTATGGTGGAAGAGCGCAGTCTCTCTAACATCCACCATCTCCGTGATGTCATCATGAAGGAGTGGAAGAGGATTCCAGTGGCTGCAACCTGTGAAGCTCTAGTGAACTCCACATCTAAGAGAGTTAAGGCAGTGCTGGAAAATAATGGTGACACTTTGGGCACAATGTGTCCATTTTCACTTAGGGGTGTACCTGTCAGGGCTGGGCGGCGCTCAGCTTGCAGGGAGCAATGTTCTGCTGCAGCTGATCAGCGACCCCACCCTGATACACATTCTGCTGGCAAGCTCTGTGAGGGACAGAGGTCCAGCCACTCCGGACAGGGGCGTGTTGCACCAACCGATGGCAGGACCCGGAGGCAGCTCCAATCAGTACAGGGGCGGTATCCCCGGGAATCCCATTTAAACCTCCCTGCTAGCTGAGTGCTGCGCCTGTAAAAAATTTCCTGGTGCCTTTTGTTCTCTTGTGAAACTTTTGTTTCCACCCCGTATTTGTTATTTTATTTTTTCTTTTGTACAATGGGAAAAGAGGGGTGTTTTGAATTTTTTAATACTTTTTTTTTGTACTTTAAAACTTTAAAATTTTTTATTTTTTTTTTTTACTTTTTAAAATTTAGTCCCCCCCATGGTGCTTGACCACTAGGGGGCGCGATCGTTAATCAGTCAAAGCATTGCATAAAAATGCATTTTAAATTTAAAAGATGGGGGTTTCCCCACTTCCTGCCTATGGGCCAAAATGGGGGAACGGGAACATGGCAGTGATCAGAGCCTTCACAAGGTCTCCGCTGACTTTACATTCGGGGCTCACGATTTATCGCCGTGCCCCCATCGGGCTGAAAAACGGGGCACAGCACCCTTTAATTAATTTAGACGCCGCGGGCCCTCTTGGCCCGCGTCAAAAAGGGTTTAAAAAGCGCAGGCGACGTCGCCACCCCCCCCGCTGAAACCCCCGGGGGGGAAGCTCAATTAGCCATTAACACACGGGGCGTGGGAAAAGGGGACGCCTGCAATCCGTTTCAAACCGTTACCGGCCTACGCGTACTCAAAATCAAGGCGGTAAGGGTTAAAGAGGGGCCCGTTTTTACCTTGCTGACAGACCCCATTTTTAAAAACGAATGTTACCATTTTGTAGGAAAAATTAAAAACCTTACCTATCCATATGATTAAACTGTTTTCTCGGAAATTGTGCTTTGGGATATAAAAAATTTTTTTTGGTCCAAAAAAACCTTGTTTATTTTTTAAAAATACAAAATGTTGTGAACATTGTGAAAATTTTGCATTTTCAAGCAAAAAAAAGTCTTACGCAAGAAAAGTTATACCCACAAAAATATTTTTCTAACTAGCATTTTCCCATATGCTGTCATTGGGCTTTTTTAAAAAAATGTCTTTATTTATTTTACGTGTTAAAAATTTTAGAGAAATTTTTTCATTTTTACAAGAAAATTTAAATACAATTCTGGACAGGTGCTTGAGGGGCCTGCAAGTAGAACCCATAAATGACTCCATCAAAAAAACGGTACCCTTACTGTTTTAAAAAAAACAGCATTATGAAGTTTTTCCCCCCTTAGGTCTTTCACAAAATTAAAGCAAAGTGGAGGTGAAATTTCAAAAACTTTTTTTTTTTTATTTTAAACAGATTTTCAATGTTATCCATTATCTACTGGAACACAATATATGTCATCAGGTAAAAAAAAACTTTAAAAATTTTATTCCCTTGGGTTTGCAGTCTTTAAGATATAATATTGGCCCCAAAAGGGGTTTGACTCACCAAGTTTCAGAAAAAGAAGAATCACCTACTGGATTTTGGGGTCTCCTCTTTATTAAGATATTTTAAGGCACCATTACAGGTTTGCCGATACCATAAGGTCCTAAAACTTAATTAACAACCCAAAAAGTCCCCATATTGGAAATTATATCCCTTTAAAAATTTTACAGAGGGGTAGTGATTTATTGATTCCACAGGTGTTATATGCAAATTTAGCTGAAAGTGTTTCATTTTCACAAGACAATCCTGAAAAAAAAACTCCCCAAAAAGTTATTACATAATTTTTTCCAAGTTTGGCAATATCCTAATTGGGTGAAAAATTTCTGTTTGTGGATGGAGGGCATACAAGGAAGACAGCGCTATTTGGCATCTCGCATTTTATTGCCCCCAAAGTAAAGACTGGAACCTTCCAGAACATGCCATTTGGACAAAACTCCTCGGAAACTCCCAATGGGTTTATTGTGCATTTTGGGCGCACAGGTGTTTCACGTTTTTTTTTATCGTTGGGCTGAGAAAATGGGAAACAAAACTGAACTTCTGCCGTTGTTTTTTTGGCCCCTTTTGGGACTTTTTCCCCCCCCGCAAAGGGTTTTTTGACTTTTAAGATGGTTTTCTGAAAACCATTTAAACCCAGTCAACCCCCTTAGAATGGACCTCTATGGATATCCGTCAGGTCCCCACTCGTGGATTTTGCGGAGGTTTTTTTAGCCGCGGGTCTAAAAAAGTTTGAAAGTTTTTTCTTCTCCCCATTTTTCGGGTGGAATTAACAACAATACGAAGGGGGAGGTCTTTTCTCCATAAACACCGGTGAAAGGCCGTCCCACTGCGGTCATGTGCACGGCCCCAAAACAGGGCAAATACCGGTCGGATAATCCGACCCTTATTTGCTCTCTGCTTTGTGGACAAGCCCTTACAGTGTTCGCTGTGCAGTATAAATGACTTGTTAACTTTACTATGCAGGTTTGTACAATTGCAACAATCCTGGGGACTTCGCGATCTTTAGATATTTCTAATACATTGCATGTACATGATTGTACTGTGCTGAATTAGAACGGTCAACCACCATGCCCAGCAGTGCCCTCAAGGTCACCTCAAGGCACAGTGGTGTCAGAGACAACCCGAAAGCCTTTGTTAGACTTCCAGGTCATCATGGCAGCCACCGGCAACAAATAGGTCAACACTTCCAGAATAATTTGAAATAAATGGCACAAATGCACAATGACATTTTTCCAACACAATGCAAATCCATAGAAACAGATCAGCAGCACTCTACAGGCGCCGAGAGAAACAATGAACTATTTCACTTTGCAATTCTACTACATTTTATACACTGCATGAAAATCAGAGGTTTTTACTCACATGTTGTATTAAAACTGTGAGGGCACGTCCACTTGCGGCCTCAGTTCAAATAGGGACCTACTCTAAATCTCACCTCTCTTAGTGCTTCCCAAGCCTCCATACTTTCAGGGTATTAGAGTCCCAGCTCACAGAACTTGCACCATTTCAAAAGGGGGACCCTTTTTGGGGTTTTTGGATTGATGATTGGGGAGGCTGCTTCAATTTTAGTTGTGCCCACCATCCATCCAATTAAGCTGTTTTGAACCAGAACAAAGTGTAGTTGGGATTCACATGTCCTGGATGTATGGAGAGGAGAGGCACCAAGAGAAGTAAGAGTTTTTAGAATAGGTCCCTATTTGAACGGAGGCCCCTTGGGGCGGTGGTGGACCTTAAGTTTGCAAAAAAGTCCCTTAACCCTTACATTTTCATTTTTCCCAAATTATGAAATGTACTTTGAAATCATCTTCTGTGTGCCTTCAGATAGGCTTTTTTTAAATATAGTAGCCCCACTGATTTATTATTGATGTCCGATGCAAAAGATAGAAAAACACTTTAACTGAGGAGTTTTAGTTTACATAATCTTATTATGTGCTCTTAAGCGTACAAAACCCCGTGGCATTTGTGGGAAAAACAATGGGCTACCCTCTCAGCGCCTCCTAAGGTTATAAGGAAATCAGTAGAAAGAGAACATCTTAATTATTTATTTCCGCTTACGAATAAGGAGGGGTCAGTTAATACAACAAGAAAATACTCTTAATCAAACCAGGTGTATCATATTGGTATTCTGAGAGTAAATAAACCATTGTAATACTACAAAAGTCTACAAATGTACGTTAAATACATAATTTACATAAAATGTATTACCATTTGAAAAGCTCAGTACACAGTATAATACTCAACATATATCTCAAGTCTAGGCCCCTGTAAGTCTCTTTTCACACATGATGCTCCTGTTTCTAAGCAAAAAGGAAATCTAGTCTTTTAATTAGCATTAAATCATAGAAGTGTGAATATAAATAAGAAGCTTTCTATAAGCCCTGCATTAGCTTTCTGCAGTATCTGCATTCTTTTTATATGTAAAGTCATTTTTTTTCTTTTTGAAGCACTTTATGACTAACATTTACTTCGACTTTGAAATTGTAAATGCATGACTTGAAACAATAGAACAATTTCTTTGCCAGCCACTTTGTTATATTTATTGATTAATAGCATGTCATATATTTAACTAAATGTTAATTACCTACAATAGGGCAACAATGAAATAAAGTTTTCTAAAGCTACATTTCTATAGTTTCTATAGAATCCGGACAGATGGATATGAATTTTTAGATTATACAATTCACATTGAAATAAATATAGTTACTGAGAGATCATTACTTGTGATAGAGCGATACACTTTTGTATTTAATACAGTTACCCGTCATGGCGTCCACCTGAAGCAACTCTTCCAGAAACTACAGACAATTACCGCACGTCTGGATGAAGTTGTGTCTGCACTGGCATCTACATCAGCTCAGCTTCCTGCTGTAGCTCTGCCTCCCATTGCCATGAACAGTCCCAGTCTGCATCTGCCTTTGCCTGCCCCTTACATGTCGTGGATTCGTCAACCAGTGTACCATACACTTTGAGGTCCTGGCACACCAGTTCCATTCTGATAGAGCCACAGTGGCATTTATCATCAGCTTGCTCTTAGATGAAGCCTTGGCCTGGGCATCACCCCTCTGGGAGAGAGGGGATCCGCTGACAGGGGACATCCAAGAGTTTGTGCCCCTTCCGAAATTTTTTTTAACAACCTGGGCACAATACCTTCGCGGATCTGCTCTGCTACGTTCCTGTCAAGGCGAATCTACTGTGGGCCAGTATGCCATCCAGTTTCTAACCCTGGCTTCTTTGTTTGGAATAATGAGGCCCTTGTTGCAGCCTTCTGGGGGGCCTCGCTGGGCATATCAAGGATGAACTGGCTGGTCGTGACCTACCAAGTAACCTGAACGACAACATCGCTCTGGCTACCAAGATCGACATACATTTTGCTGAAAGAGAGCTAGAGCTTCGCCAGCAGCCAATGGCCTTCCATCCTCGCAAGCCTTCTCCTCGCCTTGTACCTGCACCCCCAAGTCTACCTCACCAGGCACCTGCGTTCCGGTGTAATCGGCTGTGTCCTCCCACATTGACGATTCGGAGGATGACTCCTCCTTCCTCAGACCAGCGTAGTCGGCTGTGTCCTCCCACAGGACCTGTGGGAGGACACAGCTGACTACGTCGGGCTGAGGAAGGAGGTCATCCTCCGAAACGTCACTGTGGGGCGGGTGGTGGTCCTCATGGCTGCTTCTCAAAACAGCTCCGTGTTCCGAACAAGCGATGGACACTAAGTACGAATTTTCTATGTTGCTCTCTCAAAGGTTGTAAGAGACTTTCGCATCACAGGTTTAATTCTTCTTTAATGTAACTGAAAGACAGATATGTTTGTCCTGAGTTGTATGGACTATGTATACATGTGAATCGTTTTCTATAAAGCTTAAAAAATATTGAGGACTGAATCCTTATTACTAAGGATATACTTGCATAGAGCATTGGAGAAAAGCCCTTATTTCTAATGTCCTTCCTGGTGATGCTTGATATAAAAGAAGAAAGATATGGTCTATTGCTACAATAGGCCCAGAGGATCCACTATACCTGGACGTTTCTAGCCATCCCGGTTGGTAAACGTGACAGATGCCCTTATGTCTTTGTTAACTTGTAGAAATTCTAAAAAGATTCAACTAATTAAAACATTTAAAGAAGAGAAGGTGTCAAAAGATCATGATTTTATGTACAATGAAAGGATAAATGTTCACAGTTAAACCCTTTAACAGCTCCAAAGGGAAAAAATCTTACTCTTCATTTTTCTCCTCCTCGCCTTCCAAATGCCATAACGTTTTTATTTTTCGACCTACATAGACATATAAGGGCTTTTATTTTGCGGGACAAGATGTACTTTCCAGTGGTGTTATTCATATTGCCATAGAATATACTGGAAACCGCAAAGAAATTCTAAGTGGGGCAAAATGTGAAAAAAAACTTATTTGCGGGAGTTTTGTTTTTGTGGTGTTCAATCTTTGGTAAAAATGATGTGGTGATGTGGTATCTGTATTCTACAGGTTGATACATATCCATCAATACCAAAAATGTAGGGCTTCTGTTATTGTTTGGTGGCGTAAAAAAATTCCAAACATCTTCTATATTTGAAATTTGCGCCGCAGCTCCATTTTATACGACGAATAACTTTTTTGTACTAACACCTAGAGAGGTCAGTAAGGGTGCATTTTTTGCGGTCTGAAGCGAACTTTTTATTGCTTGCAGTTTGGAATACATGGGGATTTTTTTTAGAAATTTTATTCCAATTTTTACAGGACATGTAATGACCAAAAAAACGCTATTTTTTTTTCTTCTACGGTGTTCAGCATATGGGATAAATAATGTTATATTTTAATAGACTGGAATGGCGATACCAAATGTGTAAATTTTTTATTATTTTATTTTTTTAATTTGTAAAATGGCAAAAGGGTGGTGATTTGAACTTTTAATACTTTTTTTATACTTTAAAACTTTTTTTTTTACTTTAACATTGAGTTCTCCTTCACCACTAGGGGGCGCGACCATTAATACAGCCTAATCCATTGCATAGTCAATTCATTAAGCTGCACTAAGATGGCGTTTACCCCACTTCCTGCCGGGGTCGGAAGTGGGGCAAACGAGAACATGGCAGTGATGGAGGCATTCACAAGGCTTCCTGCTGCCATAGCCAGGCATCAGATCTCCGCAATTACGCTGTGGGGACGCCGATCAGAGTGAAGAACATCTTTGCCGTGGCGTCTAATGGGTTCAACAGCACGAGTGGCGCCACCCCCCGCGCTGTAACCGTCGGGTGTTAGCTGCAATTAGCCGCTAACACTCGGTGGCTGTGTAGCAGGGTCGCACTGCGATCCCCCTGCAAAACTCCTTAACCCCACCAGGACGTACCCATACGTCCAGGTGGGTTAAAGGGTTAAACGGTTGAGATACAGTGGCCATATAAAAATTTGGCAATTCTAGTATCTTATCAATTCTCTAAACTACTCATTTAAAACAGGTTCTGTTCACATCTGTGTCTAGGCTTTAGTTTCTGGTGGATTAACAATGGATATTTTGTCAACATTTTAAAATGGAATCAAAACTTATCCCAACAGATCCTATTGTCCTTCAGGGTTCTATAATTTTTGTATTAGGATAAGAAGCTAACTGCAGGCGAGTAAAAATTTTCCATAAAAAAAAAAATAAGTTTACTATAATAGGGATGTAAACAGAAATGTTTCTGCTGCATAAAAAATAGACCAGAATAAAGCAGAAACAGGATGACAAATGTATAGTTTTTTATTGGAATATACTGAAAGTAACTTGTTCATACACAGACCATCATCCACCTATCCAGCCAGCGCTATATTAACAATACAAAGAAATCAAAGTCCAACTCGGGGAATCTGCTACTCTCCCTCCCTCTGTATGTATGTACTACATACATACATACATACATACATAGGTATAAATTGTAGGGATTAGCTCAAATGATAACAACCTTTTGAGATGAATCACAGCAGACTATTTGTGCAATCCCAAAAAAATGACAAAGCTTGCTTTAGCCAAAATAAACATGCAATAACAGTCTTTGCAAGATGCCACTGATGCAACTCCCAGGGTTAGGGAAACCGCATACAGGTCCCAGTCCTCAAGGATTGCAAGGCCCAGCTCTGGCTCTCAAACAATTGCTTGCTCCACTGAGCAGTTCTGTCAGGTAGTGAACTACACCTCCCTCTCACATGAACCTGCTGGCCTTTTATAGGCCTTATAAGCCCTGACCTGAAATGTGGGAGTAGCCAAACCACCCAGCTCTTTTGACTGCTTCAGTAAAAACCCATCCCGAATAAAAGCACTGTACCTTCAGCCAGCATACAATGGACCCTAGATAGGGCATCTGCATTCCCTTGCCTGGTCTGTCCTCCACCAAAAAATTTAAATCTTGCAGGGCCAAGAACCATTGGGTGACTCAGGCATTGTTGTCTTTTTTCTCCGTTAGACACTTCAAAGAGGCATGAATTGTCACCATTCTAAATTTGCGACCTAGTAGGTAGTAACAGAGTGCCCATTTAATGGCCAAGCATTCTCTCTCCATTCTGGAGTAAATACGTTCCGCTAAGGACAGCTTCCTGCTGAAAAAACTCACGGGACGTCCCTCCCCATTTATAACCTGGGACATTACTGCTCCTAAGCCAACATCTGAGGCATCTGTTTGAACCACAAACTCTCAGGAAGCATCTATGCTGGGGCTACTAATACCGGCTGTCTACATAGGGCTGACTTAAGAGACCATATGATCATGGTGGACTTGGTTCCTTTTGTTAGGTCAGTCAGGGGTACAGCCATTTCGGCGAACTTGGGGATAAACCGCTTATAAAACCAAACAATTCCCACAAATGCTGTTACTTGTCTCTTGGTAAGTAGACGGGGACAGTTTTGAATGGCTTCTACCTTGTTTACCTGGAGCTTTATCTCCCCACTTCCCACGATTTAACCCAAGTATCGGATCTCTTCCATCTCTATGACACACTTACTTGGGTTTATAGTGAAGCCACCTACCTTAGCACATCCAGGACAGCCTGGACCTTTTTAAAGTGACACTCTCAATCTCGGCTGAAGATCACTATATCATCCAAGTAGGCCATCGCATATGCCATGTGGTGACCTAAGATCCTGTCCATAGCTCTCTGGTAGGTGTTGAGGGCCCCTTATGTACTGGAAGGAATTGTCTGGTGTGGAAAATGCAATTTTTTCCCTGGCTTCCTTGGTTGTGGATCTGTCAATACCCCTTGGTAAGGTCAAGGGTGTTGATATATTGGGCTGGCCCTAGCCTCTCAATAAGCTCACCCACCCATGGCATGGGGTATGCATCCACCTTTAACATCTCATTTAGCTTGCAGTAATTATTACAGAACCGCCACTCATCGTTGGGCTTTGGGAATAGACCATCCACTTTTAGATTCTTCAATGCAACAACCCCTGCATGATTCCTATGTGGTGCGACAACGTACTCCCGTCAGATTTCAGAGTGACTTGGTCCACTGGGTACACTTTGGTATCCCCATGTGTGCATGTGACCCTCAAAGTTTTCCCTGGGACCAACACATGTTGGATACGGGCTGTCAGGAGAGTGACCAAGCTCCACGAGTCCAAGAATCCCATGATGGAGGTGCCATTCCCCCTGATTGGAGAGAGTGGGAGTTCCTTCTCAGAGGTCGAAGCAGCGCTGCATGCCAGATGGGCAAACGTGGACGTACACTGCCCCACAGAACAGTCCATGGGTTCCAAGCTGAAGGGGCACTAGGATGCTATATGCCCTGAAACATGGCATCTCCAGCAGATAATCTCTCTGATGGTGGGTCTGTGCGTTGGCTCTGGTATGCTCTTGGCCTTGGAATGGGCTTATCTAGGGACTTTAAGACATTTTCTCTGGCTTTCAGAGTCAATCTGGGCATGCCAGTATGGAGAGGTTAAGAGTCCTAGGTCAGCCATGGAGTTCTCCATGGCCTGATATCTCTCCACCAAGCCTACCAAGTCATCCCCTGCCTGGGGGGTTTCCTGCACTACCCAGCACTGTACTGGCTTAGGAAAAGCATGCACAAAGCGATCCATCACGACCCTTTCTACCATCTAAGCTGGGGAACAGACATCTGGCTGCAGCCATTTCTGGATGACGTGCAGATCATCGAATATTTGGGACCTTGAGAGCTTGTCCAGTCCTGAGCCTGGACTGAGACTGTTCTGCCCAGGCATGCCAGGATTTCCTATTTTAGTTTGGGGTATTCCCTGGAATCCTGCAAAAATAAGTCATAATAAGCCTTCTGAGGCTCGCCTGTGAGGAACAGGGCCAGGAACTCTGCCCATTGCACAGTTGGTAGTCTGTCTCATTCAGTGATCTGCTCGAAGATGGCAAGGAAGGCTTCTATGTCGTCCTCTTGGGTCATCTTCTGCAGGGCGTCTCGTACCCTTTTCCATGCAAGCTGACCATCCTTCCGGCTGAGGGGAGCTGGGGTCTCCTTCACCTGGATAGCTTCTTCCATTATGGCCATCTGCCTGATGAGGAGCTGGTTGGTCTCCTTCTGTGATCTCTAACAAGGAGTTTGATGGCAAAATTCCCAACAGGTGTTTGATACCTGAATCACTTAATAAATTTAGAGGATCAATTTGAATTGGTATTTAAACAGCCATCCTCATCATGCTGCTCACATTTTGGCATCATGAGACCAAGACAACATCTTAGAATTGATTAACAGTACCTCACCATTGCGAGGCCTCAAGTAGGATACTCGAAGATGGAAATGCTCACTGAGCTTAGACCTTTTTAATCTCCATGAAAAATGTATTCAAAATGTTTGATTCCAAACAGTGTTGCAACATCTTGTAACTAAAAAAAATATTGCACGTAACAACATTATCATGAATTACTTATGTTATAGGAGATTTTCTCCAGCATGTTATACATTGTGGGGACTAGTGGTCACAGAGGTAGGCACAAACGAGATGGTTGCAACCAAAAATATAGGGTTTTATTTGTGAAGCAAAACAAAACAGCAAAACACACAGGCAGTCTTATGTCATAGGCTTACGTCAGCCGTTAAACATGCAGCACAATACATAATAGATATTTCCAGCATCAAAAAAGGCACACATGTTATACTCCACCGTGTGGCAGGTAAAGTCTCTGGAAAGCAGACCTCCTCAGTCTAGTTCAGTGGTCTGTAGCAGGCTCCTTCCTGCTCAGCACTGTCTGGAGAAATGACTCCTGATACCAATCAGTCCCAGGTTGACTCTCTCACCTGGTCTCTTCCTGCACAGGCTTTAAAGGCCTAGGGATACCGGTAAAGCCTGGACCGGAGGGGTGAACGGCCTCCCACCCACGCTACAGCCGTTCAGAAAAAGCAGCCCAATAAAGCTGCACAGCAGCTATACTAAACTACACAAACATAAGTAACCTATGGTTACTTATCTATACTGCTGACTTTTCCCCACCAAGGTCCGGTTCCTTGGTGGCCCCACTAGGCAGTTCTCTTGCTCCCATTCTGCTGTTGTGGGAAAACCGGGCTGTCCCACTGGATCGGCCTCCCTGAAATCTCTGGAACTTCCCTACTGTTTGCAGCATAATCCTAGGGACATACCTTCCATCCACTATCTTTCCTGCTAGTTGCCTACACATCCCCCCCCCCCCTCTGCCCAAGGCCAGGGGACTGGGCACTTGAACTGACCAGACAGTGGAGCCTTGACAAGGCGTCAGCATTTATATGCTGTTTCCCCGCCCTGTGTTCTACCACAAATTTAAAATCCTGCAGTGCCAGGAACCATCTTGTAACCCTTGCGTTATTGCCCTTGTTTCGGTACATCCACTGTAACGGGGCATGATCTGTCACCAACCTGAATTTTCTCCCTGCCAGATAGTACCGCAAAGACTCCAAAGCCCACTTTATCGCCAGACACTCCCTTTCTACTATGGAATAGTTTCTTTCACAGGACGTGAGCTTCCTACTCAAATACCGTGTTTCCCCGAAAGTAAGACAGCCTCTTACATTCTTTTTACCCCCAAAAGTCCCACTATGTCTTACTTTCGGGGTATGTCTTATATTGGCAGGTATATGGCCCCATACGCAGGTATAGGGCAGGCTGTAGGCAGGGTATAGGGCCGGCTGTAGGCAGGTATAGGGCAGGTATAGGCAGTAGTAGGCAGGTATAGGCAGCTGTAGGCAGGGATAGGCAGCTGTAGGCAGGTATAGGGCCGGCTGTAGGCAGGTATAGGGCCGGCTGTAGGCAGGTATAGGGCAGGTATAAGGCAGCTGTAGGCAGGTATAGGCAGCTGTAGGCAGGTATAGGCTGCTGTAGGCAGGTATTACTCAGCTGTAGGCAGGTATAGGGCAGGTATAAGGCAGTTATAGGCAGCTGTAGGCAGGTATAGGCAGGCTTTAGGTAATAATATCAAAATAAAAAAACAAGCAATCACTTACCTGGATCCCAGCGCTCTCCGCTCTGCTCTATCTTCTTCTCGGCACAGGCGGGTGACATCATCAGGCCGCGCACGCAGCGTGACGACACACGCTGCCTGTGCCGGGAGCTCTTGTGTTTTCTCCGCTCCCAAGTGCCCCCCTAGCACATGACTGTGAGCCATATCCAGTACCATCCTCCTATAAGGTACAGGCACCAACAGTTGTTCCACAATTTCCCCTCGTATCTCTACAACCCGATACAGCAAATCATTCTGTACAGCAAAATGCGGAAATCTTTTCTCGCCGTCTGGCTCTTGCGGCACCTCATTTAGTACCGTTACCTGGTCCCATGCATTCTTTAGGGTGAGGTCTCGCAACTGAGCCGTGCTAAAGTTCTCACGTGACACCTCCAGGTCCGGTATATTTTGCTCAGAGGCGGACAACTCTTCCTCGCCTCCTGCCAATACCGCTAACGGGAAGTTATGAGTAATATCAGTGGTCACCCCTACCGCATTATATTGTACATCCTCCGCTAGGGGAACAGGACTGAGGGGTTGGGGACTCACGGCCCTCACAGCGTCCCCTTGGGGTTGTGACCACAGTTCCCAGAACAGGGGGAAGTCCCTTCCCAGGATTAGGGGATGTAGTAAGTCGGTTATGATGCCCACCTCATGGCTCAGAGTCCCGCAAACAGTCTCAATAGTCACTGTCGCCAGTGGGTAGTGTTTCGTGTCCCCATGAATGCAGACCACCCCCACCCGTTTTTCCGGGATAACCAGGTCATGCGGAATGGCAGCTCGCAAGAGGGTAACCAGGCTGCCAGAGTCCAACAGGGCCACCACACTGACCCCATTCACCTGGACACGGCATTCCTGAGGGCCTGGGTCTGGCAGGGGCAAAGTACTACAGGCAGGGTGAGCAAACATGGAGAGGTGAGGGGGGCACCACACCCATAGGCTCCCCTGCTGGGGACAGTGTGCTGCAATATGCCCAATTGTTAGGCACTTCCAACAGCGCACTTCTACCTCGGCCACCCAGGGGGTTTTTAAGGGGTGAAAGTACCTTCTCTGGGCCCACCAACCTCTCTCTTCTGGGTGGACCACCCCGACTCTGTCTCCGGTCATGGTTCCCCTGGTCGTCGGCGGAGAAAGCTTTGACGCTTGGCCCCAGATAGGACTCTGCAGTGGTGTACCGCTCCACGAGGGCAATCAGCTGGTCCAGCGTCTTGGGGTCTCCCTGGGCAACCCAACGATGCAGCTCTCGTGGTAGTCCACGTGCGTAGCGGTCCATGACGAGCCGGTCTATGATGGCGGATGGACTCAAAACCTCAGGTTGCAGCCACTTGCGCACAAGTTGTTGAAGGTCAAACAGCTGGGAGCGGGGCGGCTTATGCTTCTAAAAACCGCCAATCATGGACTCTGCGAGCCCGCACCGCTAGGGGGGACTCCCAGCCTGGCCATAATCTCTGCCTAAGGAGGTATAGTCCTTGGCTTGCTCGTAGTGAGGTCAAAGTAGGCCTTCTGCGGCTCTCCGATAAAATAGGGCGCCGGGAAACTTCCGTCCACACGGCACCCGGGAGTTTCTCTCTTTCCGCCAGCCTCTCAAACACTGCCAGATACGCCTCTACGTCATCATCAGGGGTCATCTTCTGCAGGGCGCGCTGCACTGCCTTTTTACTGTGCATGACCCCTGAAACATCCTCCGTCCTCTGGGTAGAAACATTGACTCTGAGTGCTGCGATCTTTTTCCACAACAGACGGTTCGTTTCTTGGGGTTGGCATCGGCCTGCACCGGGTGCTTGCATAGTTCCTCCATCTCCATTGTGGGGACTGGTTTAGGCGGGAAATTTGTAGCAGCCTTCACCCAGGACATACAGTTCACAAAAAAATGTATATAAAGTCCAAAACGTGTGCTGCTGTTCCCCTTTGGCAACCAGTGCCCTTTGCAACCTCCACCATATGTGGGACTTGCGGTCACAGAGGTGGGCCCACAAAAGGGATGGTTGCAACCAAAAATATAGGGTTTTTTTTTGTGAAGCAAAACAAACAGCAAAACAAACAGGCAGTCTTATGTCATAGGCTTACGTCACCCGTTAAACATGCAGCACAAAACAAATAGATATTTTCCAGCATCAAAAAAGGCAACACATGTTATACTCCACCGTTGTGGGCAGGTAAAAGCTTCGGGAAAGCAGACCTCCTCGGTCTAGTTCAGTGGTCTGTAGCAGGCTCCTTCCTGCTCAGCACCGTCTGGAGAAATGACTCTTGATACCAATCAGTCCCAGGTTGACTCTCTCACCTGGTCTCTTCCCGCAAAAGGCTTTAAAGGCTTAGGGATACCGGTAAAAGCCTGGATGGAGGGTTGAACGCCTCCCACCCACGCTACAGCCTTCAGAAAAAGCAGCCCAAAATAAAGCTGCACAGCAGCTATACTAAACTACACAAACATAAAAAAACCCTATGGTTTTACTTATCTATACTGCTGACTTTTCCCACCAAGGTCCGGTTCCTTGGTGGCCCCACTAGGCGTTCTCTTGCGCCATTCTGCTGTTGTGGGAAGCCCGGCTGCCCCAAATGGATCGGCCTCTCTGAAATCCCTGGAACTTCCCTACTGTTTGCAGCATAATCCTAGGGACATACCTTCCATCCACTATCTTTCCTGCTAGTTGCTTACAACATGTTTTCAAATGTCCAATATTTTGGTTAGCCAAGATTTCACATTAGTTGCAAGATGATGCGACACTGTTTGGAATGAAGACATTTTTAATACGTTTTTCACAGAGATTAAAAAGCCTAACAATGATTCATTCATAAAAAACTGTATCTATGTCCCTTTTTCAGTACAAAGTAGGGTGAGTAGACCCCTGCACTAACATCTTGCACATTAACCAACGAGAGAAATGTTTGGTCCAAGGTGAAGCAATAATACACTGAGCTTAGAGTGTCACAGATTGTCATCAGCAGGTTGCAACAGAGAGACTGGAGGAGTCACAGAAAGGCAAAGAAAGGAACGTCGTTTGACTACATCACACATTGATGACAGCTTCATTGTAAACGATTCCTCGCAGAACCGGATGATGAATTTCACACAACTCCTAGCATGTTTAAGGGAGGTGAGAGGCAACCAAGTGTCATATCAGACCATTTGTTAGCATTTACATCAGCATGGTCTGCAGGTTAGACAAGGCAAGGGTACCTGTCCGACACTTAACCTCGCTGATGCATAGCGCTCTCCTTGATGTCTCCACCAACATTGGTGGCCATCATTTCTGCTCAAAGTAAATCAACTTTCATCACTGAACAGCACTGCATACCACTGGTCCCTAATCCAGCATAGATGCTTCCTGACCCATGCAACACATTGAAACCTATAACTAGTGGTGTGGTCAGGTATCCTTGCCAGTCATCTAGCATGCAGACCACGCTGATATAAATGGTTACAAATGGTCTGACAGGATATTTGATTGCCTCTCACTTCTCTTAAACGTGCCTGGAGTTGTGTGGCAATTATCATCCGGTTCCACAGGGCATTGTTTACAATGAAGTGGTCATCATATTGTGATGTAGCCAAGGATGTTCACTTCTTTGCCTTTTTGTGACTCTGCTTTCTGTGAACCTGGTAATGAAACTCCGAGACACTCTAAGTTCAGTGGCCACTTTAATCAGAGCATCTAGCAAGAAGCCTTACAAATGCAAGGTACTCTCGATCAATGGTAAGGTGTTGTCCTGGTCTCAAGATGTCAAAATGTGAACAGCATGATGAGGAGAACTGTTTAAATCCCTATTCAAATCGATCCACTAAATTTATTGGGTAATTCATGGATCAAACACCTGTTGGGAATTTTGATATTAAGCTGTGCAAAAAGTCCACTAAATAGTCCACCAGTCGAGCAGCAAGGACCAGAAAGGGAAAAAAGGAGGTGTCCACAGGTCAATGGGCTCAAGAAGCTAAAAAATAACACTTAAAATATAGCAAGAAAAGTAAAAAAAAATATGTTAAATCGATAGTAAGAGGTACAAAGTACATGGTGCAGGGCAATGTTTTGGTACTTTCACAGGACCATTCTCAAACAGTAAATCATTTGGACTAGTGCTGTTCGGGACCCCCAGAGAAGATACACAGATAGGGACAGACAGATAGTACACTCTAGCACTAAGTCCCCCTAGGCTGTCCCTGCCTGCTTGCCGACCCGACCCTAAGCAGTCAGTGCCAACTGTGCAGCAGTCCCTACCCTGAAAACGTACTGGCACTGAACAGAGAAGACAGACAAAACAAAATATAAAAGGGTCAGGCAAAAACAGGTCAGAACCAGGGAGAGCAAAGAAAGTACAAAAGTGGCCGGCAATAAACGTATGTCAAATCAGTAGGCGCAAAGTCCGAAAACCTAGAAAACCAAAACAGACACCAAGCGCAACAGTATAAGCAAAAGCTATAACCGGCAATGCTGCTGAGCAGAAGTGGTCTACTTAAGGGAAGTTATGGTCCCGACACAGGCCGTGATGGGACCGGCCCTCTGATACCGAGACCACACAGAACACAGACAAACAGGCAAGAAAGGTGCAGGCAGTTTTCACTCCCCACTCAAACAAAACGATCTTCAGCCCAGCCCTAGGGCTCGCAAAGAACCAGAGAGGTGTGGCAAAGCTGTCAATCAATGTTAGCAGAACAGAATTAGACCATGTTCAGACATTGCAAAAACATTGACATTACTAGTATAAATTATGGCCAAAAGCAGAGCCTATGCTGTAACTACTATGGTATGATCAGGCATGTTCATGACAAGTGTACATTTCATAATAAGTGTAAGCCAATAACAATGCAAAGTAACACAGGTCAATTAATAAATCATGTCAATATCGCGATCTTGTATAAATAATATCACATATTCATTAATTTACGTATAAACCTGTATCAACCTTACATTGATTATATAACATGCACTGGTCAAAATGATTCACTGATTTGCAGCACGGTCATTCTATTTACATATATATAAAATATTTAAATAAAAATGTTCAAATTGGTTCAAAATTATGTGCTGATGTTTTCTTAACATCTTCATGGAGGTTGGCTTCGTTTTCTCGAACAGACATAAAAATATGACATCTTAGCCTACTTCATATGACTTAACAAGTAGCTTTGAAGTATACAATACTCCATAGTTATAAGCACATTATATTTACAAGGCATGCGCTCCCCCGGCCACACATTCCCTCATCATCACTGATAGCCTGCCACGGTGTATACATGCAGAAGACGGGCATATCCCTCAGGAGCACAGCAGTCTCATACCTAGGATTTTAGATCTAAAGATGAATAGGGAGAGCAATTAGAAGAGCGGCAGTCCAGTGACACTTTCTGACACGTCATTAAGCTGTATAAAAGTAAACCCGTAATAGGGAGGGTGGACAGAAGTAGCATCTGATGTGTCAACCTTCTTTCCTACAGCTGTCTGATTCACTACAGAAAAGAACATATTTCAGGACAGATGAAATTTTAAATGATTTCATCTCTCATTATGAGGTCATTTTGGCTAGATAGGGAAGACTGGCTTCTTGCTGTGCATCTTTAGTGAATGAAACGATTAAACTTAGAACGTATAGAGTAAATAATAGTGTTGTTCAAAGAAGGGCCTGCTCAGTTTGAAACGGATTTGATGGAACTGGTAAAACATTTTTGTCTCAAAAGCATAAATAAATTCTCTAATCCTGGGCCTAACTCTATTCCTATCTCAGCCCTGGGCTTTGGGTTTCTTAACTGGTTCTTAAAGGTCATCTTTGCATTCCTTAATACCCCTGACTCTCCTTGCTTCTGAAATACCTCGATTTCTGGTCTGGTCTCACCTCATTGCTCCCAGTAAAGCCTCACTTCCTGTTAACATCACCGTATCACTTTAGGTGAAGCCTCACTTCTGTCAACATTCTCAACAGCATTTACATAAAAAAACCGTGTTGTCATTTTTGGATCGTTGAGATGACGTTGGGCTTTTAGCAAGGGGGTGTTGGGTGCGTGGAGGGACTAAGGGGTTGGGGAATGTAAATTAACAATTAACCCCCCCCCCCCAACAAAAAAAAAAAAAAGAAAAGAAAAACCCTCAACCTAATCCCAAGCACAGCTAAGGGTTATGGTCAATTTTATTGCTATTTTTGTCAAAATTTAACTTGGTACAACTTGAAGTGACTTTCTTGGATTCAGGTCAAGTTTCACACTGACCCAAATCTGAAGTCTAACCTTTGTGGATAATCTGCCCATTGCCCAACGAATTCAGTTCAAATTACTAACCCTGACCTACAAGGCATCCATAACCTCTCCACTCCAAACATCTCTGCACTAATTTCCAGATACCTCCCCTCACGCAATCTCCGCTCCTCACAGGACCTTCTCCTCTGCTCCCCTCTCATCAGCTCCTCACATAGCCGTCTCCAAGACTTCTCCCGTGCTTCACCCACACTCTGGAACTCCTTAACCCAAAACATCAGACTCTCTCCAACTTTCACCAGTTTCAAAAGCAACCTGAAAACCCATCTCTTCAGGATAGCCTACAACCCACATTAACCCCACCACCACTACACCGCCCGCAAGCATGTCTGCCCCACACCTTCTGTCTCTCCCCTTCTTCCTTGTAGATTGTAAGCCCTTGCGGGCAGGGTCCTCTTTCCTCTCTGTTTCAGTTACTAGTCATTTTTGTCACCATTGTATTTGTTCAATATTTGTTATGTATGTAATTCCCCTTAAATGTACAGCGCCCTGGAATTAATGGCGCTCTAAAATAAATAATAAAATTAATAATAATAATAATAATAATAATAATAATATTGGTGTAGAGTAAAAAAGGGCCAATTTAATTTGCCCTTTGCTTTACCCTACACCAGATTTATCAGCAAGGCCTGCATGTATCCTATAACATACAAGCATAGAAAAGCCAGAATAGTTAGGAACAAATATGTTTTTCTTCTTTTCTGACAACACAACAATTAGTGGATATGTACTGCAATCTTCAGTCCAGAACATTTATCCTTTGGACAAACATGACTGTACTGTGCACATTAGTTTCTTCTTAATTCAAAGTGATGAATGACACAATTTAACTTAGCAAACATTAAAGTGAATAAATACTTTATAAGCTGGAACAGCGAGGACTTCATATTACCTAGTGAGCGGTTTTATATAGATTGTGGCCAATCTAATTACACTGCCATAAATTAAAAACTAATGTAAAAGACTCCTGGAAATTGTTGCAGGTAACCTGCATATTTATAAAGTAGCTGAGAAGTTTTTGAGACTGCTATTGACGCACCAGAACCCTTCTCTAAAACAGCATTGATAAATCTGTCTCCCCAGGGTTTGTGAACCAAGAGCATAAATAATTCTTTTGTCTTCATTTAACTTTATCTATGATCAATGGAGCCCAGTAGCAGAAACTGTGAGGCCTAATTAAGTAGATATAAACAAGCAAAAACTATTAAGATCCGAATTTAATGCATATTATTCTTTTCCCAATTAGTGCCCAACAGAATAGATTGATCGAAACAGAAAAAAATGATAACAAAGAACAAGAACTTTAAGGCAGTTATATCTCACTCTCTTAGATAGAAGACTTATCTTGAGCCTCCTTTCTCTTCTGGAACACGCTCCCTTAACCCCTGAACACTGAAAACCTGCCTACTTGGCATAAAGAGTTCTCTGCTGATAGTCCTTTACCACCTCTATAAAACATGTCTACAGCTGCTTATTACACTTGTCCTCTCCCTGCTGTATCTACTCCCTATTCCTTATTGACTGTAAGCCTGTATGTGTACTATCTGTATCTAATTTACAATCAGAAAGGGAAGATCTTTCCTTAGGGAGAGCGTCATATAGGCGTGTGGAGATTCAAAATTGCCTTTTGCACTCCACAAAGCATCTGCATATCACAAGGCATTATGGGAAAGGAGCTGAGAATCTCAAGCACCCTCTATTGGATGTAACAAATCCTCAATTTGCTTTTGACCCATTGGGTCTTTGGAAAGCAAAAAGGATATTTAGCCAAGCCAGCATCAGATGGATGATATCTAGGGTTATATGACAGAGGAGAAAAGCTGAGCCCTGTGATATATAGAGTTATATGATAGAGGAGAGAAGCTGAGCTCTGTGGTATATAGGGTTACATTCTTACATTCTGAAAAGGCTTTACTACACACATTTTTCCTAAATGACGACAGAAATAGTTCTAAAAAGCGGTGTACCTGGCGTGTTCCTGGTTTATGATGTTTTTCAGGTACCTTCTATGCCACTCTTTGCTTGGCTAAGGAGCGGTAAAATGTTCAAAAATGCATTAAAGTCATGCATAATTTTTAGGGAGCATTGATTTTTTCAGTGCATCAGCATTTATTGTTTCTAGTCATTAATTGCCAAACTAATGTTACCGGAGACGGCCATATAATGAAAAGAAATTCAGTTGCTGGGGTCCAAATTGCATCTTTTTACACCACACAAACCTATGCTCTGTGATCTAGTTTCCTTAACAAGAACATTATGAAATTAAGGTTTTAGGGAAAATAATGCACTGGCCCTCTCCAAAACCCTAACAATTTGCTAAATGGATATTTGATCTTTAAGTACAGTCTTTGGGAAATGGGAAATTACACTTTACCGAAGACTCCTCAATATGGCTCTGTATTTAGGCACACAAAGCGATTACATGTTCATGAAATAGTGCTATGTCTCCATAGGGGCTCCATGAAAACAGCTAAGCTAATGATAACTTCCAAAGTAGCTAGAATTTACACTTTTCTTCCATACCACCAAGCACGACTATCAGACTACACATAAAAATAGCCATCTCATACTACTGTCTTACTGATAACATCAAAACTTCTTGCAAATTGTTCAGCTTACTGAATGATATAATATATTATGTACTTAACCCCTTAAGGACCAAACTTTTTTTTTTGTTACCTTTTTTCCTCGCCACCTTTCTAGAGCCATAACTTTCTCATTTTTCCATCTACAGTACAGAGACATGCGAGGGCTTTTTTTTTGTTGGGTGTTCTTTTTAGTGGCATCATTGACTGTACCATAGAATATACCCCCAAAAAAGTGGGGCGAAATATGAAAGAAAAACTACTTGTTTGCAAGAGATTTGCTTTTACTGTGTTCACTGTTCAGTATAAATGATATGTTCTCTGTATTTTAAAGGTTGATATGATTCCAGAAATACCAAATATGTAGGGTTTTTGTAGGTTATTTTAGCAACATAAAAAAAAATCAAATATTTTCTACTTCTTAAATTTGTGCCACAGAGCCATTTTCTGCAACCATAACTTTTTTGTACTTCCACCTATAAGTGATGGTGGAAGTACATCACTCATAGTGATGGTGCAATTGTGCGCTGAAGTGTACATTTTATTGGTACCATTTTGGGATAAATGCAACTTCTTGATCACTTTTTAAGGGATAAGAAATGACCAAACAAAACGCAATTTTGGCGTTTGGAATTTTTTTCTTCTATGGTGTTCAGTGTATGGGATAAACAATGTTATATTTGAATAGATCAGATTTTACAGATGCAGCAATATCAATTATACGTAACTTTTTTTTATTTGTAAAATGGCAAAAGGGGGTGTGAATAAGGCAGAAAGTGATAGAATGGACATGACTTCCAGCTGCCATGTTAACTGTGCAATCTCAACGTGGAGTGTAAGGGGTTAAGCAGCAGTGAACTGAGCCGGCTCCATTCCCTACTGTTACCAGTGAGTGTAAGCTGCAATTACTGGGTAATCTCGCTATATAGAACCTTAACACCACCATGACTTAAATTTAAATGACCTACCAGTTGATTACAATCCCTGTATGAAATGCATTTCTATCATTGTTCAGCAATTATGTACAGTATTCAGTGTATCATATATCACAGAATATCTGATTAAAGAGTTGGAAACTAAAATCCATGCCTCAGGCACTATCATGAATAAAGTAGCAAATAATTTATACAGTGGGCCATACGCCAAGTAAAATTGTTGAAATATAGAAAAAAATGCAAAATGTAAAGGTCTATTAAATTGAACAGGCGTTACATTAGAAGATGTTTCTATTAGAGACAGACTTTTTTTGACAGGAGAATAAAAATTATTTAGATTAGATCAGGAGTTTTACAAGGCAGCATGATTGACAAGCTTACTTCAAGACTAAAATATTTTATTTGCTAGATTTAGAGCTATGTTAGATTTAAGTCTGAATATTTATTGAGAATAGATTTTTTGTTTTTCCTGCAACACATTGATTGCATAAGATCTCTATTGCATAAGATCTCTATCTCTATCTTCTTTACCATAAGAACTGTAAAAATATGGAAAGGACACTTCAGGAGCTAGTCATAGAGGGAACAGTTGAGTTCTTCAAAAAAGCTTAGACAAATACTTGCAACAAAATAATATTAACGTTTCTGTAGACATAAAGTAAAATAAAATTACATAGGCAGGTATAGGTGGTTTAATGTCCCCCATAGGCAGGTATAGGCAGGTATATGTCCCCAATAGGCAGTTTAATGTCCCCATAGGCAGGTATATGTGGTGTTATCTTCACCTGTATGCGCTCCAAGAGGAGTCGCATACAGGTGAAGAGATCGCCAGCAGCACACGGACGCTGTTGGCTGACTTGGGTTTCTGCTATAAACGCTCCCTGAGGATGCGCATATAGTTGAAGTGTCCCTGCTGGTGCCCGGGCCATTGCAGCAGTGGCTCGAGTAGAAGCCCGATTTTTGTGCATAAAAACTCATCTTATACTCAAGTATATACGGTATGCACATTTTTAAACCCCCTGGGCAATTTTTCAGTGGAAGAGCTGACAAAAACCATGACAAAAGACCCAAAACCCACCAGGCAGTTTACATAGACTACTGTAGTTAATTTGCAGCAGGACACCTTCAGTTTTTACAACATGTTCCAGAAAACATGCAGAAAATAAAAGGTAGACTACAGGTCGTTTTTTGCATCAAAGTCTATGTGATTGTTATTCAGTCGGATTTTCAGTGGTTTCAAAATACTAAAACTGGCGAAAATCCAATGGTTCTTCTGTTCTGTTTAGACATAGCCAAAGACATATTTATAAGGTTACATTTTATGTACTTATATGCACACCGTATGAACATACCCTAATACTTTACTTTTTAATTATACATGAAAGAAACCGAAAAAGCTATGTAAAAAGTAATGTTTTTATTTAATCACTATTAAAAATAAAAATCATAAGAGTTTTTAGAGATACAAATAAGCCCCCAAACAGAAAGAACACACCCCCTGGCCATATACATATATGTTTAAATGGAGATTGGTATGCAAAGTGCCACTAGATATGCGTATACACAAATGGGTAACAACATAGAATAAAAAAATGTTATAGAAATTACATTATAGAAAAAGCGCAAGCGAATTTTGAGTTCAGGTAGCACGCCCTTTGCCTACTATTGGACCACCATAGGGTTAAGTATGTAATTTCTATAAATCAGGCGCATTGTAGTGCTAGGGCACCATTTCTGGCTCAGGTATACCACTTTGAAAGTGGTTTACCTGTTCCAGCAGTAATGCGCCTAGAAATGCCGTAACAAAGCTATAAATCTATAGCTTCGTACGGTTCTAGTGCGCCCTGCCTCCCGCATTACAAAGTGCCGCTTGTGCTTTGTAATGCGCCCAGGAGTGGAGTGCAGGAGGGATTTCAGTGCAGCGAATGGGGCTGTGCCTGATATCGGGCTGAAAAGATATCTGGCGCAACTCCGTTAATACATGTCGCCCCAAAATCTTTTTTTCTCCAAAGAGAGGGTTTTTCCATTTGTTTTTCAAAAGTATTTTGCATGAAATGGCTTTTTACCATTTTCTTTGAACTAGTGTGCAGACTTGTACTGCGTATTCCAGATGAGGCCTCACTTATGCTCTGTAGATAACGTTATGCCACAGACTGGCAAGTCCATGCTTCTTCTCATACATGACAATATGTTGCTGGCCTTACAAACCGTTGATTGACACTGCATGATGTTATGTAGTGTATGACCTACAAATACACCTAGGTCCCTCTCAACAAATGATTCTTCCAGTTTTTTTTCCTCTGGAACATATGATGCAAGCAGATTATTAGTACCCAAAAACATAACTTTACATTTATCCACACTGAAGCTCATTAGCCAACTTGATGGCCAAACACACATTGTAAACAAGTCTGCTTACAATTGATGAATATCTTCCATAGACTGCACTGCACTACATAGATTGGTGTCGTCCTCTAGATCATTAATTTGCATAAAAGCAGACACAGAACTGAACCTTAGGATACAGAACCTGTAACTGGGGACCAATCCCTAAGTATGATCAATTTCAATCCAATTCCATTTCAAATAATTTTTCAGCTGGTCCTCTGTAAAACCAGGTCAACTATCATTTATTATAATATTTTCTACCACATACTCCTGTATATAATCTCTTAAGAGTCTTTCAAATAGTTTTTCCACCATAGGTGTTAAGCTTATGGTTTATAATTACACAGGCAAGACCCAGGGCCTTTTTGAAGATGGGAACTACATCTGCCTTGTGCCAGTCCCTTCGCACTATAATCTCTAAATTTTATGAACAGGTGCATAGTAATAACTGAGTTGAGTTCAATAAGAACTCTTGGGTCAAATTATTAATGAATAATTAATGAATGAAGGCTTCTTATGGATTGGCTGCAAGCAGAGATACTTAATAATCTGAAGTAAATTGTATACTACTTTGTACAATATAAGAGTAAACAAGGTTGTGTGTCAGCTTGCTGGGTCTTGATTCAATACAGCAGTGGGAGGCACAGACTGTTGTTAGCCAGACACGAGAACAAAAATAGAAAAAGGAAGTCCAACGTCCAATCCAACATCAGTTGGCCTTTATAAAAACACTTCTCATTTATTACAAATCCATTTATAATTCATATAATGCAAAATATAAAGTTTCATATCACATGCTGATGAGTTTTGGACATTGATCCTTAATTGTTTAAATTTAATGTGAAGCCTAATTGTAAATATGCTACGATTAAGGACTAATGTCCAAAATGCATCCGCCTGTATCATATAGCCTTACATTTTGGGGACTGCATTACTGGTAAATGGATTTTAATGGGATTTTTAATAAAGATCAAAGGCGACATGTCAGAAAATAGGTACCTCCTTGCCAGTTTTAAAGTGCATTAAATGTGCATGTGGTATAGTTTGCATAATATAATTGATGTGCCTAATCTAGGCGCATAGCATAACTTAGGTGCATAGAATATCTTTGCTAGCATATTTGATGTCCCTACTTTAGGCACATTCAAATGGGTTGTGCTTGGCGTATAATGCACCTAGTTTTGGTGTACCAGCAGTTCATTTATATAGAGAATAAAGCGTCAACCGTTTTTTGACGCAAAATACACCAAAAAATTACGCAGCCCTAATGGGATATGTCTCCCCCAAGTGTTTTTAAAAAAGGTCAGCTGCCATTGGATTGGACGCTAGAGTTCCTTTTACTTTATACAATCACTGTAATATGATTTGATTTTATATTTATTTAAAAGGAAAATTTAAACTGCAGAAAGTAAAATACATATATAACATTATCAGAGAGACATTTTTAAGGCTTTTCAAAGCCTATTCCTAGCCACTTTTCTATTATGCAATCACTGGATCTTCTGAGAGCATATCTAAAAACCACTATACTTTCTAGCCTGGTGATTCCAGTATATTTATATTACAATATTAGGTTTATTTAGTTGTACATACAGCTTTCATTGATAGACATTTAGCATCTATATTTAACGCTTCACTTAATGGATCCAACAACGAGACCGAACGAGACCTAGGTGGTTCTACTGAGGCATCCTATAATCAATAAAAAATTCAATTGTGATCCAAGTATGGGTGCTCCCAGATTTTCAGGCACTGTATATTACGGGTTGTTATATAAAGAAAACTAAAGAAGTGTTTTCTTTACGTATAAATAGTGTTTTAGTGTTGTAGATTTCTTCCTGTTCTTCCTCAAAGACACTAATAATCAACAGAATCTATAAGTTATGCCTGTTTTGAGCACAGCAGGTACATAAACTGAAGAAAATCAAGACCTTTGGAAAAACCAGTTCACAAAGAAAATAATCCAAACAAAGTTGACAATATTTTAGTTATTTACTCTCATCAAGTTTTTATAGAGTAATAGAATTAATAGCATGTTGGACTTAGATCAAGCAATACTTTGAACAAAAACTGTAGCAACACGTTGTAAATAACTTTTGATAATGTCAAAGACAATAGGAATGTAGAAAAAAAGAAAAACAAAATTGATGGTATCTCAGGTATACAATTTCCCTTAAAAAATAACCATGTACTTACCCTCCAGTCTGTATTTCATAAAGTTTTGATGCATCCAAAGAGCTGCCACCAACTATTCGGGCCTTTAATGGAAAAGAAATAAAAAGAAAGTTTTCTTATGAATACTGGGCCTATTTAAGTTTATTTATCTAAAGCTCACCATACACAGAACACCAAACATGAAATATGTTAAGCACGGTTAACTTAAGGCGGTCATTAGTAAACTAGTAAAAAAAAATAACAAAACAATTCTTTGTAAAACATTTTGCTACATGCGTCAATGGTAATGGAACATAGACAGCACTTACATTGCACAAATGACACAAAAACGTGTCAATGCCTGTATACAGGATTATTGAAATTACATTATATTGATATGATCATAGGTGTATATTGATGACCAGCCAAAGTACTGCTCTAAATGCAAGTGGTAAACATCAGGAAAACCCTACTGAACAATGCAACACATTTGGTGTTCTTTTAAGGCAACAAAAGAATGGAGAACCAGGAGGAGCACATGCAGTATTCCACAAGTAAAATGAAGGAACTGAAAAGGTCAAGTCACAAACAAACATTAACAAGACATGATCCTTTAGGAAAGATGTGATTTAAAACCTTTTCATCCATAGCTTTGCTATCTGAAAGAGAACCAGGAAGAAGGGGAATAGATGTTAGACAAGATTGCCCAAGCAGTCATGTGAACAACTGACTAGACTCAATATATTGAGGATAAATAAGTTCTAGATCTCCAAATCACTGTACATTAATGTATAAGAGGATTAAAAGGGCACATAATCAAATCCACAAATGCCTTGTCCAGACTTCCTTAATGGAGTTTGCCACTTCGCAAAATATGTACGGCCAGTTCATAGCGAGCTCAGAGAATGGCTGCGCTTGCACAGTTCGTCCTTTTTATTCCAATGGGAATAAAGGAAGGTTAGTTAGCAAAGGAGTATAGCCAAGGAAGTGTGTTCAGGTATATTCAGAACTACCATAAACATGAGTGGAGGAGAGCTGTGCAAGCATGGCCATCACCTTGTTCTCTAAAGCCAGCCTATCAAGAGCTACGAGCTAGCTTCAGAAGGGATTTTGCAAAGGGGAAGAAACCCTTAAGAGCACTTTACCAACAATTGACATCAGATTTTAAATTCCTACTGTATTTAGCATCCAGCATTTTCGTTATTGTTTAAACATATAGGCACCTCTTTATAAAGCAAAGAGGTGAAAGACAATACCTATTTTGAGGTTATGCCTCATGCTCACGGTTGTATCTAGGATCTTTGCTGTATGGATTCAACCATAGCATACTAGAGGCTCATTTTGTACCTTTAAGAGGCCTCAATGTTATATGAAGCACACAGAGGTCTTTGTTTTTATTTTTTCTCAACATCGCACAAATGTAAATATATGTTGCCTCACAGAAGAACTATATAGCGCCACACTTCATGCAACCGTCGCTTTGTGATATTCATGGTCTTTTAGACTGGACATCTTCTAAGCTTCTCTAGTGCTTTTAACATAAAAAATAATGCATTTTCAGAGTTCCTGAACCTTTGACTTGTTTCCCATTCAGCTAGAGAGTGGGATACAGATAGGATGTTACAGGTGAGTATTTTATAAAACTGGATGGTACATACAAAAGGTTATGCTAGATGTACAATTTTTGGTAAAGGGACAGAGATGTATACAAATTAAATATACTGCAAGAATTGAAATGGCATAGTAAATGAAGAGCTATTAGTATTTTTCCATTTACTGCTTGTATATGGATTGTAAAAGCAAATGTTATTGCAACTTTACAAATGTCAACTTGACAGAATCTGCAATATTAAAGTATTTTATAAAATTATAATAGAGATTTGGACAATATATAGTTGTATAGTAGGGCTGAATACATAGGTTTTGTTATTGTCTAATATTAGTTTTAATAAAGCCAATACAAACCCTATGTATGGTACACAACCCCAATGGTACTTGCCAATTTCCTCACTGAGGACAAAAACACTAAAGGAACTACATATATAAATAACTAAGATACCATTAAAGGGGTTGTCCGCGACTGACAAAAGCTCATTGGTCCGCTGGTGCATGATTAGAAATAGAAAAAAGAAGCCTACTCACCTCCATGACACCCCGTATACGTGATGATGTGGCCTGTGATTGGCTGCACACAGCACATGTGCAATGGATGTTAACGGTGTAGCCGGGATGTACGGGCCGGTCACCAGTACAGAACAGGAGCATGATGTAGGTGAGTATACTTCTTTTTTCTATTTCTAATCATACCCCAGCTGATCAACAAGATTTTGTAAGCTCCAAACAACCTCTTTAAGCTATATAAAGAAAAATACATAAAAATAACTATCTAGTGAAAAAAAAAAAAACATAAGGGAAATGTATATGTGGAGAGCTGCTACGATAATAGCGGTCAGTGAGATGCATCATTTACAATAACTCTACCAAGACGAGAATAGTTCGATCAAAAAGGGGGAAAATGTTTCTTTTTAAATGATGCAACATAAAAATATATCAAACTGACCTTGGGAAGAACAAGATTAATACTGAACAATGGAAGAAATGTCTTGGGGAAAGAATATAATTAGAGATGGGCGAATCGATTCTAACGAAGTGGAATTCGTTTAGAATTTCAGGAAAACTTCGGTTCGGAACGAAGTCGAACTTTGGGGTACTTCGGGTGAACGAAGTGTGCTTTTGATTGATAAAATGGCTACGAGCACATGGCGCTACATGGGGCAAAGCACTCTGGGAGGAAGAAGGGCAGAGCCTGCATGACATGTGCAGAGGTGAAGCCAATCAGAGACCGGCGGGATTCTGTGACGTCACCGCACTATATAAGTCCGGGCGCGACGCCGGGAGCTCACACTCCTCTCACTGTGCTCATCAGGGAAGGTGCTGCCGCGGCTGATAGCTCTTACTGAAGAATTGATTTTTATATAGCGATTTCTGTGGGGTGTCTCAGCTGTCTCAGAGACTGTTCTTTAATGTTCTTTTCTAATTTTTTGGGGTATTGGATCTGAAATCCAGTGTGCGTCCACTGCAGCTGCATATACATTCAATATCCAAGTGGGATCTAAGCTAGTTCCTGTTGTATATCATTTAAAGAAACAGCGTTTTTACAATACAAATACCATTTCATTTTTGGCTGCTCATTTCTATTGCGCAATTTACATCCAGGGGTTAATTAAGCATTGTTTTGCTGGTGTGCTGACCCCAAGAAACCGTCTTTTTCAACGCAAAATATATAAATTTTTCCTGTAGCCTAATTCACAAGCAAAGGTTAATTACAACTGTATTCTCTTGTTGTGTGGCGTAGAAAACACGCAATTGTAACACGCTACAAAGCTACTAGTTTGTGCGGCTCAATTCTTTGGCGCAATTTACATCCAGAGGTTAATTAAGCGTTGTTTTGCTGGTGTGCTGACAAAAATAAACCGTCTTTTTCAACGTCAAAATATACATTTTTCCTGTAGCCTAATTCATGTCCGAAGGTTAATTAAGCCTGTTTGTGCTTTTACATTTAGTAAAAAACACAGTGTTTTTAAACGAACATACAAGTAAATTTTTCCTGGCCATTTGTGAAGCGCAATTTATATCCAAGGGTTACCAAGCTTGTTACTGGGTTCATTTGGAGTCAAAAACAGGGTGTATATTTATCATATACAGATATCATCATCAAACAGTGTCTGTACCTTTTCGAGCAATCAGTATGTCAGACAGAGAAGTCGCAGGCTCTGCACCTGCGAGTGGCAGTGGCACAAAACATTCTGGAACAGGCCCAGGTTGCAGCACAGCAAGGGGACGTCGCAGCAGGGGTCATTCGGTGAGGCCACAACTGGCCGCTGTCATCTAGCGGCACATGTGTTGTTCAGCAACCAAGGGTTCTTGATTGGTTGACTAGGTCATCCTCTTCCTCCCAGCTGACATCTGACAACCCAGCCAAGAGTCGGTGGGAACCTCAGAACACAACCCTTAGTTGGCATGGCCCGGGAGCGGGTCAGCGGCCCTCACTGTCCTCAGCCCGCCTCTGTCCCATCGGTTCCCTCAGCCAGAGATCTACTATGTGGTCTGGGTCAGCGCCACTATATAGCGAGGATGAACAATTTGAGGGGGCAGTCAGCAGCTACTTGGCAGCGAAGAAATGGGGCCAATATCCCCTGCGTCTTGCAGTAGGCGGCAAAGTATAGATTGTGGAGAGTGGCATTGGAGGTCATGTTGTGAGAGGTCAGCCTCGGCATACCAAGACCGGTGATGAGGACAGCAGTGACGATGAAACACAAATAGATGATGATGTAGCTGACCGCACTTGGGAGCCGGGTGAGGCAAGGGCTTCATCATCGTCAGGAGAAGAGGGCGTCAGCTTGCGCGTCAGGCAGCGGCGCAGCCAGCAAGTGGGTCGTGTGGCCATGAGTCAGCAGGATAGCAGCAGTGTGAGGTCGGGAGCCAAGCGGCCACGGGGTAAAAAACCCGCTTCGCAGGTCCAAGAAAGTAGCGGCACAGGGGCTCAGCGAGGCAGCGGCGGCAGTAGTCACTCAGTGTGGAGCATTGGCGGTAAAATCCGATACTCGGCGGTGTGGCAGTTCTTTGCTAAGACACCGGAGGAGCCGAATATGGGTATATGTAGAATCTGTAAGCAGAAAGTGAAGCGTGGCCAGGGAGCTAACGTTGGCACCACGGCCCTGCGTCATAACATTCAGCGTCACCATCCGGTGGCCTGGGAGTAACGTTGGCTCAGATGTGGTGGAACATCCTGCCGCCGCAGCAACAGCAGCAGCAGCAGCGCCCAGTGGCACGCATGCCATTGCAGCCAGTCAAGGCTCCACCACCTCTGCAGAAGGGAGCTGTTTCTCTTTGACATCATCTCCCGGTCCAGATGCTCCTGCTCCTCGCTACTCATGGCGCCAGCAGTCGTTCAGCGAGGCGATTGCAAAGAGACAACAGTATGCGTCCAACCATCTTAAGGTGCAGCAGCTGACCGTGCTCCTGTCCAAGTTGTTGGTACTGCAGTCCCTCCCTTTCCAAATGGTGGACTCTGCACCGTTCAGAGAACTAATGGCTTGTGCCGAGCCGAGATGGAGCGTTCCAAGCCGTAATTTCTTTTCCAAAAAGGCAGTACCAGCACTTCATAAATATGTAGAACAGAAGGTGGGTCAGTCCTTGAGCTTATCGGTTTGTTCCAAGGTGCACGGCAGCGCGGACGTCTGGAGCTGTAACTACGGTCAGGGCCAGTACATGTCCTTTACGGCCCACTGGATGAATGTACTTCCAGCCCAGGCACACCAACAACTTGGACAGGAGACGCCGCTTTCTCCTCCACGTTGTCAAACTGCTGCACCTGCGCCAATGTCCGCCTCCTCCTCCTCCACCACCTGCACTATCTCAGCCTCCACAAGTACTGCTCCATCATACCACATGTGTAGGGCACAGCGGTGTCACGCAGTTCTACACCTGGCTTGCCTCGGCAAACGAAGTCACACAGGGGAGGAACTGCTCCGCGTCATGCAGTAAGAAATTGATGTGTGGCTTTCTCCGCACCAACTGCAAATCAGAACCATTGTGACGGACAATGGGAGGAACATGGTGTCCGCGCTGCACCGAGGAGGGATGGTCCATGCGCCCTGCATGGGGCACGTGTTCAATCTGGTTGTGAAAAGGTTCCTGAAGTCTTCCACCGATCTTCAGAACATTCTGAAAATGGCCAGGAAACTGTGCATGCACTTTATCCATTCGTACAAAGCCAGGAACACCCTCCTCGAGTTGCAGCGGCAGGAACGGCCTCACCCAACACACTCTGATATGCGATGTTTCCACCGTGGAATTCCAGCCTGCACATGTTGGACCGACTGTATGAACAGAGAAAGGCCATTAACGATTTTTTGATGATCCAGGCAGACAGAAGTACTCCCCTGTGTAACTTTGATGTCAGCCAGTGGCAGCTCATGCGTGACACCTGCCGTTTGTTGAGGCCATTCGAGGAGGCAACGTTATTTGTCAGTCGCCAGGACTATGGGATGAATAACGTCATTCCACTGCTTCATGTCCTGGAACAGATGCTGAAAAATCTGTCTGGGCAGGGGACTGGAGACGTGGCGACTACATCTCGTGGCCACATGAGTCCAGTGGGGACTGAAATGGAGGAGGAGGACATTGGAGCAGAAGCATTGTCTGGTGAAATGAGTGGATTTTCTACCCAGGTGACAAGAGAGGAGGAGCAGGAGCAGCTGGAGGAGGTGGATGGAGATGAGGAAGATGAGGCAGATGACCCAAGCACCGTGGCAGTATACAGTGGAAATGGAGGCAGGGAGCCCCTCGGAGTCACTTGTGCATATGGCCCGCAGCATGCTTATTTGCCTGGCTAGTGACAGCGAATAGTCAGCATCCGGCAGAGGGATGACTTCTGGCTCTCCACCCTATTGGACCCTCGCTACCGGTCCAAAATGGGAGCCTTTTTCCCAGCTATTGAGAGGGAAGACAAACTCAAATACTATAGGGAAATCCTCCGTAATCAGTTGGCCGCTGCCTATGTGCGGCATCGTCCCTCTTCTGACAGGTCTGACCGGGGGGGTTCCTCAGCGCTCACGTACTACTGCCGCGGCTGCTGGGGGGGGGGGGGGGGGAGGAGCAGTACCAGCTCCATCAGTAGTAACCTAAGTCTGGAGTCACTGATGAGCAGCTTCCTTCACCCGCCTAGTGAGCAGGGCAGCCGCCAGCAGCAGCAGCAGCAGCAGCAGGACCTGGAGCAGTCCCTGAACCAACAGGTTGTGTCCTACTTGGACAGCACTCTGCCACCTCAGTTAGAAGATCCGCTGGACTACTGGGCAGCCAAACTGGATGTGTGGCCACAACTTGCCGAGTTTGCAGTGGAGAAGCTGTCCTGCCCGGCCAGTAGTGTGGCATCAGAGCGGGTGTTCAGTGCGGCAGGGGCCATCGTTACCCCAAGGAGAACCCGCTTGTCCACGGGAAATGTGGAACGACTGACCTTTGTCAAGATGAATCAGGCGTGGATCGGCCAGGATTTCCACACACCAATGCCTTAGGCGTCAGTCTGGGTTCAAACTACCTGCCTCAGCCACTATTCTGATGCGCTCCCGCCTGATGCCACACATCTGCTGCCAGTTTCTCCATCTGCCTACCACCATCTTTACCAGGGACTGGTATTGCCACCCACCTCAACACTCTGTCATTGTGCCACTCTATGACCTCATGCTGCTGCTGCTGTTGCCGTGACATCCACACTGTGTCATTGTGCCACTGTCTGACCTCATGCTGCTGCTGTGGCTGCTGCCATGTCCTCCACACTGTGTCATTGTGCCACTGCCTGACCTCATGCTGCTGCCGCCGTGACCTCCGCTCTCAGTCATTGTGCCATCTGTGGCTTCCTCCTGTTTTGCCACCTCCAGAATGTCATTGTGCTACTGTCTGACCTCATGCTGCTGCTGTGGCTGCTGCTGTGTCCTCCACACTGTGTCATTGTGCCACTGCCTGTCCTCATGCTGCTGCTGTTGTGACCTCCACACTGTGTGATTGTGCCACTCTGTGGCATAATACTGTTTTGCCGCCTCCAGAATGTCATTGTGCCACTGCCTGATCTCATACTGCTGCCGCCGTGACCTCCACACTGTGTGATTGTGCCACTCTGTGGCCTAATACTGTTAAGCCGCCTCCAGAATGTCATTGTGCCACTGCCTGATCTCATACTGCTGCTGCCGTGACCTCCACACTATGCGATTGTGCCACTCTGTGGCCTAATACTGTTTTGCCGCCTCCAGAATGTCATTGTGCCTGATGTCATGCTGCTGCTGTCGTGACCTCCACACTGTGTCACTGTGTCACTGTATCATTGTGTCACTCTGTGGCCTAATACTGTATTGCCGCCTCAAGAATGTCATTGTGCCACTGCCTGACCTCATGCTGCTGCCGCCGTGACCTCCGCTCTCAGTCATTGTGCCACTCTGTAGCTTCCTCCTGTTTTGCCACCTCCAGAATGTCATTGTGCCACTGCCTGACCTCATACTGCTGCCGCCGTGACCTCCACACTGTGTGATTGTGCCACTCTGTGGCCTAATACTGTTTTGCCGCCTCCAGAATGTCATTGTGCCACTGCCTGATCTCATACTGATGCCGCCGTGACCTCCACACTGTGTGATTGTGCCACTCTGTGGCCTAATACTGTTTTGCCGCCTCCAGAATGTCATTGTGCCACTGCCTGATCTCATACTGCTGCCGCCTTGACCTCCGCTCTCAGTCATTGTGCCACTCTATGGCTTCCTCGTGTTTTGCCACCTCCAAAAATGTCATTGTGCCACTGCCTGACCTCATGCTGCTGTGGCTGCCGCCGTCACCTCCACACTCTGTCACTAATGTTGCCACCTGAGCTCTCAGCTTGTTTTTTTCCAGCTGGTTCTGCCATGACTTTATCAGGCTACATTCCCGCTTGATTTTTTTGGTCAGTTTTGCCCTCTTAAGTGCCCAGGGAATTTTATAGTGAAGCGATTCTAAGAGCGGCGGCAGTCATCTGCGTGTCATACTAAAACACAACATTGTATGAAGACCAAACCAAGCTCCCTCTGCATATTTAAGCATGGCACAACGTTCTACAGCACCCTGCAGGCTCTGTGCAGCCTGGAAATAGCTGCTTTTTAACGCGATTCGTGCCGAAGTAATTCGGAACGAAACAAATTTTGTCGGAAAATTCGGCGAAGTGACCGAATCGAATTTTTGAGAAATTCGCCCATCTCTAAAAATAATGTTTGTTGGTTTATGTTATCAGATATCGGAGATCAAATAGTAATGCATACAGAGTCTATCACTGTGAACTGAACCACATCTAAGGCCAGCATTGTTCTTGTGAACCTAGTTTTTGTTAGAGATTGTGGAATTTTTATTGCTGTCCTCTATGTATAGAGATTAGGTAGAAGATGCAGTATAAATGTACTTTAAAGAGGTATTCCTATCGCATTGACTAGCTATGAAAATGTAAGCAAAGGTAAAGATTATTACCAAATACATTACTATTCTGAGTTTGCTACATTTCAGAGTTACAGCAGTTCTCATCTCCTGCTTGTTTATAGAAGGTTTCCAAGGCTGTCAACCATCTCTCTCTGCTCTAGGAGCCCTGTCATTGATGGTGATGTCACTTCCTGCTGTGTCTTATCGGCAGCACAGGAACTTGTTTATCTTTGTTACTGACAAATTTTAACCTTTTAGAACTCTGTAGCCTTGTTTCCTGCTGTAAAAATCCCTCCATCACTAACATCTTTCTTACAGGCTGAGCTAGGAATAGCAAAGCTGAAATATTAGTCACTGCTGTAGAACCACCTACAGCCTAAACAGGAAGTGGGAGCTTGAAAATGCTGTGAAGAGCAGACTCTGTGATATAACCAGATGGGAAAACTCCTTAAAGCAGTCATACTTTTTTCTAGTAAAATATAATATTGTGTTTTAAAGCTAATTGTGAGCATTCCTGCGATCAAAAGTTAACAGATATTGCATATAGCATAAAAATTTTATATTTCATTGATATATGATCTATTGTAATGCAGTGTTATAGGTTACATTACCAAAACAGTTGTATTTAAATACATATCTGTTTTGGAGGTCATCTTATGGAGCATTGCTACTAGAGCAGACTACTGTGCTGTATGTGGGTACCAACGGCGGCATACAATAGTACATACAGATTCCATAGTACAGAACTGTAGGTACCCAGTAAGTTACTATACAGGCTTCATGCACAAGACTCTATTGTGTGTATGGGGCACATATGACCACATGGAGAGAAGTATTGCAAATTTACAGGGCAATTGAAAAAGGATGGTGCAAAATTATAGCCTTGGTATTTATAAAGAAGAAAACATAACTCAAATGTATTCTCAAGAATAGAGACACTTAAGCAAGTTTTATGTGTATACTACAACTGTTCAATATACCTATAAAAGTAAGCCAGTTTTACTTTGATTTTCAGTCACTGGCCATTTACCACTGAAGTTATTTTAAAGGAAACCTGTCACATCGAACATACTATCTGATCTGCTGGTAGCATGTTATAGAGCAGGAACTGTTGAGCAGATTGATATATAGTTCTATGGTGAAAGATTCAGAAGAACCTATAGTGTACTTAAATTTCTGCTTATTCTGAGGTAAGAAGTCCAGTAGGCAGTTTTATCAGTGATTGACAGTTATTTCTGTATGCACACTCATACAAACAAGATGGTCAATCATTGATAACTCCCCCTACTGGACTCCATAACCCAGAATAAGGATTTAAATGAACAAAATACAAGTTATACTGAATCTTTCCTCACAGAAGCATAGATCAGTCTGCTCAGGTTTTCCTACTCTATAACATGCTGCATAGCATGTTCAATGTGACTGGTTCCCTTTAACAACAGGCCTTTACTACAAGCAATAGACTTTTTGAGTGATCCCATAGTGCAAAATGTGTAGCATCAGAGCCTCCAAATGGCAATAAATCTGAAAAAGTAGTTGAAATTTAGCAATCAACTTCAGAGCTGCAAAGATAAATTACAGATCTAGCAAAGTTTAAACTAAACTTGATATCACGGTCTTTCATGTCATCTGTTCTTAGAGCACAACAAAATCCATTGATACCATGGCACAGAAAGTTATCGGTTGTGAGGGTAATTTTACCATCCAAGACACACAAAGTCCAGCTCACCTGAATGAATAATTGATTGTGGACAGCCAGCAGGTGCACGGGTCTGGCTGGGAGGCATCAGCCTGTGAACTAGAGACAAGAAGTCCGCATGGATGGCGGAAAAGATCCAGCACCGTTGGATAAATAAAATAATCTTCTTTATTGTATCAAATCATTAAAATCCAGACACAACAGACAGAGTCAACGCGTTTCGGGTAAGCACCCTTAATCATGACTAAGCACCCTTAATCATGATTAAGGGTGCTTACCGGAAACGCGTTGACTCTGTCTGTTGTGTCTGGATTTTAATGATTTGATACAATAAAGAAGATTATTTTATTTATCCAACGGTGCTGGATCTTTTCCGCCATCCATGCGGACTTCTTGTCTGTAATTTTACCATTTTTATATTCATATGATTTTATATACACTTTTCATCAAAGTTTCCTTTGTTCTCTCCAAAGAATGCTGATGTATTTGGAATGTTAATAGACATGGGGGCCCCTCGTATCAGGCTGACAGGAAGGAGCCTAATCATTGAAAACATATGGCCTGGATGTAAAGGCCTAATCAAAGGAACAAGAGTCTTCGTTTGACTAGTAGAATACCTCAGAAGGTGTAGGTTGTAATATATATGTATTAGCATGTTTCAAACCAGACACTAAGAAATTAGCAAGGTTTAAATTGATTGGCTGATGAATTCCTGTAGAAGCGGGATGGGGTGAGGGGGGGTTTAGGGTATGAAACCTGAACTTCCTTGAAGATGGGTGGAACCTCGTCTGTATATGCTACTGCTATATGCCATGAGTGTCTCCCAATGCTTGCATTGAATAAACCTTGGATATTTTTGCCTTCAACTTATTTTTAATTTGAAAACCCGATCAACATCTGGGGACTACACGGTCAAGTTTAGCTTTCCATGTATCATTAATGTGATGAGATACAGCTGAAGTCCAAGCCTAATGCAATGTATTAGAGTAATGTACTCTCCCAGGCAGCTTGCATTTATATGAGTTTCTTAATATCACATTTTTGTTTGCAGTAACATTGGAATCTTTTTTTATAGCCCCAGTTGCCTCTCAGCCAATTCAAACATATCATTAATAAAACAGAATGTTTACAAAAAGAACAATGTCGTTACAAGATGACATTGAACTGACGTCTGTTATATTTGGAATATTTCATCAACGAAGTATTGTTCCATCTGACTACATTTATGCTTCCAAGCTGTGCTGCACCAAGAAGAAATGCAGAAATTCCACAGTAATTCCTTGGTAACGAAATATAATGTTCTAGATTTGATTTCACTTACAGAAAGGCACATATCCCTTCTTTCTACATGGCTTCATTTGTTTCAAACAAATCGCATTCTCAAAAAAGAAGCTTTATTCGTCTTTTTCTTTATTTCTGTTAGCAAAAATAAACACTACAGATGCTCTCTTTGTCATGCCAGACCTCCTACAGGAAATATTCAAGAGGATTTGGCTGTAAAATAAGATTGTTTTTTATCTGGGTTGGTTTCTTTAGAACCCTACAGGATATTTTGGTAATATCAGATGTTATTTGTACTTAAGCCTTAATGTATTTAAAAAATAAAGAATAACTGCAAATGCACGGCAGATTGAGGCCTGGTTCAGATAAAGTGATCGTGTCGTTGTTCAGAGGCTATATTGCTCAAATGGTGAGCGACAAAGCATCTCTGTGGCTTTGTTTTACGCAGAGTTCAAAGCTATTCACTTTTTTTGCCCATTATACTATACAAGGGCTGTGTCTGGTATAGCAGCTCAATTCACTTGCATTCTATAACACCGATAGCACTGCATTGCAGACAGAAGCCGGGACAGGTGAGTAACAAGTAACGGGGACACAGACTGCTGCAACTCCAGAACCAGGAGCCGCGGCAAAGACACAGGAGACACTGGCACGCCGACGATCCATGGCAGGGACCGCAGTGTGAACTGTGACAGTATGTGGGTATGTGTAGTTATGTACGGTAGCTGCAGGGTGGGCCAACAACATCATAGTCCAATACTGACCAGATCCATTGTAAGATGGACACCAAGAAGAGCTGAAGAGTTATTAATTCTATCTAATTTTTCATGAAAGCAATTTGGTGCATCTCCTGGTTATGTATGAACAAAAAAGATCACCCACAAAAGCTAGATAAGGAATAATATTTATTACTCTTAGGTAAAGTTCACACGGCTTATTGCCGGTGTGATTGCGGGGACGGATTTCGCCCGCAATTACGCCGGCTGCTGTGCAGCGGTAGGGCGAGGAGGCCGGCAGCTCGCTGGCCCCATAGACATCCATTATCCACGGCGCGTATCCCGCCGGGATAATGTGCATGTCACTTTCTCCCCGCTCGACGTATTCACCGAGTGGGGAAAGGAGACGGAATCCATAGTTCTCTATGAGAACTGTGGATTACCGTAATGACAGGACGGATTTCAACCGTATTGGCGCGCAATAGAAAGTAGATAAAGATGACCTACAGTTTTGTTATGTAGATTTGTTGCCAGTTACAAGGGAATAAGGTACGCATAAGCCATTTATTGTGTAGTTTGAACTAGATCACAGAAGGTTTATAGTAAAAACCCATCAATTTGTTCACCTAAACAATAACATATGAAGTCAAAAAGAGAAGAAAATAATTGTATTCATTTGTGTTACCTTCATAAATCTTTGAAAGTGGATAAAATTGAAACTCATTGAAACTTGACAAGCCTTTCATTTGTAGCTTGCTGAATTGAGTAACATAATGCAATGCCGACATGGGATACGATCAAGAAACCAGCAAATGAAGGTGTTTAACTAAAATGTAAGATAAAGTACTATAAATATGGTTGGAAAAGCTGGACTCATATCACTGTGCCCATGGGAACTTGCAGTGTTTTTAAATATTGTAATAAAGTGGGGAGACTACTATCAACACTAGCAAGAGGATGATGAGAGAACACATTCTTCATTTTAACCAAATTATTGGAATTTTTGCTCTGTGATTTACTTCACTATACTCAGATATGGTTGAGAAAGTAAAAGAAGCTGCATTTTGAAATCAATTATCATTGCCCAGTCTTTCATTTGAATGTGGAAAAGGTCATTATTACGGCGTCATGAGGAAAACTAGGACCAGATAGTTCTTTTGAGCGAAGCGTTAACTAGATGTGTGCTAAAACGGGAAAGTATCTTGCTTCACAGAACCCATGATCAGTTGCTGCTAAAGAAAGGAGACCCTTCCAGGCCTGATTACCAATTTACTTATTACTCAAAATATTAAATTTGCGTTTCATATTTGCAGACAAACCAAGCGCCACACATCCTTTACCTACTGTATTTCTAAAGTTTAAATGGGTTTTGATCAAGACAGGTAAGGTGATAAAAACATTAGGAAAATAGTAGTGCTTTTGGTTGGGGTCCTAAGGCTATATTCACACGGCTTAAAATGGGACGTATCTGCGCTAAATACGGGGCGAGATACGTCCCAGTCATTACGGTAATCCACAGTTCTCATAGATAACTATGGATTATGTCTCTTCTCCCTGCTTGCGAGATAAGTGACATGACAATTATTCACGGCATATATGCGCCGTGAATAATGGATGTCTATGGGGCCGGCGGGCTGCCGTCCTCTCCCTCCCCCCGCTTCCGAGCACACGGCGTAATTGCTGGCGAAATACGTCCCGCAATTATTGCTGTGTGAACATAGCCTAAAAGTTTGACTCCAGTTATAAAACAACTTTCGATAATCCAATGGTACATGCAAGAATAAGCAACTTTTCAATATAGCTTATTAGAGAAAAACACTTTCTTCTTTTATCAGACCCCCTTTTTGCTTTCATATCTGTGCACAAGTCAAATCACTAAGAGAATATATTTTGCAGAGGAGATGAGCTTCCTACCTCAGGCAGCTTATACTACAGCTCCCCATAGCTGTCTATTGTTCAGGTGGGGGTGGAGGAAGAAGAACACACAAGCAGCAGCAATGAGGACATAAGACTGCAATAAGGAGAAGCACTGAGGTAAAACACTGTACAGTCGGTACCATTTATATGTGTTTTTTGCTCCTCCCCCCAAACCTCTCAAAAGACTTAGGCTATGTCTACACGGCATAGAAAAACGATCGTATCTTCAGCAGTTTTATGATTCTAAAACCACTGAAAATATGATCATTCAGCCAGCCCATAGACTCTAATAGAAAAAAACGACCTGTAGTCTTCAAAAATCATTTTATCTGCTCGTTTTCTGGCACCGGCGTACTATACAACATGTTGTAAAATACATCGCCATTTTCAGTTTTGTTATTGGTTTCCCATTCAATCGAGAACACAGACTGCATTTTTTGTGCAAAACATGACAAAAACCACGGGCGTGCATCGGACAAAAAATGGTTGACTGTTCGATATTGTGTAGACATAGCCTTAGGGGCAGCTCTAGTCTGAGCTCTTTGTGAAGCTGAACATCTCCTGTGCAGGTCAAATTCCCTTAGTAATTAATGATCAAGTGAACATATAAGAAAGCAGGAGGAGAAAAGGTGAAAGTATTTTTCTCCAACAAGTTACATTACAAAGTTGTTTTTTATTTTTGTTTTTACTGTTGATTTATGGAAATGTAAGTTATAATTGGAGGTATGTTTCAAGTCAAGTCCTGTTATAAGGAGTTTAATCACATGTCCCTCAGTGGCCCCTGCTGCAGATCTTAAAAAGATATATACAGATTTAGCAAGGATAAACCTTACAGATGATGCACCATGATATCACAGCACTGCAAGTTATCTTAAAGAGAACCTGTCACACAGCTTATGCCCCCCTTGCTGAGGACAGCACAGGCTTATTCTGTAAGATGCAGTAGTTTTAGAGGATTTAATGCTCAAATCTGCAGTTTTCACCTGAAAAGAGTTATGAAATGAGTCTGTTTGTTTTCATGCTCCGCCCACCTCACAACTGGTTAACCTATTACTTTGAATAGGTTGAAACATGTGAATAAATGCCAATTTTTTTTTAAATATGTACAAGAACTATAAATGATTTGGAAATAGGCTTTAAAAGGGATTGTATAACTACAGACATAGATGGCATATTGCTAGGATATGCTATCAATGTCTGACATATATCTCTTAAATGAGCCCCAAAACCTCTCCATTGCGAATGGAGAGCAGGTCAGGACTCTCAGATAGAGAAGAATGGGAGTTCTGATTACAGACGAGCATCGACGCTCAGCTAAACTCAGAATTCCCATTCAAGTCTATGGAAGAGCCCCAACCTGCACTCTGTCCAGAGCAAAGAGGTTTAAAGGCCTGTTTAAGAGATCGGAGCAGTCCCAGAGGAGGGACCTGCACCAATCAGACATTGGTGGCATATCCTAGCGATATGCCGTCAATGTCTGAAGTGAAACAACCCCTTTATAAGTTCAGGCCCACAATCATGTCTTTTTTTTTTGGGAGATACATATAGCTAAAAGATACTTGGATATGCTTAAAGGGGATTTGCCAGGACGAAAGTTTCTTACCTCTCTCCTTAGCACAGGGAGAATGTCAACAAATCACGCTGAGTCATGAAGGCTGCAGGGCTGAGAGGGAGGGGGTGAGTAAGGAGTGAGAAAGAAGGGAGCGTCTCAAAACTTAAGTGAAATAAAAAACAGTACAACAGTGGAGTCTCAATACAGCAAGACACAGCCTCAGACTCCACTTTCTACCCGGTGCCTTAAAAGCTCATTTGTTTTGCCTGTCATCAGATAAGAAGTGTTTCACGCAAGCGCGGCCTGTCAGCTCCTGGGTCATGTCTAGTGGAAGCTTTGAGGTAACTAAGGGGATTGAGAAATGCTGTAGCTCTCAAAGTCTTCACTTTTTTAATGACATATATTTAGAAAAGTGATTAAATACCATTTTGGAGGATCCCACGTCAACATTACATGGTGGCAAAACCCCTTTAAACCTAATAATATCCCTTTTATAAAAGTCAAGAAGAAATGACTATGTGTTCATCATGTTAATCAACTCCTCTAGATCCCTTCTGTCTAATTAAAATGATCAGGTTTGTTTACTTATTATATCCACTGCAAAGTTTTCCATTCATATGAAATATAGATGGTGTAGCCTAAGAAAGGGCCATCTTCACAAAAGTGATTACATCCCTCACATTTTTATAACTATTGTATTATATCTTTTCATGGAACAACACTGAAAATGATACTTTGATACAATATAAAGTAGTCAAAGTACAGTTTTACAGTGTAAATTTGGTGTGCCCTCAAAACAACTCAACACACAGTCTTAAAGGTCTAAACTTCTGGCAACAAAAGTAAGTACACCCCCTAAGTGAAAAAGGACAAATTGTGCCCAAAGGATCAATATTTTGTGTGGCCACCATTATTTTTCAGCACGATCTTAAAGGGAATGTGTCATCAAAAATGACTTATTGTTTAACTCACATTTTTATGTTAAACACATTTTTAAGAATTTTTGGTTATATATTTTTTTTAATTTTCCAAATCACTTTCAATATTTTTTAATAATTCTTAAGTCTTGCAGTTTTCACTTTGGCTACTAAGCCTAATAATTGTTTGATGCTTCCTGTTCTGTAAAGAAAGATTCTCAGTTGTCTGCTCGTTATCAGCACAAAGAGGGTCAAACTGAAAGGTGACACCAGTGTGAATAAATAACACAGGATCCACCAGTCATAAGAGGATATAGTCACAGTTCACCCTTTACAGTTCACCTCCCTGCACACTGATTTCTTCCCAGGTCACAGAGTATGACTAGAAAACTCTCTTATAGAAGTCAATGGGACTGAGCCAGTATTAAGTCTCCTATGTGAATGAAGCTACTGTAACACATCTCTCTGACTGCTGTTAAAGCAGGACAAACAAGGCCTAGTGGCCAAAGTGAAAACTGCAAGACTTAAGAATTATTAAAAACTGAAAGTGAAACTGAATTGAAAGTGATATGGAAAAAAAAAAATTCCTAAAAAATTTGTTTAACATAAAAATGGGACTTAATGACTAATTTTTTGATGACTCATTCCCTTTAACTCTCTTGGGCATGGAGTTAACTAGAGCTTCACAGGTTGCCTCTGGAATCTTCTTCCACTCCTTCATGATGACATCATGGAGCTGGTGAATGTTCGAGACCTTGCGCTCCTTCATCCTTAGGATGCCCTACAGATGCTAAATAGGGTTTAGGTCTGGAGACATGTACCTTTACCCTCATTTTCTTTAGCAAGGCAGTAGTTGTCTTGGAGGTGTATTTGGGGTCATTATCTTGTTGGAATACTGTCCTATGGATCATTTCCAATGGAAGGGGATCATAATTGGCTTCAATATGTCACAGTACATGTTGGCATTCATGGTTCCTTCAATGAACTGTAGCCAGCAGCACTCATGCAGTTCCAAACCATGACACTCCCACCAACATGCTTGACTGTAGGCAAAACACACTTGTCTTTGTACTCCTCACCTGGTTGCCACCACAAACGCTTGACACCATCTGAACCAAATAAGTTTATCTTGGCCTCATCAGACCACAGGACATGGTTCAAGTAATCCCTGTCCTTAGTCTGTTTATCTTCAGCAAACGGTTTCTATGCTTTCTTGTGCATCATCTTTAAAAGAGGCATCCTTCTGGGATGACAGCCATGCAGACCAATTTGATGCACTGTGCATTGTGTAGTCTGAGCACTTACAGGCTGATCCCTCCTACCTTTTTACCCTTTGATGCAGTGCTGGAAGCAGTCATACACCTGTTTTGAAAATATAATCTCTAGATATGATACTGAGCATGTGCACTTAACTTCTTTGGTCTACTATGACAAATCCTGTTCTGAGTGCAACCGTTCTTGTTAATCCGATGTATGATTTTGTCCACTGTGCTGCAGCTTAGTGTAATAGTCTTATACTCTAGGGCATCTTTATGTAGAGCAACAAATCTTTTTTCAGATCTTCAGACAGTTCTTTGCCATGAGGTACCATGTGGAACTTCTAGTGATCAGTCAGAGAGTGTGAGAGAAATAAAACCAAATATAACACACCTCCCCATTCACACCTGAGGCCTTGTAAAACTAATGATTCACATGAGACCATGGAGGGAAAATGGCAAACTGGGCACAATTTGTCCATTTTCACATAGGAGTATACTCCCTTTTGTTGCCAGCAGTTTAGCCATTGATCATTCTGTGGTGAGTTGTTTTGGTGGCACACCAAATTTACAGGATTATACTAGCTGTACACTGACTACTTTATATTGTATCAAAGTGTCATATCTTGTTTTGTTTTTTTTGGTTTTTTTAATCACATATCAATCGTCTATTTTGCTTAAGTTATAGACTTAGATCGTAAGGAGGTGTTAAGAAATACTACACAACATGGTTCTTTGTCATTGCATCTTCTTTATTGTAACAAGTTTCAATTGTTCTTTATATATGTAAAAATGGTACTTGACTTGCAACATACAATAGTAAATCAGCACTTACTTTCAAGGCATTCATTATTATTCTAATGATTTAGTACCTAATAAAGTATTTGTTAAAAATAGTGTCATATCTTCAGTGTTGCCCCATGAAAAGATATAATACAATAGTTACAAAAATGTGAGGGGTGTACTCATTTTTGGGAGATACTGTCAATGCATATATCTTTGTGGCACTTAATGGCAGAAAAATTACACATTTGCACATGTAATGTATAATACATATATATCTGTAATTGGGATAAGGGATATAATAAATGTACTAATGTTACTATACATTTCTGTTTGTCCTTGCTTTTAATACCCTGGAGACTAATGCATCGTAGACAATACCATGCATTAGTCTCACCAGAAATATGCAAATTGTTCCTTTTTCTAGACACATTGGCAGTGTAGAAAGCTGTCAGCCGGCAAAATGACATTCCAATTTATTGTAATAAGACGTCGCAATTAAAAGAATATGCAGGTTTATTACATCACACTCTTTCTGATATAATGAAGGATTGAGTCTTTAGGGGGTTGAATGAAGCATCACAGTTGTAAGACTATGGTAATGGCAAGGTTAAAACCTTTGCTGAAATGTAAAGTTCATTTGGTATTACACTAAACATTATTTTCCATATTTAAATTTGTCATTTATTTTAAGTGTTGTGATATATAAGTTTACGATGTCTACATCAGTTTTTGATAAGTTTTTTTAACCTATTTGTACCGTCTTCTAAGCTGTCTATAATGGCATTCTGACAGTCTCTACACTAATCTAATAATGTATCTTGTGAACTGGCCTTGACTAGTAAAGGGAGTAAAGTATTAGACCAGGAACTGTCTATGACACAAATATTTTCTAGATTGATAGCAAGATAAGCGAGGGTGAGAAGGGTCACAGTGTCTAAAACCTGTTATAGCTGTGATTTACCTTTGGAAAAAGATATCCCAGGTTATAAAAAACAAAGTTTGAAATTCTGTCTGCTTTGTGCTTCTCTTTATTGTGGGTTTTGGGAGCATCTGGAAACCGATATTTTTTGTAAAATAATAATATCCTTTCCGGAATAAAAGAATTGGAACTTTCTTTCAACAGAACCTGTACCTATTCCGTGCTTATGGTGTTCAGATTACTGATGTGTTCATATGATGTTTCACTGTGTTCTAATATGAACACTTTACCATAGTTTCCTCTTAGGACATAAATAAACATCATATAAGTACAACAGTAAAGGGAATGGAAAAGATTCAGACAAACTAAAGTGATGTCTGACTTTTCACTGTGTGACCGGTGATTAAAGTCAAAGGAGAGTACAAGACATTATTTAAGTTTGTGATCTGATACTTAGTTATCTAGACAGTATAAGCAGACTAGACCATGCATGTCAAACTCACGGCCCATAACAAATGTCTTTACGGCTCAGTCAACAAAAGTTTTACTAAAAACTACAGAGCTTGTTAAAATTTTTAAATGACCAATTTCTTGGTCACATTGCATCCATGTAGCAATAGAAATGAATATTTAGCAGCTGATAATACCTACCATGCCACCCACCAGGTGGCTTGCTTGGTGTGCCTAATAATTAGATGCCATTAGTCTTGTACTGGCTTGCTTGGTGTGTCTTATAATTAACTTCACCAAGCAAGTCAGTACAAAACTAACGATCGCTAATTATTAGGCACACCAAACAAGTCAGCACAAGACTAATGGGAACGTAAAGTACACCCGGTGAGTAGATATTATTGACTGCTAAAATATTCACTGCTATTGGTGGAGGAAAGGCTGTATCACTACATAGAGTCTTAGACATAAACAAGTAGTAAACGGTAATATTAAGCACACAAAGCAAGTCAGTACAAAACTGCAAACGAGATTTCTCTCTAAGTAGGAAAGTTGGTGTTTAATCTGGACTTTTTGAAGTCTGAACTAGGTTCTAGCCTTCACAATATGTGTTTATGGAGATTGACCGGTTTCTTGCCACACCCGTCTGCTACTACTGCTGGCTTCTTGCTGAGCGGCAGGTGATTTTGATTAGGGTTGATTGACAGCTTTCTGTACCACTCAGGCCGTGTTATGGATGTCAGGGAGCCAGTCCAATCACTCTCTGTACTGGGTCCCAGACTTACAATTTAAAACCCCTCCATCTTGAAATATTTGCCAGTGATAGTTTTTGCTATATCTGGTGTGCTTTATACTTGATCTATTTGGTTATGGATTTATTGGCTTCTACTTTGATTCTTCTTTCTGCCTGACATTTTCTGCACTGCATTGCTCGTTCTGGTTTTTTAACTGGTTTGTCAGATTCCCCGCTTTTTGTGTGGTCTTGTCTGTTTTGTGCATTCACTTAGGGTAGGGACCGCTGCCCAGTTGCCGCCAACTACCTAGGGTCGAGCAGGTAAGCAGGCACGGCCAGATTTGGGGGCCTAGCGTCAAGGCTCACAGTCTGTTTTGCATGTTCTGGTTATCTGCTCTGTGGGCCCCTAACATTTACTGTATATAAGAGTTTATTTTATTTTTTGCATCCCACATTAACTTAGACTTTGTTGATTTGGCCCATGTTAGCCTTTGTTTTTCCTACCAATTTCCTTGAAGCCATCCCATTTTTGTCATACGCAGAACAGTACTGTCTAAAAAAAAAACAGTCTAAAACACATAACAAGTGTGGGGTAAAGCATATACAGCAGTAATAATAGTAAATGTGCCCTAATGTATCTATTGCTCATTCTGATTCTGACCAGTAAAGAAAGTCAGTGGGAAAGTCAGACCGGATTTCAATTTGTAAGCTATGTAGCAAGCAAGCACATACACATGTATGGTCTGGATCTTTTGTATTAGCCAGTCATAAATTGTATTTGTTTAATGTAGTAAAATGAAGATTAAATAAATTGCAAACATATATAATCTTAGGAGAACTTTAATAACTTAATTACTAACTACTTACATATCAAAGTAAGATATCAGAGTAAGGGTATGTTTGCACGGCGTGTTGAATCTGTTGGATCCGTGTTTCGAACCCTTAATGGACCCAAACACACATCTAACAATGTGCAGTGTGTTTTACATTGCTTCCAATGTAAAACATGTAATGGCGTTCAGACTATTTAAAATTATAGAGTGCGTTTCTGCTGCAGCCAAAATGCATCCAAACACGGACCTGCGTGTTGGATGCATTTTTGATGCGATTTACGCAGCGCTTTTGAATGCGTTTTTCAGATCTAAAAACTGATCCAACACGCCATGTGAACAAACCCTAAAGCACAGGTGTCAAACTGCGGCCCTCCAGCTGTTGGGAAACTACAACTCCCATCATGCATTTGTATAATCTATAACAGTGGGCATGATGGGAGTTGTAGTTTCCCAACAGCTGGAGGGCCGCAGTTTGACACCCCTGCCCTAAAGTATCAGTGTCACATGTAAAATTCACTAATCAGTGTCATGTGTCAGAGTCAGGTGTCAGCCAGATGTCAGGGTTAGAGTCAGGTAGTATAGTCAAGTGTCAAAATTAGAAATTTGACATCGTCGCTTCAGGATCTCCTAATATAATACTGGAATATTTAGACATCACAGAAACAACTGGTGTCTTTACAAATATTTTTCTAACTGTTTTAGGCATAACTTTAAAAGGACAGTAAACTTTACCTAGCATCTTAGCAAAGCACTGTCTTGTCTCTCTCTGATCTCCAATTGTAACAAAAGAACAACTGACATGGTCTTAAGAATTGAACAATTGGATGGGAGTCTCCCTCTTTGCCCATATGAGAAAAAAATGCTCACTAAAGTTTAGACTCTCTCTCACAGGAAAGAATAGCCCAGGTGCAAGGGAAATTCTATAGTCTATGAGCAGGAGTTAGCATCGGACTTGGCATAAAATAGAAAGAACTCCTCCTATTTATTCCAAAAAAGAAGTTATCTATATTTGCCTTTGTGTCCAAAATATAAAACATACATCCACTCGACTAAAATATACTTGGTGTCAGGGAAATATATAAAACTCCAATAAATACAGGACTACGCATTTCACAAGGTCTGTACCTCGCTTCATCAGGTCTCATTTATTTTCTCTAGACAACAGTCTGGACCATTTCTTCCATATTCCTTTTTTTATTGCACCTTTCTCGCTCACTACCAACTACTTGATCTTGAAAACTCTTCTCAAAATGACTTCTCCACTGCTTCCCAGGTTTTCCTTCATCCTCCGTTTCTTTAAGGTGCCCTTCCGCCATCTGCTGCTAGTAAGATGGATTGCAAGCCTTATACGAATAGGAAAACTGTAAATGGGAAATTTTCCACAACTTCAGTATTTGTGTCATTTCAGACTGCTGTACATACAGTAAAGTATTGTTGACTGCTAAAAGTATCTACTGAAGCAGTAGATTTATGCTCAGCCATTGAAGAGGAGAGTAATGCAGGAGTCACTGAAATAGTTCATGTGTTATGAAAAGGAGGCAGAAAAGGTTTAAACTGGTATTTCCGATTCATTGTTTAATGTATCAAAAGGCAAAGGAAAAAAGACTATTACCAAAATATTGCCAGAAAGGGAAAGACCTCCCCCTAGGTGAGTGTCTATATAGGCGTGTGGAGATTCGAAATTGCCTTTTGCATTCCACGAAGCATCTGCATATCACAAGGCATTATGGGAAAGGAGCTAAGAAGCTCAAGCGCCCTCTGTTGGATGTAACAAATCCTCAATTTGCTTTTGACCCACTGGGTCTTTGGAAAACAAAAAGGGATATTAAGCCAAGCCAGCATCACCCATTTGTATACAGCTGTTTTGGGGTGTTTGCCCCTCGTCATTACAGAGCAGAGCGATGCTGGCTTGGAGTGGGAGACAATGAATATATTGCTGTCATTATTTTGCTTCTCATCAGACTTAGAAGCAAATCTTAGCTCCAGCTTTAGCACCCAAGCTTCCCTAGTTAACGGCCACCTCTCTCTGCTCTTACAGGTTGCAGAATTGGCTGAAATTGTGACATCATACTCTGCTGTGTTTCTGATCTTGAAGACAGTATGGGACATGTATGAAAACTCTCTCTATCAGAGCGCCCGTGTCATATAGTGCTCTGAAAAAATGAAGTGAAGGGGGAAATCTGATTGGTTGCTATAGGCAACAAGGAAAGTCAGACCTAGACAGTTTTCATACATGTGGCCCAGTAGCTTTATTCTCATTGCTAACTGGCAAGCTTCGCAGCATTCACCCCTGCTGTTTACAAACCTCCAGCACTCATGTCACTATCAGGCTCAGCTAGGAATAGCAGAGGTGATATGCCAAATCCCTGCTGCAGAACCACCTACAGCCTAACAAGTAAGTGCGAGTCTGAAGCTGGCTTTGGTTCTGTAACACAGCATGGTGCGACAACCCCTTTAAGGCAAACAAATACATATTAATTTTTTTTTTTTTTTTTAAAGTCTTGTTTTTAAATATTGAAAATTAAATTATCTATTAGTTTTGGACAATGTGTGATTTATAAAATAGGGTGACACCCAAGAGATATGAGGGTGGATGGGTAATAACAATAATAATAGTGTTACTGGCAGATTTTTGTTTGCAATCATTTAAGAAATTTGTCTGTTCCGCCCTATTTAAAAAACAAGTATAGTTTTTATTACTTTAAGATCAAAAAAAAATTGTACTAAAAAAAAAAATAAGAATTGAAATTTTTTCTCCTCCAACTTCTTTATTTATTTGTTTTTTGAAATTTTTTAACAGAACAATTTACAAAAACTAAGCAATCGGGGTTTGTGCAGTTATTTGAGGTTTTATGAGCTTTTCAAATAGAGGGAGGAATAAAAATGTTTGCAAAGATATGATATAGGAAACAACTTATTTGGGTCTTGTTTTTTTTTCCAAACATGAAAACCTGTATTGATTTGCAGAGGCGAGTAGACCCTGGATGGAAGTAATTTAATTTTTTTTCCCCGTCTACAACATGCGTTAGGGATAATTTTTTTTCTAAAAAAAGTCCATTGGGGGGGTTTTGCTTTGATCTGCTCATTTATAGGTTGCTATACGAAGAAAAATCCGTACTGAAGTTTTCACAAAAAGACAAATTTTGAAAAACATTAAACTAAAATACTCTGATACACAAGCCAGTTATTACCATATAACAAAACTGATTTCCGCATTCACTAGGGTCAAAGTATAACCATAAACACCATGAAGACTCAAGTATGAAAGAGTAAAATATTGTTGGACAAATTTTAATGATAAACCAGATTTTTTTCCCCCAAAAAAAAATCTACATTAAAACAATTTTAAAAGGGTTACTTAACGGGGAAACCGGGCTGTAAAGTGTTTTACTTCTTCCCAGTTTGCAACTCATTGACAGCAGCAGTCAGTGCTTATTCTCAGGCTCTATAAGGGCCCAAAGGGGGGTTTTGTGGCTTGCTAGACCGACCAGATTACAAGTCACAGGGACAGCTTTTAAAAACGGGGCATTTGGATTACAGTTCTCAGGGCCCGATCCACGAAATATCTTATGGAGTCATGTTAAAGGGGACCTTTTTTCTGAAGAACGAACCTTTTTATCTTAGTTGACGGGGTATTTTATTATTTAAGATGCAGCAGTAAAAAGTGAAGTATATTCTGTGTGCTGATTTTACAGAGCTTGCTTGTGTGTGTGGACATGTATCGAATATACATAGACTGTTTATATGCAGCATATGACAGATAGCACATCATGATATCACAGCACAGAAAGCCATGATGTCACTGTCCAGTTAAGCTTTGTATGCTACTGTATATCAGAAAGTGTGGTGAAATATTTAATATCCTAAGGTTAGATAAACATCTCCATAGTAATTATTATGGAGAAAAAAGCACTTATTATTTAGTTTTTTTGGGGGGCAGGAAACAAAGTAAAAGTACAATATACAGAAAAGACTACTTCTCCTTTTTGGTCTTAATCACTAACTGAAAAGATGAGGACACCTTGCAAGAGGGGCCAAAGCTACACACAGAGATGCAGCCTAGCAGCAGTCTATGGGGCCCTGCATTCTGAGGGGGCCAAAAGCAGCCTTTGACACACAGGAGATTAGGAGACGGTGGTATACAATTACTGAACCCCCAAAACTGCAAAAACAGAACTTTTGGCACTGAGTATCATTTCTCAATCCAAGCCCTCTGAAAAATATATATCCATGTATATGACAAGTTTAACGTTGTATGATTGCCCAGCCAACTGACACCGATTAAATAGCTTCTGGGATAGGGAATAAGCATGCCCAGCAATACCAAACTCCTTAACAAATTATGTCTATGGAGAGGAAAATTATAACTAACTAATAGTAGTCTGTATAGTACAGAGAGGATCTGAAAAATGGCATTCCACAAGGCAAACAGTGAAATATATAAAACAAGGTCGTGCGATTTTAGCAAACCAATAAGACCCTAACACGATGACATTTTTTGAACACTTCATTCTCATTACTCAGCAGCAGATGGAATGGTTTTGGCCAAAAGTGCAGAAAGGTGATTGATGGTCGCCAAAGTGGAGAAAGCTCTAAAACGAAACTGAAAACGCATGCCGAACTAGAACAAGAACATTGACTAACTCGATCAAAACGAAAAATTGTTAATTGGAAATGTTATTCAAGAACTAAACCTATGAGAAGAATCTATAGAACTTAACTTTTCCACGGGTTCTATCATACCATTTACTACTACTAAGGAGAGCCAGGAACCTACTAAAGGCAGATTTATCTTTTGGGAGCTGAATAAAGTTATATAGTCAGAAAGCTCCACCTTTTACTTACTGCTGGCAGGAAGAATTGTGTTATTTAAGAGTATGTTCACATGGCATAATTTTACACTTGTCTTAGTGTGAAAAACACATCAAAATACAATTCAAACAATGTTCTATGCAGCGCTTATTGATTCCAATGTAAAATACGTGCCGTCATTTACACGACGTGTATTTTACAGGCATAATTGCGAAGCGTATTTGGGGATGATTTTACTGGCGTAAATTTAAGAACCTTGTCAATTCTTGAGGCGTTTATGCCAGTCAAATTCCTATGGAAAAACTGATGGAGCATAGTTTTGGTGTGTAAATGCCACAAAATAAATTCTAATCAGGTGTATATTGAAGCTCATCTTGAAGTGGAAACACACATCTATGGCTATTTGAGTCTCTGGAACAAACCAATGTAATGATACATTATTTGGGCCATTTTAAATACACAATATCTAAGAAAAAATGGGGCCAATAAACAGCAGTCATAATAAGGGCATGAACAAAACCAAGACTAAGAAACAAAACTAAGAATGCTGATCACAAGAAAGTAGAAATAAAAACACTTCTGTAGTACAAATCACCTAAAGTAAGTAAAGTTCCATATGTGATATTATAATAATAAACATTTCATAGCATACTAAAGCAAACATACATGGTAAAAATCTAAATCCCAAAACCATAAAAAAACAGCATAGGATACAGACCAGATTGGTGATGTGAATATGTACCAACCCGCATTTCGCTTCTAGTCTCCTTATTATCCTGTTTTTACTATGGTTTGGGGCTTTTGGTAGTTATTATGTGTGTTTACACTTTATATATTTTAGCGCTTTGTAGGGACATTTGTTATTGTCATATCACATGTAACATTTTGATATATATGATGTAGTTGCTTTGAATGACTGCTACAACAGCACTGTTCCGTTACAGTTTTTCACCTTATATATGATAAAGATTTCTTATTTTTTCAGGTTTGCTAAAATCATCCTATCAGTACTGATCTGTTTCCCTACTACACATACAGAGAATAGTGGCTTTACTCCTGAAGTGCACTTCTGACTCAACTGTGGAATTCCAGATCCCTGACAAATCCCCACAAATCCACGAGACTGGATTAGGCTTACATGTTTTGGTTGGAATAGCGTATATTCTGACTCAATTGTCAAGTGTGAGAAAAATAGGGTCACAATAGTACATCCCCCCTTGAAAGCTTGCTTTGGGAAAATGCTTAGAAATATAGTTTGTATACATGTGTATTGTTTTCAGAGAAGACTTGAGCCTTCCTGTGCAGGATGTTAATGCCTGTCATCGCTCAACTTGCTGTAGGGCTGCTGCACTTAAAACTGTAATTAACATGGATTTTCTAAATAAAGTCAGCACTATTTCTGCACATACAGTATATCCTCAGGAGAGGACTCGTGACCTAGATCTTTATCTGCTTATGACATGATTCAATTAATTTGGAGATATTACACAATGGAATCATAGGTAATTGTCAGATGCTCCAGATCTTATAATATTGATCCCCTTGTAGATGGCAAGAAGTGAAAATAACACAAAATTATTTCCTGCTTAGATTTTGCTACTATAAATCAATGCGTAACTTTCCGGTCATAATTTTGTGGTATCGTTAGAATGTGTTGTCGACCCTGAGAGCAATTTAAGATTAGAAACTACTTCTAAAAAAGGTAGTGTTCATCTCTTTATCATCAGATGTGATATAAATAGCTAAAACACATTAAAAAATCAATTAGACGAGACGAAAGATATTCTTTCTGTTCCTTTTGAAGCACTATGGGCAAAACAATGAGCGACTGAGAGAGCGCGAGAGAAGCAATATTACATGCGGATATGCGAGCTCAATGGCCTTAAATTACTTCTTAACCAGTAGTAGTAAAGTGTGGGAGTTTGCTATGATCTCAAAGGTGCATATACTGTATAATGTACTTTGGGAAAGCAAGCAAGTCATTCGGCCACAAATCTACCTTATTTATTATTTTGCTCCTGGAGCTGTGCTTCACAATCTTGTATATATTGCACATGCTATTGCTTTTTTATACACAGTATTTCCATCCTATCAGCAATTTCATCCTGTCATTCTAATGGCCAGTTTTACACATTGTCAACATGCAAGTCTCAGTGTGAATCTTGAATATGTACCAGAAATAAACTTTTTTTATTCTCTACTGTACGGTCACTATTTATTTTACCAATTCTAATACAGGCATCTAAGCGGGCTGGTTTGCTTGCACTATTCTACCATTTAGAGAGCGAGAGCGAGAGTTAAGAGACTTCATGCAATACCATGCACAGTTTAATGGGAGCATTAAGGATGCATGTCGATTGGTTCTGTTATAAGAACACTGTGTTGAAATAAAAGCTATGGACACCTATCTGCAAAAACGTGTGAGATATACAGGCACACTATACAGGATTTCACAGAGAATGCTAAAAAAAATATTTGTAAGTGCTTGCTACAGTGGATACCATAATGTTAATTTGGAACCGGGGTTCCATATCCTATTCAAACCCAAAATTGCGATTTTCTCATTTCGGGTCAACCCACATTGATTTTTGTGATATTTGCCAAAAAAATAATATGTAAACATAACCCAAATTGAGGCTGAAACATGCAGTTTAAACAAACTGAGAAATCCAGCGCCGGTAAACAAACTAAGTAGTTTTATTGTGCAATTGTACAGAAAAACCACAAAATGTGTGGAGCGAAGGCAACGCGTTTTGCTCAACCACCTTGAGGTTAATTCTTCCGGCCCCTCCCCCTTTACACACCTGGGGTTTCCTTAAAACCAAAATTTATATAAACCAAATCCAATCTTTCAGTAAAAAAGGAGCCGTATCAACAGAACTGATATCTTGCACACCAGATTCTACAAAAGTTGTTTTTTTTCTCTTTTTTTTTCTCTTCTCCCACCTCCTACATTCCTAATCAAATATATCTATATATAAAGTATATATAATATATATATATGTACATCAGAGATGCATGGTTTATAATTTAGACCCTGTTGTCGTATCGAGTATTAAGAGTATAAAATCCCCAATGTGCCTCTCTTAGTTTGACTTTCTTATCCCAGTATTCCTCCTCTGATAGGTTTCATAACAACTTCTAATCCATAACATTTAAAAGATTCCAAATTACCATGATGTTCCTCCACAAAATGTTTGACTGCCCCTTATTTTAAAACGCTTGTTTGTTTTTGATCCCTGTGACTAGGCTACCCACAGATCAGGCTACCCACATCAGCACTGAGGGCTGCCGCTTGGTAAGCTTAAGGCCTAAGGCTTAGCAGGAGGGTTAGCAGAGCAGACCACTGGAAGCGCTCCATACTGCTAATACCGGGCAGTCTGTCTCCTTCCTCTGATTGCTCGGGACACATGGCCCAGGTATTCAGAGACAGGGGGCAGCGGTGGCAGGCCCTGCAGTTCCACCCCGCCATTACGTTCATTGCCAGCGGGCCCAGGAGCGAACTGCCGGGATAGCAGACATGGTAGCAGCTACCATGGGGCCCCTAGGGTCATGGCCCCATGACAGTTTGCTTCGTTTGCGTGGGTGGGCGAACGCCCTGGAGTTCCATCCCGAACCTCCTCGGTTTTAATTATCTTTCACATGCGAATATGGAAATTCTACTTTGTTATCCATCTATTAAGATTGATAATAAACATGTTAAAAAAGAGGACCCAATATGGACTCCGGTAAACCCTATTATCAAATTTTAGTACATTCCATTTATAGCCACCCTCTGCTTCCTATGACAGAGCCAATTGTTTACTTATTCACAGATATTTTTCACTAGTCCTAGCATTCTCATTTTTCTTGCATGAACCTTTATGGCACACTATAAAATACCTTTGAGAAGTCTACATAAACCGCATCCACAGCATTTTCCAGGTTTAGTCTGGAATTTACATATGTCCTGTTAAGACTAACTTGACAAAACTGATCCCTTATTAGACTATGCTGATGTTGTGTTATAAGAGTATATTTATTGAGATACTCCAATATGACATCTCTTAAAAATCCTTCCAATATATAGCTCACAGTAGAAGTTAAACTTACAGGCCAATATTTCATTGTCTCATTTCTTGACATTTGCAATGTGCCAGTCCTGTAGTACAGAGCTCATCATTATAGAATCATTAATTATTAAAAATAAAGGTCTGTGTATTACAGTACCTACTTCCTGCAGAACTTTGGAATAAACGTGAAAAAAGTAATAACACACAAAACAAAATGCAACCAAACTAAAAAAAAAAAAAAAAAAAAAAAACACAATTGTTCATGTCTTTTATTGAGCACATTCAGTAGATATCTAAAGTTCCAGGAAAAAAAACGGAAAATTAACCTTTAAACTTAATAATCTTTAGATCTGCTATAGCTGCAATGACCTCCACCAAATGTTTCCTGTAAGATAAAAAAGATGCGCACAACTTTAAGGAGGAATTTCGGACTAATTCACTCTGAACTGTGTTTTGGTTCATGAATATTTGTAGAACACTGTACCTTGCATGCACAACCGTTTTCAAATCATGCCACAGTATTAAGATTGGGTTAAGGCCAGAACTTGGATTTCGCCTTTTAAAAAAAAAAATCTTTTGCTACACCTTTGAATTCACTTTTTCATTAATGATCACAAGGCGTCCAGGCCCTGAAGCAGCAAACAACCTAAGGCCATGACTCTCCCCTTATCATGCTGCACAGATGTTATGACATTTTATTGTTGATGTGCAATGCTCTATGAATAACAGTATTATGCATTTGTGTAAAAAGTTCCACTTTAGTCTATCTGTCCCCAGAGCATTCAGGTGCGCTCAAATTTGGGATGGGTTGCATTTTATTTCATTGGATAGCAGTTCCAAGAAAACTTTTAACATTCAAGGTTTTGCCATTAGTGGACACATGAACAGAGGTTCTTGCAGTTTACAGAGTCTCCTGTAGATCTTCTGCTGGTACTTTTGGATGATTTCTCACCTTTTTTAGGATTGCCTGTTATAATCTAGTAGTGACCCAAACAGGATGCCAACTCCCTGGAAGAGTCGCAACAGTCCTGCCGTTTTACCTCGCATTAAAGGGGATCCCGTCCTCGCACAAAGAAAAGGATTTCAAAATGTAAGGGGAACACAAAATTTAACATTTCCAAATATAATTCATTGTCATCTTTTTTTGTTAAGGACCTACAATTGATTTAATCACCTTCCTGGCGAGCGAGCGTCTGGTTCCCCAGTGACCCAATCTGTGTACTCTTTTCTTCCTCTGTATGTTACTATCGATAGCAGAAGTACGTTCATCACAACAAGCGGTTTCTTGGCACCCAGAACTGCTCCGAACCAGTGAGAGCTTGTGTGTTTATTCTGATCTTTCAGACAAAAGACTAATTACTCTACGGTTTACATTAGCTGAGAAGCCTTCTCTGGACCCAGTAGCAGGTTAATTTCGCTAATCTAGACTATAAAACATAAAAAACAGAGAAATTCTGAAACACGAGTCTTAAATGCCAATTACAGGACAGCATGACCTGGAAGTTCCAGAGCCAAGCAGCATTATTTCAATCATTCAAACCTATTAAACTTTAAGATGATACAACCCCTTTAATAGACAATTTGCCTAAAGTATTGATGTACAGTCAGGTCTTTAGCAATTATTTTTTAAGTCTTTTCTAACTTTCGGCATCTCTATAAGGCATCTACTTAAGTGTTCTGAACCTAAGGTGTTTGTTTGAGTCAAGGCATGGTTCACACTAACTTATCTCTTATAAGTCAGAAACTAGACCAGTATTTAAAGTGCCAAGCACCTGAATAAACATACTTGCAATTTCATCCTGTTAACTGAAACACCTTCTGCCATTAGCAAATAGGTTGACTTACTTTTTCTTCCTGCACTGTGGATGTTTACTCAATGTGCTTAATAAAAACACAAGCAGTTCAACTGTATGCACACAGCTTTCCTTAGCACACATGTGTCTAGAACTGTGACTAAGATAACAAGCAGACCTTATTTTATTAGTAATTAATGCAAAAATCCAAAAGGTTCACTTCCTTTGTATTCCAACTGTACATGTTACAAATCAATTAAATTACTTATTCCGTTAGTAGTGTTAATATAATATACTGCTTCAATAGTTGTAATAATTGCTTAATGGATGAGTTTGGTTTATAGTGTGTGCGTTTTCGTGTTGCAGTAATAATTTGTTTTCACTTACATAAAAGCTGAAACTATCTGAAAATAGTTGATGTATGGTTTAATTTAGAGCTCTGAAAAGAAATGTTTGTATTGGTTAATTATCATTTCATAATAGTTGTAATAAATGGTAGAAGTTTAAAAAAGGACCAATTAACGGTGCCTGAAGATGTGTTCAATCCGTACTGTGTCCAATGCAGCCTTTTAATTATTAATGCAAGCTAAGTGCTCAAAATTGCAGAGATCGAAACATCTTCCTGACAAATGTACTTAATAGTATGAAAATTAAAGCCTCAGTACAGTTTGTGGCAAACTTTGCACACAGTTTATCATATAAAATAGCTGTACCAAGATTGTGCAGTGTTTGACACTTATTTGTGCATTATGTATGTGTCTTAAATAACTACGGTAAAATTAAAGGAAATAAAATCTTGTCCAAAATGAAACTTCATGCAAAACTCTGCACAACAAAAATAATAAAGCATGGCTAAACCAATGTGAAGCAACATTCGTAAAATTTGAAGCTAAAAGCTAAAATTCAGTGACATAATATAAGTAACAGTTAGTATTCTTAATAATGTGATTCTGCACCAAAATGTGTCTTCTTGTCTATATCTGTTAAACAAATGACATCACTTTCTTTCCCAATGGCCACAAAGTCTGTTCTCCTGGCAGACCCAACTGGTGTGGTCACAAAGTTATTTAAATAGAGGTCTAGGAGGAAACAAACAGTATTTATTAAAAAAAAGGTCTCCAACTCTTGGACAAAATTGAAAACCAACTATATACCTGTACATTAATGTCCCATCGGGTTTGTTGTACAATAGTGTACAGTTGTACAATCACGGTAACAAGAAATTACACAGGCCTGATATTCTGGTGACTTCAACATTAGCCATAGCTTCAGACAACACTTTCAGTTACCATTAGGGGCTGTTTACATGGCACAGGACAAATACCGGTCGGTTTATTCGACCGATATTTGTACTGTTTTTGTGCCATGCACATGGCCGCTGGGGAGGGGGGGGGGGGCGGCTTATCTCCGCGGTGAGCGGAGAAAAGCCCTCTCCCTTCACATAGACATGTTCATATTCCGTCCGAAAACCGGACAGAAGAAGGAACATGTTCTATGTCTTCTGGACCGCCAGCGGTCTGAAAAACCTCCTGCCGGAAAATCCGTGCAGTGGGGACCGCTGCACGGATTTTCTATTAAGGTCCGTGTAAAAGTTTTTCAGCCAGTTTGCAGACGATTTTCAAAACCGAGAACCGGATGAAAAACCGGCTGTAAAACCGTGCCGTGGGGACATGGCCTAAGTGTCACTGGACTGGAAGTTAGACTGCAATGGAATTTTTAAAAGTCGTTTTGAAAAAAAAAAAAGCTACAATCGGTGCATAATAGACAAATAAGAAACATCTAAGAAACACTTCTGGCTGCCCGCACTATTAAATAGATCTCTTGATCACTGAGCACCTGTATGGATTTATCATTCCTTATCCTGGCATGCCATTAACCATTGCAGAGAATAGCATTACAATCTATATTAAATGTAATTCATTACTGGGTATTCTACTGATTACCTACACAGCCTTGTCTTATTTCTCTCCTTTTACTTTAGCTAGACAACCCAAACCTCAAAGAGCAAGAGGGCAATCTTACTTCTTGTTCATACATAAAAGATGAACACGTTGGTGTGATCCTACAATTTATCAAGAACAGATGGAGATTGCATTCAAGGTTTGTAATCTGTAGACACAAATGTTCTTAATTGCCGTACATTTCATATACACATATAAAAGATAATGAATGCATCTAATAGACGAGTGTACAGGAAGAATCATTAGATAACTATAACTCGCTTAGATTTCTAATTTAAAAAATCTGAATAGAACTTAATCATATTAAATTTAGTTAAAATGAAATTCTGATTTTAATTATAGAATTGGATAGCTGGGTAACTAGAAGAGGTTGCACAGCCACTTATACCTGCTATTTTATTCAGTATCATAAAGCAATAATTCTCCTTAAATTAGTGCTTTTAGTAACATACAACTGTTCACTGGTTTTTGTAAAAGAATATTGAATTAATCAACAGTCAGCAGAGTTGTTCAGTAAATTAGGCATATTTATTGGAGAACATTTATTAAGGCAGTTGCACCGACATTTGGCACAATTTGTGCAAAAAATGTGTACGTGCTTTACACCACATTTATTATGTGCTTTAGACAGTTCTTAGACACTTCTGTGACTTGTAAGACAAAGGGGTGTGGCCTATGTAAACGGGGTGTGGCAACAAGGGGCATAGTTTAGTGTGCAATACACTGTGCCAAAAATGGCCAAAATTTAGTCAGTGACAAAGAGTAAGCCAACTTTAAAAATCTGTAAAGTTAGACTAGACAGTTCCAGATTAATTAACACTATGGTAAACGTGTCGCATGTTGACTGTCTAGTCTAACTTTACACTGTCTAAGGCTAGATCTACACAGCACAGGATTTTGGTCGACTGTACCCTGCACTGTGTAGACTTCAATAGAAAATCCGTGCTGTAGTCTATACAGCACCGATTTTTTACTGAGGTTTTCCTAAAACAAAAAACCAACCAGTGGAATATAGAACATGCTTTATATTCCGCGGGACCAAAGTCAGATTCCCGCAGCCCTAATGTACTGAGCCATTGAGAATCCAAAAACAGACCACCGGTTTTGGCTAAAAAAAAAAAAAAAAAAAAACTCGTAAAAGAAGATGGTGCCGCATGGTGCAGAAATTCAAAAATGCCGTCGGATTTTAGACGGCATTTTCAAATTGCTATGTGGATCTAGCCTAAGAGTTTGATAGTATTGATAAATCTGCCCTGTGTATTATATTTTCTAGTGTACTTTGTTTCAACTTGCTGACAATAAATGAAAACATTCATGATCTCAAAATCTGCATAGACCTAGTCTTATTTGCACAAAACTGTAGTTTGCTACAATGTATCAACATACAGTAAGTGAGAGCCTAGAGTCCAAAAAAGCAAATGTGTACATTGGCGTGAAAAAGTATTCGCCCCTTACTGATTTCTTATTCTTTTGGATGTTTGTCACACTTAAATGATGTTTCAGATCACCAAAGAAATTTAAATATTTGACAACCATAACACAAGTAAATACAAAATGCAGTTTTTAAATGAAGGTCTTTATTATTAAGGGAAAAAGTACTCAAAACCTACAGGGCTCTATGTGAAAAAAGTAATTGCCCCTCCACCGCTCTTCAAACAAACTGTTTTATCACATCTTTGGTAAGCCGAGTTCAATTTCCCTAGCCTCACTCAGACCTGATTACTGCCACACCTGTTCTCAAGCACGAAAGCACTTAAATGACATGTTCACACGGCATTTCTGCAGCATATAGCGAAGCCTACTGTGCACATCTCTATACGGCGAGTGTGTTATAAGTACGCGTTGGCCATCGTGTTCTTCTTAAATGCTCTGTGTTGACTACCATAGACTTTCACTTTCCCAGGCATGTAAGCACCGGGAATGAGTGACATGTCGCTTCTTTCTCCTGGCGCGTAATACGCGTAGAGGAAAACGGCATGTAATCATAGCTCTCAATGAGAGCTATGAGTTACTGTTTTTGCGGGACATATTTTGGGCATATTGCAGTGCAATTATGCGCTGAAATACGCACTGCAAAGACGCCATGTGAATGTACCCACATAGAACGTGCCTGACAAAGGGAAGTAGACCAAACGATCCTCAGGAGCTAGATATAATGGGGAGAGCCAAAGAAATTCAGGCACACATGAGAAGCAACGACATCCATCAGTCTGGAAAAGGTTAAAAAAACATCTCTAATCTTTAGGGACTCACAGTGAGATCCATTATTCACAAATGGAGAAATAATGGAACTGTGGTGATCCTTCCCAGAAGTGGCTGGTCGTCCAAAATTATCCTAAGAGCACAGCAATGACTCATCCAAGAGGTCACAAAACACCCCACAACAACATCTAAAGAATTACAGGCCTCACTTGCCTCAGTTAAGTCCACCATAAGAAAGAGATTGTGCACACCAGCAAGTCCCCCTCTGAATGGCTTAAGAAAAACAAAATGAAGGCTTTGGAGTAGCCTAATCAAAGTCCTGACCTTAATGCAATTGAGATGCTGTGGCATGACCTTAAAACAGTGGTTTATGCTTGGAAACCCTCCATTGTGGATGAATTACAATAATTCTGCAAAGATGAGTGGGCCAAAATTCCTCCAGAATGTTGTAAAGACTCATTGGCCGTTATCACAAATGCTTGATTGCAGTTGTTGCTACTGTGGGCAGCCCAACCAGTTATTAGAATTAGGGGGCAATTACTTTTTCTCTAAGGGCCCTGTAGGTTTGGATTACTTTTTCCCTTAATATTAAAGACCTTCATTTAAATACTGCATTTTGTGTTTACTTGTGTTATGTTTGTCTAATAGTTAAATTTGTTTGAGAAAAGACAAAAAAAGAGACCGCGCTCCATAGCACAGTATTGCGACTTTTGGGTAAAACCAAGTAGTAATTATTATACGTACTAACCTTGTAGTGTTGCGCAAAGAAAGGCACAACACTTTTTTGAGCATCCAAGTAATTTGGAACCAAAGTATCAGGGTAGTCCGCAGCAGTCTATCCGTTTTGCTCCATATGCCCGATGCACAGGGTCAGGGTGATAGCGATCCAGCATGTGTGAAGATTTTTTCCAGTTTGCCCAGAAAAAACTCCTTTAAATGAACTGTAATAACTGTGCTGGATGTCTTTTTAGTGTAAGGTTTATTATAAATAGCAATGGAATACGTGTATTCCATTGCTATTTATGATAAAGCTTCAACTAAAAAGACATCCAGCACGGTTATTACAGTTCATTTAAAGGAGTTGCTGTGGTTGCTGTGTGGTGCTATGACGACTAACAAGAAAGGCCATGCAAAGCTGGAGAAAAGTAGAAGCCAGGTTTAGCACATTGGGCATGTAGAGATGTGAGCTACGCTAGCAAAAGCCTAAACTGTGGGCTGAGGCTTATTCAGTACAGCAGTGTGTTATTCAAGGAGGGGAACAAGTGTTGCAGAAACATTTGGAAATAGATAATCTGATTTTATTGACTGGTAACCTTTAAATAACCCCACCACTCTGTATATAGATTTAGTATTACATGATGCTATATGCTGAAAGCTTGTGACTGCCAATATACTCATAAATAATGGTTAATTTAAGGAAATCTTAGCAGCAATGTAATTCTGTCTTTTCTATATTTAGTAAGATGTTTTTAATTATTGAAGAACATAATCCCAGCAAGGATCCCTCCACACATGTGCCTTTTACCAATGCCTTTGGTATTCAGCCATATAAAATTACACAGATAATTACTGTATCATTTTTGTCTTCATACATCTTTGCCTTTTATATCTACTGTATATACTGTAGATAACATTCATTGTTGCCTAGAACCAGCTAGGCTTTTTTTCTTCCATTAAACAATTTAGATGACTTGAGAGATCAACCAATGTTAAAGGGAACCTGTCACATTGAACACAATATCAGATCTGATGGTACCATGTTATAGTGCAAGAAGATCCGAGGAGATCGATAAATTGTTCTGTGAGGTAAGATTGAGTAATTGTAATTTACTTACTAAAATCCCTGTTTATTTTGGGTTAAGGAGTCCAGTAGGCGGTGCTGTCAGTGATTGAAGCTCTCCCTGTATGCACACTAAAACAAGAAAGGCTGTCAATCACTGATAACTACACTGCTGGACGCCTTAAGGACATGTCCCTACGGCAGGTCTTTCAGACTGTTTTCGGTTTTGAAAGCCGTCTGTAAACCGGCTGTCAAACTTTATCACGGACCTCTATGGAATATCTGTGTAGTGGGGACCGCTAATTTTCCCCGGGCGTTTTTTTTAGACTGCCGGCAGCCCGGAAAACATTAAACAGTATTCGGGCGGAATATGAACCTGTCAATGTGAAGGGGCAGGGCTTTTCACAGAACAAAGCCGCCCCCTGCGGCCTTGTAAATGGCCCCAAAACAGAGCAAATACCGGTCAGATAATCCGACCGGTATTTGCTCTGTGCCGTGTAAACAGCCCCTAATCCAGAATAAGCAGATATTTAAAAACAGAAATTTTACTAAATGTTTCTCAAAAGAACTATTTCTCAATCTGCTCATCTCTTTCTGCTCTATAACATGCTACCAGCAGATCAGAGAGCATGTCTAATGTGACAGGCTCCCTTTAACCCATTTGCATCTTTTTTATAGCTACATCTTTCTTTTCTCCTCCTTTTCAATTGCAAGCAAGTAGTGGCTGCCATTACAGATACTAAAGCAACTGTCATCTAGGTTTCCCAGACACTCTACCTAGCTATGTAGTGACATGGCAGTGGGGAAAAATTGCTATGAAACCATAGTGGGGAGACTGTGGAAAAGATTTAAATGGGATCTGCAATTGTGCATATATAGATTGTCACACAGTTCTGTAGTTAAAGAGAACAACTAATGAAGTTTATTGGTGATGTATCTTTTTTAACAACTCATTCAAGTAGTTACAGATGTAGCAACGATACAGTTACAGAAAACACACCATGATAATGTGGCATAGAAGTCTACTTAAACTTTTTCAGTGCTTTTCAGTGGCTTTTGTTGTCATCAGAATAGATAGCATGAAAAGACATAATAGTAATAATAGTAATCTTTATTTATATAACGGCAACATATTCCACAGCACTTTACAATTTAGAGGGTGTAGTTACAGACGAAAAACAAAAATTACATTTAAGAAGCTACTAACAGGTTAAACACGAGGTGCCAGGGTTCTGCTCTCAACAGCTTATATGGGTAACTGGGTAATATGAGAGATGAGAAGTGCTTGGTTTAAATAATGGTCCAGCCATCTTCAATAGATATGGAGTTATTTAGATAAAAGTGGCTGATCCTGCCACCCAAACAGTACATCTATATAATTGTCGGACTGAGGTGCCTAGGGCTCACCAGAGGAGTTGATTCTCCGCCACCTGTACGCTGCCCCGCTCGGTCTTGCTTCAACTTATACAGACCGATGTGATGACATCATCACACTCATCTGTAATCAAGATGGAGAACTAGGGCTTCTGAGTCTCTTTCATCTAATTGCAGCATGATAAGAGTGGTAAACATAAAAGGTCTAAGATATATTTCCCCATCCCGGAATGATATATTTTATAGAGATAAAAATATATCAAAAGCTATAAACACAAAGTACTGAGTACAAAACTACTAAATAATGGTCAAACAGTTACCAAATAAAACCGCTACATAAAACCAGAATCAGAATAATTCCACTAAGACCAGATACCGTCACATCATGACCACATATCACCACCACATAGTAACTGAATACTACAACACCATGACCCCATATCACAACCACATAGTGAATGAATCATACCTCCACACCATGACGCAAATATATAAATGTATATATATCTACAATATCACAACCATAGAGTGAGAGTGAATGAATCATACCTCCACACCATGACAACATATCACCTCTGTATAGAGACTAAATAAGACCGCCAGCACATTACTGAATATAAACCATTACACTTTGCACTCATATATGTGATTACAGCTCAGGTACATTTAAGTTTACTCACCTTTACTTTTCTCTGATGAGTCCATTCACGTTCCCTTTTCTTGTCCATCCAGTCCACACCTTCATGCTGACTTTTCCGCAGCAACACTTGTCCCTGTCAGATTTTGGACACAAATATTTTAGAATCCTCACTTTCTAGGCAACTCACTTTCTTATAGATATAAGTCACCCTCATTAGTAGGTCCGATAGCTCCCCCCCAACAGATAGGAACTCAATTCACCTAGGTTAGTATGTGTATAGGTCCCCAATCAGATAGGAACTATATAGGTCTCCCTCCAGTAAGGCAGGTATTTATATTCCCCTCATTTAGGGCAGGGTATATATAGTTCCCCTCCGGCAGGTATATATATGGGCCCCTCAGCTAGGCAGGTATATATAGGTCCCCTCAGTAAGGCACATATCTATAGGTCCTCTCAATAAGGCATATATATATAATATATATATATATTTAAATATATATATATAATATATATATATTATTAAAAAAATATATATAGTAACTATATTTATATATATATATATATATATAAAAATAATATATAGCCCCCTCAGTTAGGCAGGTATATATGGGCCCCTCAGGTGTGTATATATGGGCCCCTCAGGCAGGTATATATGGGCCTCTCACTTATTCAGGTATATATACGGGCCCCTCAGCTAGGCAGGTATTTATATGGGCCCCTCAGCTAGGCAGACATATCAAGGTCCTCTCAATAAGACATGTATATATATATAGGTCTCCTCAGGCAGGTATACATGGGCCCCTCACTTATTCAGGTATATATATGGGCCCTTCAGCTAGGCAGGTATATATATGGGCCCCTCACCTAGGCAGGTATATATATTGGTCCCTCAGTTAGGTAGGTATATATATGGCCCCTAAGTTAGGCAGGTAACCACCCACCAATAAAAAGAATAACAATAATACTTACCTTACCTCCGTCCCAGCCGAGCACCTTCCTCTTCTGCCCGACACTGGCGGCGTGATGACATCACGCCGCCAGTGTGTGGACGCTCCTCCAACAGCTCCTTGGCTGCACAGCCTATGCAGAGTGACTGAGCTTTACGGCTGAGGAGAGGCAGGGGCGCGACAAAGTCACTCCATCGCGCCACTGTCCAGTTCCTGGGTGGGTCTCCCGACCACACCCCCCCCCCCCCCCCCCACCCCCCCCCCCCCCCCCCCCCGCCGCCCCCCCCACCCCCCCACGCCACCGCCCCCCAACCCACAACCTCCCCCCCCCCCCACCCACACCCCCCCCCCCCCCCCCCCCCCACCCCCCCCCCCCCCCCCCCTGCCGCCCCCCCACCACCCCCCCCCAACCCCCCCCTCGCCACCCACCACCCCCCCGCCCCCCCCCCACCCCAACCCCCCCCCCCCCCCCCCCCCCCCCCCCACCCCCCCCCCCCCCCCCCCCCCCCCACCACCCCCCCCCTTTCCCCCCACCAACCCCCCCCCCCCCCCCCCCCCCCACCCTCACACCCCCCCCCCCCACCCCCACACCCCCCCCCCCCAACCCCCACCCCCACTCCCCACCCACTCCCACAAACACCCAACCCCCCCCCCCCCCCCCTCCCGCTGTGGTCAACCAGGGGCCCACCAGAGGATTTTCCGACCCTCTGGTGGGGCAGTCCGACACTGATCTTTATATATATAAGTTTCTGGATTGTCAGAAGTATGTGTGACAGAAAGTGAGAGCTTAGCAATTAGGGTTCTTAGCGGACTTGCCTAAGATGTATATTCAGAGTGCACTTAAAACTATGAGAGTTATGAGTAGACCTGATTGTATGAGGTAGCATGTTCCAGAGAACTAGTGAAGCACTTGCAGAGTCTTAGAGGTGATCATGAGAGCTTAAGATGATCGAGATATTATATATCTAGAGATGGGCGAATTGATTCTAACGAAGTGGAAATTCGTTTAGAATTTCAGGAAAACTTCTGTTCGGACGAAGACGAACTTTGGGTAGTTCGTTTGAACGAATGTGTCCTTATGAATGATAATTGCTGCGAGCAACGATGGCGCGTACATGGGCACAGCACTCTGGGAGGAATAAGGGCAAAGCCTGCATGACCAAGTGGCAGAGATGAAAGCCAATCAGAAGACCGCGGGATTCTGGTGACGTCACCAGCACTATATTAAGACCGAGCGCGCCGCGAGCTCACACACCTCTCACTGTACTGACAGGGAAGGTGCTGCTTCGGGTGTGATACGTTTCTGAAGAACTGATTTTTACACAGCGATTTTTGTGTGGTTTGTCTCACTTTTCTCAGAGACTGTTCTCTTAATGTTCTTATTTCTGATTTTTTTGGTATTGTGGATCAGAAATTCCAGTGTGCGTCCACTGCTCAGCATATACATTCAATAATCCAAGTGGGATCTAAGCCAGTTCCTGTTGTATTCATTTAAAGAAACAGGTTTTTACAATACAAATACCAATTTCATTTTTTTTTTTGGCTGTCAATTTCTATTGCGCAATTTACAATCCATGGGTTAATTAAGCGTTGTTTTGCTGGTGTGCAGACAAAAATAAACCGTCATTGTCCCCGCCAAATCTATATTTTATTTTGGTAGCCTAATTCACAAGCAAATGTTTAATTACAATTTTTATCTCTTGTTGGTGGCCGTAGAAAAATAACGCCATTGTAAACACGCTACAAAGCTACTAGTTTGTGGTGGCTCGAATTCTATATGCGCAATTTACATCCAGGTGTGTTAATTAAGCTTTGTTTTGGCTGGTGTCTTGAACAAAAATAAACCGCCTTTTTCAACTCTCAAATATATATATTTTGTTTTGGTAGCCTAATTCACATGCAAAGTTTATTACAATTTTATCCACTTGATGTTGTGGCGTAGAAAAATACGCCATTTGTAACACGCTACAAATCTACTAGTGTTGTGGTGGCTCAATACTATTGCCAATTTACATCCAGGTGTAATTAAGCTTGTTTTGCTGCGTGCTGCAAAAATAAACCGTCTTTTCAACCCAAAAAATTAATTTTTTACAAAATATTTTTTTTTTGGTAGCCTAATTCACAAGCAAAGGTTAAATTACAATTTTAATCTCTTGTGTGTGGCGTAGAAATACACATATAACCTCTACAAAGCTACTAGTTTGTGGTGGCTCAATTCTATTGCTGCCAATTTTACATCCATGGGTTAAATAAGCTTGTGTTTATGCTGCTGTGCTGACAAAAATAAACCGTCTTTTTCCACGCCAAAGATATATTTTTTTTTTGGTATCCTAATTCACAAGCAAAGGTTAATTACAATTTTTATCTCTTGTAGTGTGGCGTAGAAATACGCCATTGTAACACGCTAAACAAAGCTACTATTTGTGGTGGCTCAATTCTATTGCGCAATTTACATCCAGGGTTAATTAAGCCGTTGTTTTGCTGCCTGTGCTGACAAAAATAAACTCGTCTTTTTTCAACGCCAAATATATATATTCTTTTTTTGGTAAGCCAAATCACAAGCAAAGTTAATTAACAAGTTATTTATCTCTTGTTGTGAGTCGTAGCAAATACACCATTGTAACACGCTACAAAGCTACTAGTTTGTGGTGCTCAAATTCTAATTGCGCAAATTACATCCAGGTTAAATAGGCCGTTGTTTGCTGGTTTGCTGACAAAAATAAACCTCTTTTCAACGCCAATATATATATTTTTTTTGGTAGCCTAATTCACAAGCAAAGGTATTTACAATTTTATCTCTTGTTTTTGCGTAGAAAAACACATTGTAACAAGCTACAAAGCTACTAGTTGGTGGTGGCTCAATTCTATTGCGCAATGTACATCCCGGGTATAATTAAGCTTTGTATTTTGCTGCTGAGCTGACAAAAATAAACCGTCTTTTTCAACGCCAAATATATATATTTTTTGGTAGCCCTAATTCACAATCAAAGGTTAATAACAATTTTATCTCTTGTATGTGTTGGCGTAGAAAATACACCATTGTACACACTACAAATCTTACTAGTTTGTGTGGCTCAATTCTATTGCGCAATTTACAATCCATGGTTAATAGAGTGCGTTGTTTTTGCTGGTTTGCTGACAAAATAAACCGTCTTTTTCAACGCCAAATATATATTTTTTTTTTGGTAGCCTAATTCACAAGCAAAGGTTAATTACAATTATATCTCTTTTGTTTTGGAGTAGAAAAATACGCCATTGAAACACGCTAACAAAGCTACAAAGTTTTGTGGTGGCTCAATTCTATTGCGCAATTTACATCCAGGGGTTTAATTAAGCGTTGTTTTGCTGCTGTGCTGACAAAATAAACCGTCTTTTTTCAACACCGAAATATATACATTTTCTGTAGCATAATTCACAAGCTAAGTTAATTAAGCCTGCTTTTGCTTTTACATTAAGTAAAACACACAGTGCTTGTAAACTACACATAAAAGAAAAATTATCCTGGCCATTTTTGGAGCGCAATTTTATATCCAAGGTTTTTTTTATAAACCCAAGCATGTTACTGTTTTCATTTGAGTCCCAAAACATGGTTGTATATTTATCATATACAGAATATGCTTACATCAAACAGTGTCTGTACATTTTAGAACAAACAGTAATGGACAGACAGAGATGTTGGCAGGCTCCCCTGCAACTGCGAGTAGGCAAGTGGCACAAACATTTCTGAAACGTGCCCAGTCGGCAGCACAGCAAGGGGACGTCGCAGCAGGGGTCACTCGGTGAGGCCACAAATGCCGCTTCAATCTAGCGGCCGTTGTTGTTCACAACCCAAGGGTTCCTTGATGGTTGACTATCATCCTCTTCCTCCCAATGACATCTGACAACCCCGCCAAGATTCGTGGTAACCTCAGACACAACACTTAGTTGCATGGCCCTGGAGCGGGTCAGCGGCCCTCACCTGTCCTCATCCCTCCTCTGTCTCCCATCCAGTTTCCCTCAGCCAGAGGATCTACTATGTGGTCTGGCTCAGCGCCAACTATAGTAGCGAGGAAGAACAAATTTAGGAGGGCAGTAAGCAGCTACTTGGCAGCGAAGAAATGGGCCCAATATCCCTCAGCTTTCTTGCAGTAGGCTGCAAAGTATAGATGGGAGAGTGGCATGGGAGGTCATGTGTGATAGGTTCAGCCTCGCTTACCAAGAACCGGTTGATTTGGGATAGGACAGTAGTGACATGAAACACAATAGATCATGATGGTAGCCGACCGCACGTGGGAGCCGGGAGAGATCAAGTCTTCATCATCGTCAGGAGAAGAGGTCGTTCAGCTTGCCGCAGCAGCGCTCAGCCAGCAAGTGGGTTGTGTGGCCGTGAGTCAGCAGGGGTAGCAGCAGTGTGAGGTCGGAGCCAAGCGCCCACGGGTTAAGAAAACCCGCTTAGCAGGTCCAAGACAGTAGCGGCACAGGGGCTCACGAGGCAGCGGCGGCGTAGTCACACAGTGCGTGAGCGTTGGCGTTAAAATCATCTACTCGCGGTGTGGCAGTTTCTTTGCATAAACACCGGAGGAGCCGAATATGGGTATAATGTATAATCTGTGGGCGAGAAAGTGAAGCTTGGCCAGGGAGCTAACGTGGCACTACGGCCCTGCGTCTACACATGCAAGCGTTCACCATCCGGTGGCTTGGAGTAAACGTGGCTCAGATGTTGTGGTCCCATCCACTCCGCTGCAAGCAGCCAGCAGCGCCAGTGGGCACGCATGCCATTTCAGCCAGTCAAGGATCCACCACGCCTGCAGAAGGCATCTTGTTTTCTCTTTGACATCCTCTCCCGTCCATATGCCTCCTGCTCCTCGCTACTCATGGCGCAGCAGACGTTCAGAGAGGCGATTGTAAAGAGACAACAGAGCGTCAAACCACCTAAGGTGCAGCAGCTGACCGTGGCTCCCTGTCCAAGTCTGTTGGTACGCAGTCCCTCCCTTTCCAAATGGTGGACATCTGCACCATTCAGAGAACTAATGGCTTGTGCCGAGCCGAGATGGAGGAGTTCCAAAGCGTAATTTCTTTCCAAAAAGGTCATTACCAGCACTTCATAAATATGTAGAACAGAAAGTGGGTCCAAGTCCTTAGCTTATCGGTTTGTTTCCAAGGTACACGGCAGCGCGGACTCGGAGCTGTAACTACGGATCAGGGCCATTAACATGTCCTTTACGCCACTGGGTGAATGTTCTTCCGCCCCAGGCACACCAACAAACTTGACAGGAGACGCCGGCTTTCTCCTCCACGTTGTCAAACTGCTGCTCCTGCGCCAATGTCCGCCTCCCCTCCTCCACCACCACCACCATCTCGAGCCTCCACAAGTACTGACCATCAAACCACATTTGTAGGGTCCCAGCGGTGTCACGCAGTTCCTACACCTAGCTTGCCTCGCGAACGAATTCACACAGGGAGAACTGCTCCGTCTTCATCAGCAAGAAATCGATGTGATGTCTTCTCCTCGCCAACTGCAAAATCGGAAACATGGTGACGTGACAATGAGGAACATGGTGTCCGCTCTGCACCGAGGAGGGATGTCCATGCGCCCTGCATTGCGCACGTGTTCAATCTGTGTTTGTAAAAAGGTTCCTGAAGTCCCTTCCACCGATCTTCATAACATATCTGAAATGGCCATGAAACTGTGCATCACTTTTTTCCATTCGAAAAACCAGGAACACCCTCCTCGAGTTCAGCGGCAGAAGCGGCCTCCCCCCACACGCTCTGATAAGCGATGTTTCACCCCTTGGAATCCAGCTGCACATGTTTGGACCGACTGTAAAAACAGAGAAAGGCCATTAACGATTTTTTGATGCTCCAGGCAGACAGAAGTAACTCCCCTGTGTAACTTTGATGTCAGCCAGTGGCAGCTCATGCGTGACACCTGCCTTGGTGAGGCCATTCCTGAGGAAGGCCAACGTGTATTGTCAGTCCGCCAGGAACTACGGGATGAATAAACGTCATTCCACTGCTTCATGTCCCTGTGACAGATGCTGGAAAAATCTGTCTTGGCAGGGGACTGTGGAATGTGGCGACTACAATCTCGTGGCCACATGAGTCCGGTGGAGGGGGGGACTGAAATGGAGGAGGAGGAGGAGCGGACATTGGAGCAGAAGCATTGTCTGGGTGGAAATGAGTGGATGTTTCTACCCAGGTTACAAGAGAGGATGACAGATGCATCTGTGATGGAGGTGGATGTAGATGAGGAAGACAGGCAGATTTGACTCCCAAGCACCGTGGCAGTAATACATTTGGAAATGGAGGCAGGGAGCCCCCTCGGAGTCACTTGTGAGATGTCCCCGCACATGCTTATTTGCGGCTAGTGACACCCGAATAGTCCAGCATCCGGCAGAGGGATGACTTCTGGCTCTCCACCCTATTGGACCCTCCGCTACCTGGTCCAAAATGGAGCCTTTTTTCCCACTATTGAGAGGGAAGAGTAACTCAAATGCTATAGGTAAATCCTCCTTAATCAGTTGGCCCGCTGCCTATGTGCGGCATCGTCCCTCCTCTGACAGGTCTGACCGGGGTGTTCCTCGAGCTCTCACTTACTACTGCCGCGGCTGCTGGGGGAAGGTGGGTGGGTAGGAGCAGTACCAGCCCATAAGCAGTAACCTAAGTCCTGGAGTCACTAATTGAGCAGCTTCCGGGTTCACCCGCCTATGAGGAGGGCAGTCACTCCAGCAGCAGCAGCAGAAGGACATGGAGCTTACCCTGAACCAACAGGTTGGTGGCCTACTTGTACAGCACACTGCCACCCCAGTTAGAAGATCCGCGGAACTACTGGGCAGCCAAACTGGAATGTGTGTGCCGCAACTTGCCGAGTTTGCAGTGTAAAGCTGTCCTGCCCGGCCAGTATGTGGCATCAGAGCTGTTGTTCAGTGCGGGGGGCCATCGTTGCCCCAAGGAGAACCCGATGTCCACGGGAAAATGTGGAACCACTGACCTTTTGCCAATAATCAGGCAGTGGATCGGCCATGATTTCCACACACCAATGACTTAGGCCGTCAGTACCTGTGTTCAAACTACTTGCCTCAGCCACTATCGATGCCGCCACCCACTGAATCCACACATCTGCTGCCAGATTTCTCCATCGCCTACCACCATCTTTACCAGGGAGTGTTTTTGCCACCCACCTCAACACTCGTTCATTGTGCCACTACTTGTCCTCATGCTGCTGCTTGCTGCTGTTGGCCGTTACATCCACCACTGTGTCATTGTGCCACTCTCTGACCTCATGCTGTTGACTCCTGCCGTCCGTCACCTCAATCTCTGATCATTGTGCCACTCTGTGGACTACTCTTTTTTTGCCCACAGCCAGAATTTGTCCATTGTGCCGACTGTCTGGGACCTCATGCTGCTGCAGTGATTGCTGCCATGTCCCTCCACATCTGTGTCATTGTGCCACTTCCTGAAGCCCTCATGCTTCTGCCGCACGAGACCTCCTCTCTCAGTCGATTGTGCCAACTCCTGTGGCTTCCCTCCTGATTTTCCACCTCCAGAATGTCATTGTGCCACTGCCCGACTTCATTCTGCTGCTGTTTGTGACCTCACTCTCAGTCATTGTGCCACTCTGTGGCCTAGCCCTGTTTTTGCCCACCTCCAGAATGCCATTGTGCCACTGCCTAACCTCATGCTTCTGCCGCCGTGAACCTCTGCTCTCAGTCATTGTCCATTCTGTGGCTTCCTCCTTTTTGCACCTCCAAAATTGTCATTGTGCCACTGCCCGACCTCATACTGCGCTGTTGATATCCCCTCTCCAGTCCATTTGTGCCACTCTGTGGCCTAGTCCTTTTTTGCCACCTCGCAGAATGTCATTGTGCCACTGCTCTACCTCATGATTCTGCCGACCGTGACCTCCTGCTCTCAGTCCAATGTGCCATTCAGTGGCTCCTCCTGTTTTTGCAACTCTCCAAATGTCCATTGTGCCACGCCTGACCTCAAACTGCTGTCTGTACAGCTGCCCTTGTTCCTCCACACTGTGTCATTGTGCCACTTTCTGACCTCATGCTGCTGCTATGGCTGCTGCCGTGTCCTCCACACTGTGTCAATGTGCCACTTTCTTACCTCCTGCTGCTGCCGTGTCCTCCAACACTGTGTCATGTGCCACTGCCTGACCTCATGCTGCTGCCGCCGTGACCTCCGCTCTAAGTCATTGTGCCATTCTGTGACTTCCCCCTGTTTTGCCACCTCCTGATTGTCATTGTGCCACTGCCTGACCTGTTACTGCTGCTGTTGTGACCTCTACACTGTGTGTTTTGTGCCACTCTGTGGCCTAATACTGTTTTGCCACCTCAAGAAAGTCATAGTGACACTGCCTGACCTATGCTGCTGCTGTGGCTGTGCCGTGTCCTCCACACTGTGTCATTGTGCCACTGCCTGACCTCAAGCTGCTGCCGCCGTGACCCCGCTCTCAGTCATTGTGCCATTCTGTGGCGTCCTCCTGTTTTGCCACCTCCAGAATGTCATTGTGCCACTGCCTGACCTCATGCTGCTGCCGCCGTGACCTCCCCTCTCAGTCATTGTGCCATTCTGTGGCTTCCTCCTGTTTTGCCACCTTCAGAATGTTATTGTGCCACTGCCTGACCTCTTTGCTGCGTGGCTGCCGCCGTCACCTCCACACTCTGTCACTAATGTTGCCACTGAGCTCTCAGCTTTTTTTTTTTCCAGCTTTCGCTGGCATGACTTTATTCAGGCTACATTCCCGCTTGGAGTTTTTTGGTCAGTTTTGCCCTCATTAAGTGCCCAGGGAATTTTATTTGTGAAGCGATTCTAAGAGCGGCGGCAGTCATCTGCGTGTCATACTAAAACACAACATTGTATGAAGACCAAACTAAGCTCCCTCTGCAAATTTAAGCATGGCACAACGTTCCCTTTCAGCACCTGCAGGCTCTGTGCAGCCTGGAAATATCTGTTTTTAACGAATTCATCCCCAATTAATTCAAGAACGAATTTATTTTTGTCGGTAAATTCTGCGAAGTGACCGAATCGAATTTTTGAGAAATTCGCCCATCTCTAGATATATCCATGAAGTTAAACTCTGCTACATCTGTAACTAAACAGAAAATAGATGAAGAACAAAGTATGTTCCCCACTGCACACTGACTTGACTGCTGACCTGGAGTTTGAATGCCGGTGAAAAGGTTGTAGATTTGTTCGAAGTCATCGACATTGCTATTGAACCATGGATCAGGGTCTACAATGAATCTGACATATAACCGATATCACTCTGCTGATGATTGATTCATGTGAAATTCCTCAAAGTTTTAAATAATGGCAACTTATTGTTATACTTAATACTGCCATGCTTCCCTTTATTTTTTATGAACATGCTTATGTCAATGAGGCAAAAATACTTTTATCCAACATAATTTATGGTACCACCTTTGGGTAGCTATACCCTAAATGTGGCTTCATTCACAGAGGTATAATGCAGGTTTACATATCATGACTAAACTAATGAACCTTCAGCAGATAGAATGAACCAAGCTTAGATATCCATTTAGCCCTATCAATGTTTGGTTCAGTTAAACTACAGGAGGTCCAGACACTGGGCTATGAAATGGAGGCGAACATTCAGCAGATTACAGCTGTATAGCTAAGAAGTTATAGGGGAAAAAATAAAGTGTGTAAAATAATGATAAAGGCAGCAAAGCTGGAGACAGAAAGACGTATTGCCATAGAAAGTAACACTAACCCCAAAATATTTTTTAACTATATAAATAGTAAAAAGATTAACACAGAAAATGTTGGCCCTTTGAAAAATACTGAGGGAGAGACTGTAGAAGGCGATGACAAAAAAGCAAACCTATTAAACACTTTTTTCTCCACTGTTTTTACCGAGGAGGATGAGCTTTCTGTTGAACAGAGGGATGAGGTAAACTCCAACTTAAAAGTTTCTTGTCTAACCCAGGAACAAGTGCAGCTCCATCTTAAGAAGATTAAAATGGACAAATCCCCAGGTCCTGATGGCATACACCCACGTGTCCTAAGGGAGTTAAGTGATGTCATAGATAGGCCCCTATTCTTAATATTTATGGACTGTCTAATAACGGGGTATGTCCCAAAGGATTGGCGAAGAGCAAATGTGGTGCCAATATTCAAAAAGGGGTCAAAAAGTGATCCTTGGTAAAATGTTTGAAGGTTTTCTTAGAGATGCTATCCTGGACTATCTCACTGAAAATAAATGTATAACGCCACTCCAGCAATGGAATTATGAAGGATCAGTCCTGACTTATCTCATGAGCTTCTATGAGGAGGTCAGTGCTAGACTGGATCGGGGTGAGGCACTGGATGTCATATATCTAGATGTTTCTAAAGCATTTGATATGGTGCCACATAAAAGGTTGGTAAATAAAATGAGAATACTTGGACTGGAGGGAAATGTGTGAAAGTGGGTAAGCAACTGGCTCACTGATAGAAAACAAAGGGTAATAATTAACGGTACATACTCAGACTGGATCCCTGTTACTAGTGGGGTACCACAGGGCTCAGTATTGGGCGCTATCCTCTTTAACATTTTCATTAATGATCTTACACAGGGATTGCACAGTAGAATATCGATCTTTGCAGATGATACTAATCTCTGTAAAGTAATCCACACAATACAGGATAATGTGTTATTACAAAAGGATCTGGATAAGTTAGAGGCCTGGGCAGAGAAATGGCAGATGAGGTTTAATACAGATAAATGCAAGGTTATACACACGGGGAGGAAAATTCCATTACATGACTACAGGTTAAGTGGAAAAAGGCTGGGTAAAAGTGACATGGAGAAGGACTTGGGAATCCTGGTGGACAGTAAACTTAATTGTAGCAGCCAGTGTCAGACAGCAACTGCCAAGGCAAATAGGATCATGGGGTGCATTAAAAGGGGCATAGATGCACATGATGAGAACATTATTCTCCATTATACAAGTCACTGATTAGACCACACATGGAATATTGTGTACAGTTTTGGGCACCAGTGCACAGGAAAGACATTGTGGAGCTTGAACAGGTACAAAGGCGGGCAACAAAAATAATAAAAGGACTGGGTGGACTACAGTACCCAGAAAGATTAGCAAGATTAGGGTTATTTAGTTAAGAGAAAAGACGGCTTCGGAGGAACATGATAAATATGTTTAACTACATCAAAGGTCAATATAGAGATCTCTCCCAAGATTTATTTATACCCAGGGCTGCATCTAGAACAAGGGGGCATCCTCTACGTCTTGAGGAACGAAAGTTTCTACATAAACATAGAAAGGAATTCTTTACTGTAAGAGCAGTGAGATTGTGGAATTCTCTGCCAGAGGAACTTGTCATGGTGAATTCAATAACAGAGTTCAAAAAGGGTTTGGATGCATTTCTGGAGCGTAATAATATAACAAGTTATAGTGACTAGGATTCTGGAGAGGGGTCATTGATCCAGGGATTTTTCCAATTGCCAGATTGGAGTCGGGAAGGAATCTTTCCCTAAAATGAGGACAATTGGCTTCTATCTCATTGGGGTTTTTGCCTTCCTCTGGATCAATACCTTAGCACAACAAGCTGAACTGAATGGACGTCTTGTCTTTTTTCGGCCTTACAAACTATGAAACTATGAATGCACCCATACAGCTGCATGTTTTTTTTTGTTTTTTGTTTTTTTTATACAGATGAGTATATATTTTTGTTATTGATTGCTCAATAAACAGGTAATGGTTTTAATACTTTTTGAGTGGAAGAAAAATTTCTCTCAGTCTACTCCTAAAAGAACATTAGGCCGGTGCATTGGCAAAATAACCTGAATATTGCCATTTCAAAAGGCCATGGAGTGAACTTATAACTTCATTAATATAGTAAAAAAAATGTGTCTCGGCTTTATATCCAAAATAGAGTGATGAAGAGGTTCAGCTCTCCCCGAAGGCATTAGCTAAACGGTCAGGATATGTTCACATAGATTTTTCTGTGGTTTTGGATTTGAATAGTTCTATTTTAATTGGATGAATTCACATCTAGACTACCCAGCATGAAATCAGATAGGAGTCCACATCAAATAAGTCACCTCTTATTTTTCTCACATCGCAGATTTTAAATCACAGATTCCCACTGAGTCATTGACTAAACAATTCCATGCAATAGCATGTATGTATATGGGAGCTTCTGTATGTCATCTGTCATAGGCATGCTTTTAATCAAAAGGCTTTTTTTCTGCATATATTTTAAACACATACTTCTAATGAAATGTGAAAACACTGTAAATGACCATTCTTCAACATGATAGTCATCTTGCAACATCTTTATTTAGTTAAACCTCTTGAGAACAATTTTTTTATTTGCTTGTGCATTGTCTATTAGTCTTTAAAAGTTACATTTTTAGAAGGGGCTAGTCCTATGAACAGGTTTTTAATGCCAATAATGTGGAACTTCATTAGTACAAATCATCCTTCTTGCCTCTCTGCCCTCACTTGGAGGTAGCATTTCCACCTTAAGCCTAAGGCCTTTGTAATCTGTGGCAAACTGGTTAAGAAGGAACTGCTTCTTGGCAACCCTATTAAAAAGGCTTGCATTGTAAGATATCCGCTTTGTCACTAATCTGTCATATGTGACTTAACTGTTTAGCTCTAAGTAGTACTTGTAGTGACAAGAAAGGGGAAATGGCTTAGTAGCTATAAAGTAAAGTAATTTCCCAACTTAGGCTGCCATATCATTCAGATTTTAGGCAGAACAATATTAAGGTGCGAATTTAAGTAATATTACAAGCATTTTACAGAATACATTATGTTGGAATAACCTTCATTTATTTATATAAAAAGTCTATCTTTTCACTGAGTAGCTAGCTAGGTATTTATCTAAGGTCATATCAATAAAATGACAATATTGCAATAATTCATTATACAATGTATCACTTTTTATTTCACTGTTAAATTCACAATAGTGTCTTATCAAAGTCCTTCACTTGAACTTTGCACAACCTTTAATGAGATAACCTTATTGAGAATACATCCAAAAATACACAAAATAGTCTTCCTGACTTATGGGTATGTCTTGCTTACTATGGAGGTGTGGATAAATGAGAAGTGCAAAACTTTACTAAAGGGTGCTTTCACACAGAGCGTTTTTTTGTGCGCAGAAATGTACAGCAATAATTGATATGAATGAGGAGGTGATACGTGGTTATGGCATAGCTGTAATATTCAGTCACTATGTGGTGGTGATACGTGATATTCTGCAGTCACTTTTCTTTCTAGGGGCTATTCACGGACAGGTAGCAGGTATATTGCCGTTTAACATGCAGGTGGTTGTTCATGGTTATGGCCTTGTGGTAATATTGGTGATATTCTGTAGTCACTTTTCTATGTAGGAGCTATTTACTGAAAGGTAGCTATATTAGCCAAGTATATTGAAGTTTAATATGAATGAGGTGATGATGTGTGGTTATGGCATGGTGGTATTATTCAGTCACTATGTGGTTGTGATGCATATTAAAAGTCACATACACCTACTATCGGTCTGTGAATAGCCCCTCCAAATAAACGTGACTGCAGAATATCACCCATATTACCATCATACCCTAACCCCGTACCACCATCACATGCATATTAAAAGTCAATATACCTGCTGTCTGTCAGTGAATAGCCCTGCAAATAACAGTGAGTACACAATATCACCAGGCCACTACATAGTGACAGAGTAATACCTGCATGCCATAACCACATTACAACAAATGCTTATTCAACATCAAGATACCTGCTACCTTTCAGTGAATAGCTCCTAAAAACCAGTATTACCACCATGCCATAACCATTCTCTCTTTTTCTCTCTCTCCTACCTGCCTGTCTTTCTATCTGTGCCTTCCTAATACAATCCCGGTTATGCACAGCTAGCCATACATAACAGCCCTATAATCTGTATGTGGGCACATAACTCTGCAGTATACAAACATATCCAAGATGCACATGGGCACAAAAATGCATTAAATTCCAAATCTGATGAGACCAGGAAGGCACAGGGACATTTTGACACCAGAAATGATAAAACAAGTGCACTCTGCTCCCCACTCTACCTCCTGCCTGAAAAAAGAGGGGGTGTAGAGTGTATAAGGGTGTGTTATATGGGTGGGGGAGCAGAGTGTATAAGGTTGTGTTATATGGTTGGAGAGAGTGAATCTATAAGCTAAAGAGACTCAGTAATTACCCAGATGCTTCACATCAGAGCACAGGCAGTCTGTTTCACACAGCTCAGGGGATAGTGAGCACAGAGAGCACAAAGCTTGAACTAAATGCAGGCAGACAATTGCGTGGCCTGACCTCAGGCTGCAGATATAGCTCTAGACGCGCACAAATTAGATAACAGCTGCTATACTAAATTTTTTAGTTAATACAAACCAATTGCAAAATTGCTTATTTTTACTGTCAACCTCATTACAGATATGATGTTTGAATTGAGAAAACCCCTTTAAAGGAGTCATTTTCGTAACTCCATATATGCGATTTGTTGTCTCTGTGTCCTTAAGTTGCAACACTGAATTAAGTTCTCAAGACTCAGTCTTTCTTGATAAACCTGAGCCTTAGGTTTTTTGGATTGTGCAAGTGTGGTGGGGACCCCGACTCGGATATTAATAAGAAGGTACTAAGAAATAAAGTGGACTTTTGTATACCCTATTGATATGCCATTACCATCTGGGAAAGGAACACCCTTTGAATTACCTACAGCAACCATAAACTTGCCAAACTGAAAAGAGACTTCCACCAAATGAGGTAAAACCCAACAAGTTACATGGGGAAAAAAATATGACATCGTCCACAGGAAAAATCCTATATAGCTAGAACTAGATCTTCTTTCCTTCCCTTATGGGAGTTGGCCGCATGATTAGTTTCCCTCTTGAACATAAAAGTTTCACAATACAATGGATCTTCCTTCATTAACACTGAGGCACTGGTCGCAGCGCCAGCTCCACTCTCTGCCAACTGAGCAGTGACTCGCCATGTATGGAGTCACAATGTTACTAGAATTGTGTCTTGAGTACATTTTGTGGGGGTACACATCGTAAAGCACAACAAGGAAAGCTTTATGATATTAAAGCAGTGACTGACATTTCTACGTCATTCACAGCAGTGTGAACTATAAAAAGTTATGTGCCTTGTACAATAGGTTAAGGCAACCCTGTACAGTTCCTACACCAGTAAATATGTACTTTGCTTGATATTTTTGAATAAATATGACCATAGTGATTCTTAGTGATTCTTTATTTCCTTAAAAGTAAAAGGGATGTATGCTTTATACCAATCACTTTAGGTAGCAGTTTTGCCTTACCCTCAGTGAGTTCATAAGCTTTTTGGAAAGGTTGCTGTTTTTCTATTAGGTGAAACTTTGTTAAATTATTAGGCCATTTTGATATTTTTCCTACTTCAAAAATAATAAGGAAACAAAATTATTACATCTGCACAAATAAAGTGCATGATTGCAAAAGAGTTACGAGGAAATGTATCCGTCAAACTGTATTGAAAGGGAAATATGCCACTTTATTTCAAGTCCCAGCAAGAAACAGAAGGAAAGGTGTTTGATCTACTTTTGAGCTAAAAATAGACACAATCTTTTTCATCTAATGACAATATTTCAGACGAGCTTGTACTTCTATGCCGCAGAAGCCTAAGTAATTTAAAATGTCCTTGAAATTGACTTTCACGCTCAGGTGTTTCCGTAGTTCTAGTAAATTTACTTTGAAGCGCTTTCTACAATATAAACTGGTGAACTCTGAAGTATAATTGCTGTCCTGTATCCTATCTGACTAGGATGGCATAAAGTAGATTTGAAATATGTAGCACACAAGCCTATTTCCCTATAATTGGGTCATTTAATTGTTCCTATTCTCTTCCAATAATAACATGAGCTTGTATTAATGCCATCTATTACAATCTCAGAGATGTTACAGAGTAAAATTAGCAAGTCACTTCCACAGAGTATTTAAAGCATTCAATACTTTAGGTTACAGATCAGTGAGCTACAGTATAATCTATTCTGAAGTAAACCTTTTCAGTCAACTTGCTCCTGCATACTATGTTCAAGGCATATCTTGCTATAATCAATTGCAGGGATTTGCATGAGGCAGCCCTGTTCCAGGATCCATTTGGTCCTGATGTAATGATAAACTAGGAGACACCCCATCCCAGGTTGATGACTGTTAAAGAAAATGCATCCACTTAAAGGCATAGTTGTATATATCTCCATCTGCCACACCGCTGTGTTCAGGGCTCAGAAGAGTGCGTATGGATGGGACGGCTTCTCCCCACTTGTTACTGCTCTCCACTAGACTGGCAAGTCGGTGGTGCAGCACTGTTCTCCCTCAACACACACCTCTGGGCTGGTAATTGTGAGGCACCATGTTTTCTATCTTATTAACAATTAGATGTCAAGTTTGCTTATGTTCGCTCACATATATAAATGTCTTAGCATGTCATGTGATCATCCAACCGCTTTGTGGCGCTTTCTTGCTTACAAAGCTACACAGGACAGCGTACATACATGATATATACACTATTCACAAAAAGTTAGGGATATTTGGCTTTTGGTTGAAATTTCAGGATAAGCATAAAATTTCTTGAAAATTTTTAATGTACTAAATGAAACCATCTCTGAACTCTAGAATGCACATCCAAGGCAAAAAAACACTGCTGAGCAAAAAGCACATAAAAGGCTCATCTCGGTTTTGCCAGAAGACATCTTGATAATCCCCAAGACTTTTGGGAGAAGATTCTATGAACTGACAAGACCAAAGTTAAACTTTTTGGAAGGTCTAAGTCCCATTACACTGACATAAAAGCAACACAGCATTTCAGAAAAGGTATATCATACCAACATTAAAATATGGTGGTGGTAGTGTGATGGTCTGGGGCTGTTTTGCTTCTTCAGGACCCAGAGTACTTGCTGTGATAAATTGAACCATGAATTATATCAACAAATCCTGAAGACCTCAAGCTGAAATACACTTGGGTTATGCATCAGGACAATGATTAAAAACACACCAGCTGAATGGCTTAAGAAAAACAAAATGAAGACTTTGGAGTGGCCTAGTCAAAGTCTTGATCTTAATCCGATTGAGATACTGTAACATGACCTTAAGTGGTTCATGCTCGATAACCCTTAAATGTGGGTGAATTACAACAATTCTGCAAAGATAAGTGGGCTAAAATTCATCCAGAACATTGCGAAAGACGCATTGGCCGTTACCGCAAATGCTTGATTGCAGTTGTTGTTGCTGCTAAGGGTGGTCCAACCAGTTATTAGGTACACCCCTCACATTTTAGTGAATATTGTATTATATCTTTTCATGGGACGACAAGGAAAATATGACACTGATACAATATAAAGTAGTCAGTGTACGGCTTGTATAACAGTGTGAATTTGGTGGGCCCTCAAAATAACTCAACACACAGCCATTAACGTCTAAACTGTTGGCAACAAATGTGAATACATCCCTCAGGGAAAATGGACAAATTGTGCCCAAAATGTCAATATTTTGTGTGGTCACCAGCACTGGCTTAAAAGGGTTTTACCACGATGTAATGTTGACATGGGATCCTCTAAAATGGGTATTTAATCACTTTTCTAAATATATGTGATTACAAAAAGTGAAGCCTCTGAGAGCTACAGCTTTCTTTACAAGCCCTTAGTTACTTAAAAGTTTGCATTAGACACGACCAGCTGGAGCTGAGGAGCTGACCTGGCCACGCTTGCGTGTATGCACTTCTTATCTGATGACAGGGAAGATGAATGAGCTGTGAAGGGACTGTGGAGAAAGTGCAGTGTATGAGTCTCTCTGCTGTATAAAGAATCCACTGTTGTAATGTTATTATTTGAGTTAACTTTTGAGACGCTCCCTTATTCCTCACTCTCTGCTCACCCCCTCCCTCTCCCCTGTGCAGCGTTCATGACTCAGCATGATTTGTTTATCTTCTGTCTGAGCAAGATAACAGGTAAGGCAAGTCACTTCGTGGCAAAACCCCTTTAACTCTCTTGGGCATAGAGTTCACTACAGCTTCAAAGGTTGGCACTGAATTCTTCTTCCATTTCCTCCATGACGACCTCACGGAGCTGGTGGATGTTCGAGACCTTGTGCTTATCTACCTTCCATTAGACGATGCCCTACAAATGCTCAATAGCATTTAGATCTGGAGACATGCTTGGCTAGTCCAGCACCTTTACCCTCATTTTATTTAGCAAAGCAGTGGTCGTCTTGGAGGTATGTTTGGGATCATTATCATGTCGGAATGCTGACCTGCGGTCCTGTTTCCGAAGGGAGGGGATCATGATCTGCTTCAGTATGTCATAGTACATGTTGGCATTCATGCTTCCTTCAATGAACCTAAGCTTGACATAGCCAGGCAGCACTCATGCAGCCCCAAACAATGACACCTCTACCACCATGCTTGACTGTAGGCAAGACACACTTGTCTTTGTATTCCTCCCCAGGTTGCCACCACACACGCTTGACACCATCTTAACCAAATAAGTTAATCTTGGTTTCATCAAAGGACATGCTTCCAGCAATCCATGTCCTTAGTCTGCTTGTCTTTAGCAAATGCTTTCTTGTGCATCTTTAGAAAATGCTTCATTCTGGGACGACAGCCATGCAGACCAATTTGATGTAGTGTGAGGCATATGGTCTGAGCACTGACAGGCTGACCGCCACCCTATTAACCATTGCAGAAATGCTGGCAGTTCTCATACGTCTATTTTGAAAATATAATCTGTAGATATACACTCAACTTCTGTGTTCAACCATGGCCAGCCTTGTTCTGAGTTGAATCTCTCCTGTTAAGTCACTGTATGGTCTTGGCCACCATGCTGCAGCTCAGTTTCAGGGTTTTGTCAATCTTCTTATGCCATAGGCCATCTTCATGTAGAGCAGGCATCCTCAAACTGCGGCCCTCCAGCTGCTGGGAAACTACAACTCCCATCGTTCCCACTGTTATAGATTATATAAATGCATGATGGGAGTTGTAGTTTCCCAACAGCTGGAGTACCGCAGTTTGAGGATGCCTGATGTAGAGCAAAAATTCTTTTTTTCAGATCCTCAAACACTTCTTTGCCATGAGGTGGCATGTTGAACTTACAGTGACCAACATGAGAGAGTGTGAGAGTGATAACACCAAATTGAACACACCTGCTCCCCATTCACACCATAGATCTTGTAACAATAAGGCAATGTTCACACGGCTTATTGCTGGCGTAATTGTGGGGACGGATTTCGCCCCGCAATTACGCCAGCTGCCGTGCAGCGGGGGCAGGGCGAGGGGCCCCATAGACATTCATTATTCACGGCGCGTACACGCCGTAAATAATGTGCATGTCACTTTCTCCCCCCTCGGCGTATTCGCCGAGCCGGGAGAGGAGACGGAATCCATAGTTCTCTATGAGAACTGTGGCTTACCGTAATGACTGGGACGGATTCCAGCCGTACTGCAGCGTAAATCCGGCGCGCAGTACGGCTGGAATCAGTCACAGAATCAGCCATGTGAACGGCCCCTCACACATCACAACCCCACGGAGGGTAAATGGCAAATTGGGCTAATTTTTTCCATTTTCACTTAGGGGTGTACTCACTTTTGTTGTTTTTCCCCTTATATAACCCCATTTACCACCAAATCGGAGATACCCTAGCATAACCTCAAATCCCTCTTATGTAACCAAATTTTTTACCAAGTCTTAATACACTTTGGCTAATTTTTTAGTTAACATACATAATGGTATCTTCTTTCAGACAATGAGCAGGAAAACTTAGTATGTCTGCCTATAAGTAAGATACATTTGCTGATTCATTGAAAGAGAGACGCACATGACAACAAATGGACACATTATTTCCGGTAAATATCACATTATACTGTAATTAGAAATAGTGGAAAAAAACCAGTTAACTAAAATATTATCTGTCACTAGTGATGAGCGATTACGTTGACTATCGTCATCGGGTCGATAGTCGATATCGGCAATTATCAATAAGATATCCGATAGTCGATAATAGATTATCGCCAATGACCATTAAAGTCTATGGCAGAGGAACAACACCTTCATTCTTACACCCAAACAGGGATGCAGAAGCTGGAATTAACATCCACAACAGCAAACTGTATACATGCTACATCTTAGGCAAGACAATTAGGTTATAAAAGCCACAGAAAAAAAGTCACAGACCATTCACTATCCCTGTCTTGCACCACAGCATGACCCTTAAACCTACATGACCCACAAATTAAAAAGTGCCAGAAGGCAGTATGATTTGAACCATCATTTTACTTGAACTGGATATTGAATATCCCTGTCCTGGAATGCAGCATGAGCCGCAAACCTGCATGACCCCAGATTAAAAAGTGCCGGAAAAAGGAGTCTTTCAACCACCATTTTAGTTGAACTGGACATTAACTATAACTGTCCTGTACCGCAGTATGACCATTAAACCTGTCTGACCCACAGATTAAAAAGTACTGGGAAAAGGAGTCTTTCAACCACCATTTTAGTTGAACTGGACATTGACTATACCTGTTCTGGCCGCCAAAATGACAGGAAGTGCCGAAAATGGCGCGATATTAATAAATTATGCACAGATTTTAACCTAAATTATTGCGTGATCTAAAAAATCCGATCAACGTAAATACCGTGCTGATTTCAACTTTGTCGATAATAATCGCTCAACACTATCTGTCACCTCTTCTCATGGCTGTATGATGACAGCAGTGGGGATCTGTTGATCTGTACACACATTGACTGCCCAACTGTTGCAGGGCTTTGTCTAATAAATGTGAAATAAGGCTTCTTGGGAAAAATCTAAAATATTAAAAAAAAAGAATAAAATCCACATGCTGATTATGAAAAGGTCAGATTTCATTGTATGCTCAAAAAGATGGCAAATAGTGATTTTATTTCCAGATGTGTAGCTTTATGGTACAGTATCTGATGCTTCCTAAGAGTAGGCATGTGATGCATATACCAAGTCCTTAGAGACCATCAACTAGTTGGCTTTGAAGAGGATCAATCAACACATCTGTGCTTACACAGATATACCATTAAATCTGGGACTGATAAAAGCCCTTGAGGCCTGGGAGATGTACTTTATGGCCAAAGCCAGCTTGTTCAACACTAAGCTCTGTAAGACTAAAAATTGGAAATTCTAACTCCAAGTCAATACACTCAGAGTACTTTATGTGCATTTCTAATGCATTTACGCAGGGAATGTCTAATGAGATCTATCAATGAAATGGGGATCTGTATGAAGATCATAGGTCAACTAAGTGCATGAAATTGGACCATGCATAAAATGATCTCTCTTTCTTTGGCGCCTGCTGTATATTCAGTAATTTATTAAAATACTAGGGCATTTTGATTTTATTTTACACATGTAGTACCTAATACTAGTGTTTGATCGAACCGTTCGAGAAAAGTTAAGCTTGAGCCGAACCTCGCGATTTTTTTAGAACTCGAGCCGAACGGAGCATTTTACAGTCCGTTTGAGTAAATGTTCGCGTTCTGCATCGCGTTCGACATGCTATTTTAATAGTTTTTAGGCGCATTAAATAAGTGTAAAGTACATCTGAAAGTACGATCCTCTCAAAAATCTGTCATCAGGTATACCTTGCATAGTAAACATAATGCGCAAAATTGCGCAAATCGCGGCACATAGCATATCATTGGTAGTGTATGTAATGCGTCTATCAAGGTGCATTGCACACAGAGGCGCATAACATATCATTACTAGTTTACAGGCGATAGGCGCGTTACATAAACTAGTAATGATATGTTATGTGCATCCGTGCGCAATGCACCTCGATAGGCGAATTACATACACTACCAATGATATGCTGTGTGCCTCCATTTGTATGTACCCTCAGCTAGGCAGGTATACAGATATGTCACCTCAGTTAGGCAAGTATATCTATATGTCCCCTCACTTAGGCAGGTATATATATATATATATATATATATATATATATATATATATATATATATATATATGTCCCCTCAGTTAGGCAGGTAACCACCATTAAAAATAATAATAATACTTACCTTTCCTCCTTCCCAGCCTTCCTCTTCTGCCTAACACTGGCGGCATGATGTTATCACACTGCCAGCCCCGGGACGCTCCTTTGACAGTTCCTCGGCCTCATAGCCTATGCAGAGGGATGGTGTTGTGGCCACTGCCCAAGGCCATGACCCAAGGCCCACCAGCGGATCCTCCGGTGGGCCAGTCCGACACTGTATAACACTGTGGGTGGGGTACATAATTAAAAAGACATTTCTTTCTATGCTACTCTAATGTTGTGCACATCCACAAGGTGCTTTTGACTCTCTCAAGTGTCCTGGATATATATTCTAATAATATTATAATTCTACAGAAACCTTTGCATACCATCCCATGATTGATACTGTATATGAAAGTCCTTTTTAATTAAAATAAATTGCTGATATGTGTTATCTACTGACTAAAAGAAACCCTGCCGCCTCCAAGTTCTTACTGCAATGATGCCCAAAAACGAATAAATGAATAATATTAGAATGCATTATACTGTAGTTACAGAACAGCCCTGAGAACTACAGCAAGAAAGGAGTGAAAAGAAAAGCATCTGTTGTTGTGTGGTGTTTTACCAGTAAACTCCCAAAGCTTTTATACAATGAGTGGTTAAAAGCAGGTCAGGGAGGTTGAGCACTAGACTAAATGATGTAAGAGTCCCCTCCAGTTCATTCTCTGTTAGCGACTGTGATCCACTTCTGAAAGTGATTCTAGCAGTGGCAAAGCAAAGGGACAGATTCCTGTTCAACATGCCAGTCTTACAAATCCTCTAATCCTCTGCAAATTAAAAGCCCTGTAAGTGCAACTGGGACTTTAAACATGAGCTCCCACTCAGATGCCACCAATAAACAGGAACTTTCTAATGTAATTAGTGTAAGGTAAACTCCCGAACATGGGTTTTATAACCTGCAGGTAGTTAGCTGATAATTCATCTCTGTAGTTCCTTCCAAATTACAGTGAATAATACCTTCAGTGCATGAAAATCTTTGTCAGGTAATCTCAAGGACAGCATAAGGATGCATACAAAGCTCATATATCCTTATGTTATATCATATGCCACTAAACAGGTCTATATTATACAATAAAGTATCAGACCGCAAACATTTAATAACGTCAGCCTTGTTCATAATAAATTTATAGGAAACTGCTTTTAATGTCACCATGTCAGCTGTTCAACAAAAGCTGCAAAAAAACCAAACAGTCACGGCGAGCATAAGGCACAGGTTTTAAAGTTCACAGATTAGCCATTCTGGTACCAAAAACAGTTCACTTTCTAATAGAAAATCCTATTATTGCAAGCTTTTGTCTATTATAATATTATCCATGTAGCGCTGATATTGCTCTAAGTAACTGCATACAAAATAAGTTACATATAACTTACATTTCTCTGTGTATACAAAAATCAATCATCTAAATATGCATATTTAAAGTAACTCAATTACACCTTCCTAACATTTCTCTATCAATCAAAGCATCTGTTTGTTAAGTTTACGGTAAGTCGATTACATCTCTAATATTTGTATGTCTAGCCATCTACTCATGCAAGATAAAAATTTATAGTAGCGCTACTAAAACTATGTATCTATCCATCTATCTATCCAAGATAAGATTCTGGGAATTAATTAGTTTCAGTAACAATGCGTCCTAATTACATACATTCCATTAGTCGCTCTATAAATCGTGGATCATACTTGTAAGAATAATTTGCATTGAAAATTTAGCTCTTTTTCCTATGTAAACCCTGACTAAAAGCACAAGCCAAACACAAGACAGTCAAAGTGACCCTATTAAATTTCAGTAAATTGCCTCCATAAACAGCCCCTTTAAAGGGATTCTACAATGAACATGCAATCTGATCTGCGTGACCCATGTTATAAAGCAGGAGGAGTTGAGCAGATTGATATATTGTTCTTTGCGGAAATAACTTATATTTTATTCATTTAAATCCCTGCTTATTCTGGGTTGTTGCCCAGTGGGCAGTGTTGTCAGTGATTGACAGTCTTCCTTGTTTAGTGTTCATACAGAGATGGCTGTAAATCACTGACAACACCGACCACTGGACTCCTTAATCCAGAATAAACCTAAGCAGGAGTTATCAGTGATTGACAGCCTTCCTTGTATTAGTGTGCATATAAAGAGGGCTGTCAATCACTGACAACACTGCCCACTGGACTCCTTAATCCAGAATAAGCAGGGGTTATCATTGATTGGCAGCCTTCCTTGTATTAGTGTGCATATAAAGAGGGCTGCCAATCACTGATAACACTGCCCACTGGACTCCTTAATCCAGAATAAGCAGGGGTTATCATTGATTGACGGCCTTCCTTGTATTAGTGTGCATATAAAGAGGGCTGCCAATCGCTGGTAACACTGCCCACTGGACTCCTTGACAAGGAATAGACAAGGATTTTAATTAATAAAATACAAGTTCTCCTGAATTCTTCCCCACAGAACAATATATCAGTCTGCTCAGCTTCTCCTGCTCTACAACATGCTGCCCGCAGATAAGATAGCATGTTTAATGCGATAGATTTCCTTTAAAGGGGTTGTCTCACTACATTGCTTCATCTTACCTCAGTCCTGTTTTCTTGGTTTCAATTTGAATTCAGGGGTGTGTTTACTGGCTTCTATTAGGCTGCAGTAGAAGCCAGGTCTGTAGCTATAGCAACCAGCGCTGGCAGTCTATCAGGATAGATCAAACAGGTCTGTAGCTATAGCAGCCTGTGGAGCTGATGCAGCCCATACAAGGGGGATATCTCAGATTAGGTAGGACACTATTAATGGACACATATTGCAAAGTGATTTGTTTTTGCAAGGTGTTTAACATAAAAGGCAATCCTTGTAGTGAGACAACCCCTTTAAGAAATAGTGATAGATAAATCTGTTCCATAGTGTCTACAAGGTTACACATTGTAATGGTGCATCAGATAGCTGTCCCATTACTGCTCAATGGCTATATAACAGTTATGGCATCAGGTTGGTAATTTTAAGGGCTGGGCCGATATGTTATGAGGGAGGTGGGTTGGTAAAAAACCTCTGAGTATTTCGTCCTTAAAGGGGTTTTCTCACCACAATGATTAGCTTTTAACATGTAGGGAAAGGTAAATGAAGACTATTTTATCTCCTCTTACAGTGCACAGGTTTCTCTGGTTACCGACCACCTCTCCCTGCTCTCTCTTATCCATCATTGCTCCAAGCTGCTGTCAGTCTGTTCGACCATTTTGAGTCATTCCCCGTAGAGTCTTATTTCTAACAACAGACTTTATTTACATAACTCAATGAAAAGCTTTCACTCGTTAGATCTCTGCTGCCTTGTGTAATATACTTTACAGATCTCCAGCACTTATGTCACTGTAACGGGAATAGTTTGGCATATCAGTTCTACTATTCCTATCACTGCTATAGACCCATGCACAGTCTAACTAGGAAAGGTGAGTCTAAAGCTGGCTGTACATTACGTGGAAATCCCTAAAGAAGCATTTATGCTATCTATCAACATGAAAAAACTTTGAGATTCTCGGTTCACATATTTTGATCAAAAGATGTTTAAGCTGCCCACGACTTTCAACGTGATCTCAAATAGGGCATTCCTATGCTATCTTTTACCTCTCAATAGAGCCACATCAGGCCTCTCACTGGGTCAACAGACCTCCTTCATCCAGAGAGAAAAAATAAAAAAAATAAAAAAATAAAAAAACACCCTACCTTCAGGCTGCACTTCTTATGACAGCCTGTGAGAGTGGGCAGGTACAGAACAACAAAATGGAGGCACCCTTTCCTCCCCATATAGGTTAAAATCAATATACACCAAATATAACGTATGGCTGTGACACTGTGAAACTACATGGTGAGAACACCACTTTAAGTTTTTCCCTTAAGACTAGGCACACATGTGAAAAAATATCAAATTATAGATTTTTGGCAACAAGAACCAAGGTAAAAGATCATGTTTGGTGTGTATAATGAAGATTTGAGATTTCTTTTTAACTCTCTCAAATGTATTGTAGTTTTTATAGTTCTATAGATAATTGAGGGTATCAGCATGGTGGCTCAGTGGTTAGCACATTTTCCTTGCAGTGCAGGGGTCCTGGGTTGAAATTCCACCATGGACAGAATCTGCAAGAAGTTTGTATATTCTTGTTGTGTTTGTGTCTGGGTTTGTTCTGGGAACTCCAGGCTTTCGCTACATTCCAAAAACATACAGATACCATAGTTGAATCAGGGTTTTCATTGTGAGTCTCCATGAGGACAGAGACCAATGTGAAAAATGCTAATCTATGTTCAGTGTGTTGTGAGATAATAGACAACAGCTGGCTATAAAAATAAATTATAATATAAAACTTAAAAAATTTACATCTTGATTTTAGCCCACTAACTACAGGGAAGTAAGAACCATAATGGCACCATGCTGGATCCGTATTTTCATTGTATGAAAAACGCAGATGTGATAAAACTGTAATCCAAACTGTCAATTATCTCACAAAAAAACGCTATCCAAAAAACAACATAGCTTGCAAAAATTTTTAGTGAATAAACTGCCTTTGCAGACGTATTTTCTAGATCCGTATTAATTCAATGCACTATTTTCTTTCAAATCACAGACATTCAAATTTTGATTCAATGCGTTTTATGCAAAAAACGCATCCAAAACCTACCCAATACGTACCCAAAAGTGTGTTGCGTTTTTGGATCCACTTTTCAGGCTCCAAAAATGCACTCCATTGTTCGCTGGGGATTTCACTTGTGTAAAATGTAAGTAAAATTGACATGACAATTCTTTAAACGGATCCGAAAAACGCATCTAAAAGACGCAAGTAAACACGCATTGGCGATCACTCATCTGAACAGCGATGCATGTTTTACATTGAAAGTAATGTAAATCACACTGCACAGTTAGATGCGTTTTTTGGGTCCATTTTGGGTCCGAAAAGCAGATCAAAAAATGGATCCGAAAAACGCAGTGTGAACATGGAAAATTTAAATTTCTTCCAACAAGGTGACTTCCTGTCGGTGAAATAGGTTCCATGTTTTGCAGGTAAGCACTATACACTGCACATGTTCTAGACCAGGCATCCTCAAACTGCGGCCCTCCAGCTGTTAGGAAACTACAACTCCCATCATTCCCACTGTTATAGTTTATAGAATTGCATGATGGGAATTGTAGTTTCCCAACAGCTGGAGGGCCGCAGTTTGAGGATGCCTGTTCTAGACAGTGTTTACAGTGTTCTTGTACCCAGAGATTAGTGCAGTTTATTGGCCACTTTATTTTGAATTATTGTACTTAAAACAATTACATTTAGTGATAAAAGTCGATTCTTGTCATAAACAGTAGGAGGGTACAGGCATGGCAGTCTTATCACATGGGCACTCTGGGAAGATGCCAAAGCACCCCATGTTAATTTAGGCACAGACCAGAATTCCACACTAATTTTTTGATCGCCCATTTTAGCATTCAAATCTCTCACTAAAAAAGATGGCTTGTAGTAGAGAGTAGGTATGTCTGCATTCATGAGAGAAATTTTTTTACAATTGCAAACAATAAAAATGGCAACATTTTTCTCTGTCTACCAAGATAACTGGAGATTTGAGTGTTGAGGCAGGTTATCCAAATGTGGTGGTTGTGTAGGAAGGGGAAGATACACTTCCTTGTTTGGGGGCCTATAATGCTTTTAGCTCTGCCCTGGGTACAGGTCCCAAAATCTGCCATTGCATGTCTTTTTGTTTAGAATACACAGCAACTAGGACCCTCTAGAATTCATGGCCACTGAGAATGACCTAATTTGGAGCTTTTTAAAGATGAACAGTGAATGTTCTTAGCGAGCAGTTTCTACAATGAATATTTTGTTTTTTATCAAATTGCTTTAGCCAGTAATACTGCTAGTAAAAGAGTTTGAAATTCATCAAACGTTGTGCCACTTTTCACAATATTCCAGGACATTTAATCACAAATGAATACTATTTGAACATAAACACAAGCCTTCATTTCCTGTTTGCTTAAAGCTGGCTTCAGAAAATAACTGATGCAATGCTGGGCACAGCTAACTGCCTTCTATAGACACAGCTTGTTACAAGCATCCACATGGGATGTGCATTCACGCTTCATGTACAATGCAACACAATATTGGAAGGAAATTAGCCTAACCTGTAAACAATCATGAACACAACAAGAGTCTGTAGATACGTACACTCCTAATGATACTTTTCATTTCTACCCGTTCCTTGCCCTCTTCCCATGTGACTGCAATTATGACCCAATATGACCTTCTACAATTTACCTCGCCAGGTACGATATCTATTTATCTACTCTTATAAGAAGACAGTTTTGTATTTTTTTTTAACCTTTCTCAAAATAATTTCACAGGTAGGTTAAAAAAGATGTAATAGTCTATACACAATCTATAAATGGTATGTTGTAAACTAGTATCAGGAATAAATTAGGACCTTATGTACAGAATTGAAGAAAGTACAATTAATTAGAGACTATCTCACTGCATCTTTAAAAAGTAAATAAAAAATAGTTTAAATGTTAACGTCCCTTTAACCCCTTACCAACAATTGACGTATGAGTAGCGGGGCTTTGTAGCAGGATTGCACTGTGATCCCTCTACACAGCCGGCGGGGGCCAGCTGCTAAATACATCTAACACCCACCGGCAACAGCACAGGATGGAGCAGGCTCCATCTCATGCTTTAGACACCACGGCTGTGTTTACTAAATTAATGAGAAACAGTGCTGTGCTAAGTTCCACACAACGATCAGGGCCCCCATGGCGAGATCGCGGGGCCCTGATCAGATTACATGGCAGCTTGAAGCCTGGTGAAGGCTTCCATCGCTGCCATGTTTTCTGTTTTACTACCTCCCGCCATAGGCAGGAAGTAGTAAAACTGCCATATTTGTACACCCTATTGCATTGTATTACAATACAATAGGCTGTATAAATGATTAAGCACCATAGTGGAGAAGCACCCTAGAGGGACTCAATGTTAAAGGGGTTGTCTCGCTACAAGGATGCTTTTTATGTTAAAGATCTTGCAAAACAAGTAACTTTGCAATATATGTCCATTAACAGTGTCCTACCTATTCTGAGATATCCCCTCTTGTATGGGCTGCATCAGCTCCTCAGGTCGCTATAGCTACAGACCTGTTTGCTCTATCCTGACGGGCTGCCAGCACTGCTTGCGATAGCTACAGACCTGGCTTCTACTGCAGCCTAGTGGAAGCCAGTAAACACGCCCCTGAATTCAAAATGAAACCAAGAAAACAGGACTGAGGTAAGATGAATCAATGTAGTGAGACAATCCCTTTAAAAGTAAAAAAAAAAAAAAAAAAAAAGTTCAACTGAAATCACCCCTTTTTTGCCATTTTACAGATAAAAAACAGAAAATAAAAAAGTTACTCATAAATGGTATCGCCGTGTCCAAAAAAGTCTGATCAATTAAAATATAATTTATCCCATAAAAGAAAAAAAGAAATTCCAAAACAACAAAATTGCATTTTTTTTAGTCATCTCCCCTAAAAATGTAAATAAAAGTACTAAAAAAGTTGCATATATTCCAAACTGGTAGCAATAAAAAGTACACTTCAGCCTGCAAAAAATGCCCTCACTCAAGTCCATAGGTGTTAGTACGAAAAGGTTATTGGTCGCAGAAAATAACGCCATGGCAGAAACGTCAAAACAGAAAATGTAGAACACAGGTAACACATTTTTACCGAAGATTGAATGCTGCACAAACAAATCTCCCTCAAACATAGCGCAAGTAAGTTTTTTTTCACATTTTGTCCCAATTACAATTGTTTCCCAGTATATATTTTTTTTAATCAATCGATTTTTATTGGATTGTCATCAAAAGAACAAAAGATACAACCAGTATCAAATAAATATATTCTATGGTATGGTTAATAACACCATTAGAAAGTACATCTTGTCCCGCAAAATAAAAGCCCTCATATGTCTATGTTAGTGGAAAAATAGTAAACCTATAAATACAAGGGCCATTCAAAGAGAATGGATACCATAAATACAAAGAATACCAAAAGAAATTGTATCCAATATAATAGTACAGAAATGTAAAAACAATACTTTATATTAGATCTTATTAAAACAATAAAAAATATATAATAGTAACAGACAAAATCACACCCAAATAAAAAATGTACAACCAACTAATCCCACTGAAAAATAATACTATACATCAGACAGGTGATAACAGTATCAAAAAATCACATAAATAAATACAAAATCATCAGTTCAATACATCACCAAGGGTCAGCGGATTAGAGTGAACCAAACCACTGTTTTCACCTGTATGATGTATAGTATTATGTTTCAGTGGGATTAGTTGGTTGTACATTTTTTATTTGGGTGTGATTTTGTCTGTTACTATTATATATTTTTTATTGTTTATAATAAGATCTAATAAAGCATTGTTTTTACATTTCTATACTATTATATTGGATACAATTTCTTTTGGTATTAAGTGGAAAAATAGTAATGTTATGGCTCTGGGAAGGCAGGAAGGAAAAATTAATGTGACGAAAAAGTAGGCTGTAGAGGGAAGAGGTTAAAAATACAGTATTTACTTACTAACATCTAGAAACACCCAATAAAAGTGGTTGTCACACATCTTTAGGCAACCTCCTCCAATCATTTAACGGACACAGGATGAATAAATGGAAAAATTGTCAAAATAGCGTCAAATCACTCCAAGATGAAATTAGTTATCCAGAAAACTCTACAGAATTGTGAATAAGACCATGCATCATCTTTCGTCATCTCTACCAAGTGACAATTGTTATTTACAAAATTGTAAGTAGCGCTCTTTATACGAGTGCTTATAATCACCTGCTTGGATCATGATTGACTTATTATAAAGAAGTCTTCCTATGCCCAATTGTCAGGCAATTATTGGCCACACAAACTATTACAACATACGATTGCTTGTGCAGCCATTCACTATCATCAATGCGGGCAACACATCTCCTGTTTGTATAGAAAGATGTCCAGCTGACATATGATGATGATTTGTCGACTACTCGTAGAGTCTTTCACCATAGGCAATGATCCATAACAAGCATTCCTAACAATGATAATTGGTATCTGAAAGGCTGAGGTCACACATTACGTTTTTAATGCAGTTGAAACCCGAACAGAAATGCATGTGTTTTTTAAATAAACCAAATGCACTTTTATAAATGCATGCAGTAATGTGAACCAAGCCTGAAAAACCATGCGTTTTTCCTAACAAATGATTTTCACTAAAGGAGTGCTCGAATATTTTAACCCCTTCCTGACGGACGGTCATAAAAATATGGCTCTAAATTTTTTTGCTCTTTGCCTTCTGAAAGCCATAACTTTTTTTTATTTTTCCACCTACATAGACACATGAGGGCTTTTATTTTGTGGGACAAGTTGTACTTTCTAGTGGTGTTATTTATATTACTATAGAGTATAGTAGGGAACGGCAAAAAAATTCTAAGTGAGGCAAAATGTGAAAAAAAACGTACTTGCGCCATGTTTGCAGGAGGTTTGTTTTCACGGAGTTTATTCCTCGGTAAAAATTATCTTTATTTATTCTACAGGTTGATACGCATCCGGAAATACCAAACATGTAGGGTTTCCGTTATGTTTTGGTACTGTAAAAAAATTCCAAACATTTTCTAATCTTGAAATTTGCGCCGCGGCACCATTTTGTGCGACCAATAACTTTTTTGTACTAACACATACGGACGTCATTGAGGCTGCATTTTTTGCGGGTTGATGTGTACTTTTTAATGCTAGCACTTTGAACTGTATGCGACTTTTTTGATTACTTTTATTCCAATTTTTATGTGACGTGAAATGACCAAAGAAACGCAGTTTTTTTTCTTCTATGGTGTTAAGCGTACAGGATAAATGATGTTATATTTTTATAGACTTTTTCGGACGCGGCGATACCAAATATGTGTAACTTTTTTATTATTTTCTTGTTTTTATGTGGGGAAAGGGGGGTGATTTTGAACTTTTAATACTTTTTTTTTGTACTTTAAAACTTTATGTATTTATTTATTTTTAACTTTAACATTTAGTCCCCCTATGGTGCTTGACCACTAGGGGGTGCGATCGTTAATACAGCCTAATGCATTGCATAGGCAATGCATTAGGGTGTACAAAGATGTCATTTTCCCCACTTCCTGTCTGCGGACAGAAGTGGGGCAAACAGGAACATGGCAGCGATCAGAGCCTTCACAAAGCTCTGCGCTGCCATGTTAGCCCGTCGGGACTCAGCGACCTTATCGTTGATGTCCTGATCGGGCTGAAAAACGGTGCGTGGCACCGCTTTTCAGTCATTCAGACACCGCTACTATCTTTGCCGCGGCGCCTGATGGGTTAAACAGCACAGGCGGGTGGCGCCGGCAGGTGTTAGCTGCAATTAGCCGCGATCCCGTTTCAAAGCCGCTTAAAGGCACTATGACGTACTCATACGTCATAGGTTGGTAAGGGGTTAAAATGTTTGTCCGTTGTTTCGGGATGACTGAAAATATTTTTTTCTTTTACAAATTAAAACAAGATACTGATACATGTTATTTTATTATTAGACATTTTTATTTTCTGGTACTATAATTTACAATTCTTTTGTCTGTGTAGGATTATGACGGCAGCCATTATACCTGAGCTGCTTAAGGGCATTTAGAAAAATGCTTTACAACAGCTACATGGACATAGGAGCCTGTGAGTAGGAGAATACTCTGATTTCTTTATGAGAATTTTCTAGGAATGATCTGTGACCTGGAAAGAAGTCAGTGTGCAGAGGAGGGGAAGAAGAGGGGTTGGGATAAACTGTAGCTATCTCCTATTGAAAATGTTGGATCTTGAGTTATCTATACACATTGGTGTCACCTTTCAGTGTAATCCTGCCTGTGCTAATAATGAGGAGACTACTGAAAAGTTCTCTCTACGGAACAGAAAGTGCCAGACTACTAGTAGGCCTAGTGGCCAACGTGAGAACTGCATGATTTCAGGATTTAAAAAAAAAACAAAAAAAAAAACAAACAATGATACTGATATAAAAAAAATGTAAAAAACACAACCAAAAATTGTTTAAAAAAAGAATTTACCATAAAAACAATAACAGTTAAAGGGAAGTTCCGAAAGTTCAAAATGCTTGTTCTTCTGTCGTGGCATGGTGAAGAACAGAAGAACAATACTCACCTCCATGACCTGCTATTCCTGATACAGTGTCATGACTGCAGGAGATTTATAAAGTGTAGTAGACAAGACTACAGAGCTCTATAGAATGAAAGCTTTTCATTTAGATAAGTAAACAAACACCATTGCAAGAAATAAGATTCCGCAGGGAGTGACTCACCATGGTTGGACTGACTGACGGTAGCTTAGAGCAATGAGGGATACGAGAAAGCAGGGAGAGGTTGTCAGTAACCAGATAAACTTGTATACTCTAAGAGGAGATAAAATCTTTATCTTCTGACCAAAGCCAAATCAACAAAGTAATGTGTTTGGTAATAGTCTTCTCCTTCATTTACCTTTCCTACATGTTAAAAAGATCAAAGTTTAAACTTTAAAGTTCTGTGTTTTTCTGTTTTTTTTTTGTTTTTTTTTTTTGGTGGGGGGGTGGGGGGTGATTTGCACAATACTACTCCCATACTCATGCACGTAATGTTGTGGCCTGTGATTGACTGCACTGGTCACATGAACGATGAACATTCACAGCTATAGCCGGGATCACCAGGACAGAAGGGGAGAGTCCAGGAGGTAAGTATGATTTTTTTATTCTATTGTTCATCATGCTCCAACAGACTAACAATCAATTTGAACTCTCGGACACCCCTTTAAACAATAGCTAATTTTGTGATGACACATTCCCTCTAATTAGCTTAAACAGGACCTCTGGCAGATCGGGTGATTCAAGCCAAAGTATATTCTTCGTAAGACATTACAGCCATTCACAGACTGCAATGACCTCTTGCTTGGTATACTGTACAGCATGCGACTGCTGAGGCCTGTGATTGGCTGTAGTGTCACAGGTGCAGTGCTTGTGATGTCATCAGTGGGCACTTCAAGACAAATGAGTTTAAAAGGTGAGTTTTGTGACTTTTTCTATATTCAAATCATCCCCAAATGACTGTAAAGCATTTTAAAATATTGGATCAACTCTTTAAGCACTACCAGTAATCTAATCCAATACTTGGGTTGTAAAATGTTACTACAGAGATAGCTTGATTGCAGAATCTGGGAATAGTGTTGTGCAAATCATCCTCCCTCAAAAAAAATAAATAAATAATTAATTAATTAAAAAAATAAAAAAGGACAAAAAATTTAAGGGGTTTTCTCACTATAATGTTTAGCTTTTAACATGTAAGGAAAGGTAAATGAAGACTATTATCAAACACGTTGCTTTGTTGATTTGGCTTTGGTCAGGAGATAAAGATTTTATCTCCTCTAACAGCACACAAGTTTCTTTTGTTATAGACCACCTCTCCCTGCTATCTCTTATCTCTCATTGCACTAAGCCACCATCAGTCATTCAGTCCAACCATGATGAGTCACTCCCTGCTGAATCTTATCTCTAGCAATGAAGTTTGTTTACTTAACTAAATGAAAAGTTTCCATTCTATAGAGCTCTGTAGCCTTGTCTACTACACTTTATCAATCGCCTACAGTCATGTCACTAACAGGCATATCAGAACTGATATGTCAATCACTGCTATAGACCTGCCCACAGCCTTGACAGGAAGTTTGAGTCTGAAGCTGACTGTATCTCTAAATTAGGGTTTAGAGCTCTTAAATAGGTTTAGGGTTGTTTATAAGCTTTATAGGTCATATTATTGATCCAGCAACACGACGCTTCCTTTGTGGAATAACTTCTGGTCCAAGTTTCATCTAAAACAACCTCCTGTTACTGCAACATAGGCCCAACGTTATGGCAACTGAAAATGATGTTAAAAGTCATGTCACGTCACTTCCAGTTGCCATAACATTGGATCTCTATAAAAATAACAGGAAGTGACATCGGACCAGAGGTTAGGCCAAGACTTGAGTGTCTTGTCCCCAGACCAGTAAGTTAACCACTAAAAAATCCTTAAATAACCATAATCCCAAATTAGGACTAAGGGTACAGTTGTGGATAGGGTTGTGTGTTTGAAACATCCCAAATCTAAATTTTTACCATAAATCTTTTCAAATTTGTATCACACTGAACAGGATCCCATTTGAACAACCCTTTCTGGGGTGTTTAAAAGTTTTTCTGATGACTATTTATTAATCTGGTGTCTACTGGATAATTGAAGGTCATTGCCTGGAGATGTCTGATAAGCCATTTATATGGTTATCAATCAGTGATAGGTATTAGTACATTACTACAGGGTTTTAAAATAAGGTTCAAGAGGATCATGAGGATATAAGTATATTTAAAGGGAACCTATCACCGATTAAATGGTATTTCAACAGTGTGTCTGTTATCAACTCAGTACTTTAGAACTAGAACCATATGGGTAAGGTATTAATTCTGAAGTCAAGTGCTTTCCAAAAAACTAAAATTGTGATCAGGAAGGAGTTTAGTTAAAAACGTATAGGGCTTTAGTTGGTACTCCTCCTGTGGTCCACAGTTGCAGTGAAGTGCTTTAGGTTTGAATTTGTATTGTTTATATTAGCCATTAGTTTTGGTTAATGGTACAAACTTTGAACTTGCTTTTGAACTTATGATTCCGAAGTAGCACAGGGGCTTATGTTGCCTCCTACTGGGTACAATCTATAGTCCAGCCATTGAGCTGTAAGTATGGCTTTTGCTGTGTTTTTGAGTAAATAATGTCCCATTTTTCTGTAAATTGTTAGTGTAGGGCCGCGCAAGTAATAAGGAGCCTTGCCGTGGCTTGTGAACTTGCGTATAGTGGCCCCTGTATCAACTAATAACTCATATTTGATATTTTTCCAGTATGTAATTTTTTTGCCCAAAAGTACTGGGGAGCAGAGGGTATATCTGTATTTTGTGCTAGACACCTAAAAATGCTGGGCAGCCCACCTAAACAAATAGTAGTGGCGTTATAGCCTGTAAGCCAGGATGGTGCACCAAATTTATCTGCATTAATGGCACCCTTTTGTATTGCCTCATCTATATGCAATTAAAATACCAATTCCCTCTGAGCAACAAACCCCTCCTCTCCCCCCTACCCCCCCCCCCCCCCCCGAGGTCAGTGGTGGTGTTGGTGGGGTGGGTCGGAGGTTGTGGGGGTGAGTGACTTTATCATTGGTGGCAGCGGCGTTCGTCCCGTATCACCGTTTCAATGTTTTTTTGCAGAGATCGGCAGCGGACAACGGGGCGTCGGTAGGGACATATTGCTTCTCCCTTCCGGTGCTATTCTGATGCTGTCGGTTTCTTCAGTGGCACGCCTGCCACTGAAGAGCGTAAGACTGCCGGCCGGGGTGAGAGAGGAGCAGCGCTGTCCCTCCCACTCCTCTCAGCAGCGCAGGGACGGTGCTGAAGAGAAGAAGATTGAGGCCTCCCGCTCATCATGACAGGTAAGTGAATCGGAGGGCAGGGGGAAATTGTGGGGGGTGTATTAGGAATGGTGAGGGGAGGGCATGGGGGAAATGGGAATGGTGAGGCTACCTAACATCTAAAGTGGGCCCTGGCTACCAAATATCTAAAGGGGGCCCTGACTACCAAAAATCTAAAGGGGGCCCAACATCTAAAGGGGGCCCTCGCTACCAAATATCTAAAGGGGGCCCTGCCACCAAATATCTAAAGGGGGCCCTGCTACCAAATATCTAAAGGGGGCCCTGCTACCAAATATCTAAAGGGGGCCCTGCTACCTAATATCTAAAGGGGTCTCAGACTACCTAACATCTAAAGGGGGCCCTGCTACCTAACATCTAAAGGGAGCCCTGGCTACCCTCCAATTAGCTTTCTTCTAGAGCTGTTACATGGTTGTAGTGGGCGTGGCTTTTGTAAAGAGGTGTGGCATGATGTGAAAGGGGCGTGGTAATGAAAATTGTTAATGGGGGTGTAATCAGGTTTAGTGCCTAGGGCAGCATGACCTATAAATACAGCCCTGGAAATATTGTGTATTTATTAGCTGTGGTTGCTCCTTACCCCATGATGATTAAAAGCTCTATTACTGTACATATGAAAAAATTTGGCAAATCATACACAGAGGGGTAAGAAAGCCCAAACTGAATTTCTGGCCCACTGCACTCATGATGTGCTGCAAAGAATTACATGCAAGCTCTTCCAAACTACAGAATAGTCTTACATAATAACTTAATAAAGTAAATTCATAAATTATACATAACAGGCATGCAAATTGCATGCCTGTCACTGCTGCACGCTGCTTTCAGTGAGGACAGCATGAAGGAGATGAAAGGTTTCCTTAAACATATAATTTTTATGTGAAAACCTATCAAAATTACTCCACATTGAATTTATTATATCTTAAAGTGGCAAAGACGAAGGGTGCTTACACACAGCACAGTTTTAACTGCGCTCCAATTAAACTGCCTTTATTACCAGCAAGTTTCTTTCACTTGTCTATACAAATAGTGAGCCATTTAATTATTGATTTTGCCAATTTTCGTCTTGGTGATTGAGATTTTCTGAAGGAAACTATGCAAGTAGGCATATATGAAATTAGTAGAGATGTTACAAGCCATTATGTGATCAAGTATATAAAAAAATAATTCAAAAAGGGATCCGAAAAAAAACCCAAGTCACTTTGCAATATGTGTCCATTACCAGTGTCCTACCTATTCCTAGATGTCCCCTCTTGTATGGACTGCATCAGCTCATCCGCTCGCTATAGCTACAGTCCTGTTTGATCTCGCCTCATTGGCTGCAGGCACTGGTCACTATAGCTACAGTGTCCTCAGCAGCTCATCCTTGCAGGTCAGTAGCCAGTAAAGCCAGTAAACACACCCCTGAATTCAAAAATGAAACTGAGAAAACAGTACTGAGGTAATATGACTCGATGTAGTAAGACAATCCCTTTAAAGAGGTTTCCTCACTATGGTGTTTCACAGTCACAGGCAGCTTTAGACTTGCACTGCTTGGTAAGGCTGTGGGTGATTCTATGGCAGTAATTAGCTTATTTAGCTCCTCTATAACAAGCTGAGCTGTTACACTGATAAGTGCAGGAGATTTGATCTTCAGTAAACAAAGCTAAAAGGAGTAAATTCATATGCTTTTCACTAATTAATGTAGTCTTGATAAAGACTGCTACGTCCAACCATGATGATGTCACTCTATGTCTAATCAGAATGGGACTGTAGGACGGTAACCAGAGAAACCTGTGTGCACTCAGAGCAGATAAAATCTTACCTCCTAACCTGTGCAATATCAAAAGATTAATATATTTAGAAAAAAAGTTTTAAATTGTGTGTCCCTATAAGTCTAGAGCTAATCTTTGTAGTGTGGTAGTGAGAAAACTCCTTTAATCCCTGGACAGTTCAGTGGATTTGCATGTGGCAAAAGATACCAAAGTGTTATTATTGGTATACATTTAAAAAAAACTTAGGACTGGCTTGATTGTAGTGGTACAGGTATAATCAGGTGTAAACAGTATAAAACAATACAATTGATATTTTATTGAATATGATGCAATATTTTCTCTTGAGATATATTATGTTAGCATTACCATGTTCAATTTTGAGAGCTTTTCGGCTCCAAAGGGATTCAATAGTGATGACTTTTTACTATTGTCATACACCGCATAATCACATTGCAGCATATAATGATCATGTTTCCAGCAGGGAGAGCAATGCGGTAAATAAATATATAAATAGATTTGAAACTGAAAAGGGAAACAGAAATTTTTTCTCTTTACAAATTCTGTCTATTTTAGACCATACTATCCATGTGGTATGTGGAGTCTATAGAATCAACTGATTAGAAACCCCTCGTATAGCTCAAGCTGAGAGCTACATCCAACATGCCTCTTGGCTCTAAAGGGACACAGATGACTGCAAAAACAATGAATACCCAATGTTATATTGTGCAAAACTATTTTCCCTGAGGCAATGTATATGCTTGAAGCCAGGACTGATCCTAGGCGAAATTGCACTCAGGGCGAAGGGAAAAATTTTCGCCCCCCCCCTTAATGTGCCGCACCGCACATTGCGTGGTGATGGCTGTGAGAGACACACTGAGTAAGAGCTGATTCTTTGCCTGAAACACGTATGCGCCTCTCAGTGTGTCTCTCACCACGCTTGATGCTGCACAGATTTTCATGTGTCTGTTTTTAACTGTTTTGGAAATAAATTTTACAATTTTATATTTGAATATTCTTTATTTGCGGGATCTACATTTTTCTGTTCATCATTACGGTACCTTTGTTGCTTGGATAGACTTCCATGCATGTACATGTGGGTGGAGCTGGTGAAACTTTTTTTGCTATAGACAGACTGCATCAGTATGGATCCAAACTGGCTGATGCCTGCAAGAAATAGCTTTTCAATAAGGGTCCAGGTACTGATGAATCAGCAGTGATGATCAGTACTAGCACTGCCCCTTACTGTATTTACTGATCGCTACTGCAGTGACACTAAACACACAGTAATCACTATAAAAACCCAAAATTAAAAAAATATTTTCTTTGGCACTGGCTGTGGGGTGAGGGGCAGCAAGCAGGCAGCTACTATGAGAGATCTGAAGCTGGCCATGCTGCTGAGTGCACACACTTATCTCTATAGGTGTGTGTAGTCTTCCCGGACAGCCAGAGACCACTGACACTGCCAGAGTGAGCAGACTGCACTCACATATGGAGATGAAGCGAGCACAGCAGGGGTCTGGACACCATCACTTCATTTGCTTCATAATTGACTGTTGTGTCACTATACACTATTCTCACGTCTGCTCTACAGTATAGCAGCCTGGTGGCCCGAGTGGAGCGTGTAGGGGGCGGCAGGAGGAATAGGCAGTCTGTCCCGCTCCACAGAACACAGCACAAGAGAGCTGGGAGGGGCGGACAGTGGGGGAGAGAAGGGGGGTGCAATGGAGCAGGAGCACTAAGGCACCGAGAACAATTATCCTATTTACTGATTGTAGAAGCAGCTGTCTGGTCAGTGTGCAGCTTTTGGCTGTTCTGAGTGAAAAATCTCCTGGACCCTTATTTTGACAAAGAGGTGAGCAGCGCCCCCCTGGTGGGAGGCGCCCCGGGCCACTGCCCGTCTCGCCCGCCTCTAGGAAAGGCCCTGCTTGAAGCATGAGAAGGAGTTGAGGTTTTATGTAAGATAACTATATTCATTATATAAACTGCATAATTTACTAAATAAATTCGTGTTCCAATTCCTCACTATTTATTTCCAAACCATCTGCTTGCAGTCATTGATTTTAAAGGGTGAAAACAGGTCCTTATCATAAGAAACTGGCAGGGCTGCATAGTCTTTTTCAGAGAGTTCTGATACATTGTACTTACAGCAAATCTGTCATCATACTATGTTGTCCTGTTTTAGGCAGCGTGAGTACCTGTCTAGTTTTCTATTAAACAAAACAAAAAATATTATACCTTTTGGCTTAAAGTAGCTGCAGAGGCAAACAGACCATACATGCAGATACATAGCAGCCCATCCATCACAGCTTATATCGCAACAGATTTGCAGCCGTATTTACGGACGCAAATCCGTTGCGAAATCAGTTACAAACAAGTAACTGGCCATTTTACATTGATTTTAATGGGAAATACGTGTCGTCATTCAGACGACACTTATTTCCGTTCCGGATTGCGGCCGCGGGCAAAAACAATGTGCATGTCAATTATTTCCGGACGGATTCACCAACTACAATGAATGGAGATGGTGAATCCGTCGGGAAATCAGTTCCAAATACGTGCCACACTTAGTGGCACTTATTTGAAACTGATTTGCACCTGATTTCGGAACGTATTTACGATCGGCAATCCGACGTAAATATGTTCTGAAATAAGCCGTGTGAACAATGCCTTAGAGGGCAGCTGGGGGAGTGCTACCCTAGGAGTGCAGGGGGTATCTAACTATAAAACCTATATTCTTTGGTAAAGGGAATTGGTCGCCAATTTTTATTTATTTATTAAATCAAGACCCTGATTCATATTCTTTTGTTCATAGACGTTTTTATTTTCTGATTGTAGATTTCTCAATGTGGTTGTCTGGGGACAGCATTCTTGCCTGCACTGCTTTAACAGCAGTCAGAGAGATGCTTTACAGCAGCTTCATGCACATAGGAGCCTTAGAACTGACTCAGTCCCATTGACTTCTATAGCTGAGTTTTCTAGACATGCTCTGTGACCTAGGATGAAGTGTGATTTGCAGGGAAGGTGAGAGGGTGAGCTGTGACCATCTCCTCTTGTGATTGTTGGATCCTGTGTTATCTATTCACACTGGTGTCTCCGTTCAGTTTGGCCCTGCTTGTACTGATAATGACAGAGGCGTAACTTCAAGCTCTTGGGCCCTAGTGCAAAAAATAATGGGCCCCCCAAATACTATGTGCCATTTACAATACTGGTGTCTTCTTATGTGGCAGAAAGGCTTTTGCGCCCCCTCTGGCTACCGGGCCCAGTAGCGACTGCTACCGCTGCACCCCCTTTAGCTACGCCCCTGGATAATGAGCAGACTACTGAAACTCTCTCTACAGAACAGGAAGTGTAAGACTATTATTAGGCCTCATGAAAACTTCAGGACTTAATTATTGAAAAATGAAAACAAAATCATAACCAAAAATTACTAAAAAAGTGTTTAACATAAAAACTTGAGTTAAACAGTAAGACATTTTTGATGACACATCCCCTTTAAGCAATATCATCCAAATGGCATAACATTTTTGTGCCATTTTATCTAATAGTGCACCAACCCCAATTCAATACAATACTGTCCTTCAGCAGAGTAGCACAGTATGATAGGAGATTCATGCTATTGAGTTATGTACCCATGCTCAACAGAAATAACGTTTCAGGCTGTATATGTAAACCGATACTGCCAGTAAAGCACAGATCTTGGCGAAGATATTCAGAGACAAATAAATGTAATCAAAGTTTCACTCAGATATATAAATTCTTTATATTTAGATAGTACAAGTATGTTTCAAGTATGTTACAAGTGGTTTACAAGTGTGTTGCATGGCATTGACGGTGCCCAGCTGCCTTTTATAATACTTAACACCTAACTTAAAATGTGAATTGAGAGCAGTGAGATAATAAGAGCAGGACTTTTTACCTTTTATCTAAACAGTGACTATAAAAAAGGGGAAAAAAGTGTTTTAGGCCCCATTCACATCACATTATGGCTTCTGCTTAAAGTATCCATTGGAACAGAATCACAGAAATATTTAACATTACTTGCTTAAGTCTATGGCCATACTCACAGGTCAATGGATGAACAAAAAATATTCCCAGTATGAGTCAATAAAGGCCCCAACGAACCTTCTCCCATGTAGCACAGGGCTTTTATTTCCTCCTACTGGGAATAGCTTTTTGTCCAGCCTTTGAGCTGTGAGTATATCCAATGGGATACATTAAAAAAATGTATCCCTATGGATACTATGCTTCTTTGTCCAATACTTAAAGCATATACATTCGGTAAATGGAGCAATTCATACTAGGTTTCCCCTTAAGATTCATATAACCCCAGTGTGGTATCCATCAGGATAATTTTTTTCACGGTATCATGATAAATACTACAACAGAGGCCATAAAAGTTATGTGAATGAGTCTTAGTTTGTTTGTGACCCAATATACTTCATTTAAAATTTTAATTATTTTTAACCAGTTACTGTAGCAAAGTTTATTTTGCAGAGAGATCTTACTGCACTGTTGTATCTGATCTAAGAGCACAACAAAATCCATTGAAAATCATTGAAAAAGTTGAAAAAACTTTCTGTGCCACACTATCATTAGGCATTCATTGTCAAGTTAAGCTTTGCTATAATGGTAGAGACAGTCTTTAGCTCTTTAGATAAAAATATAGTGGAACACAATACAAAAGATAGAAACAAAAAATTGGCCGTTTACACAGATGAAGCTAAAAATTTGCATCTCATTTATTACACAGGATTATTGTAATGTCAATGCATTGTCCATACTTTATAGACAGTACTTTAAATTGATTTATAATATTCAATGTTTCAATCAATCAAAGAAGAAACCCCACTTATCATTAGCCAAAAAGCATCACTTGACAAGTATTGGTTCATGACTCCTTTGAAGGGGTATTCCCATCTCATTGATTAGCTGTCACTACACCCTCCACAAACATGTCTGCCCCACCTTCTGTCTTTTTCCCCCTTCCTTGTAGATTGTAAGCCTTCGCGGGCAGAGTTCTCTTTCCCTCTGTGCCAGTTGATTGTCACATACTGTTAGCATTGAACTTGTTTGACTTATGTTATGTTTGTAACCCTCTTGAATGTACAGCGCCCTGGAATCAATGGCGCTCTAAAATAAATAATAATAATAATAACAACAACAACAAGACTATTGCCAAATACATTGCTGTTCTGATTTTGCTTTCATTCAAGAAGTGAAAACAGTTCTTATATCCTGTTTGTTTACACAAGTTTCCCTAAGTTACCACCTCTCTCTACTCTATCAGTGGCTAGGGAGGTCACTCCCTGCTGGGTCTCAAAAGCAGGAAGGAGCTTGCTTCTCATTCTGTATCTTATTTTTCCACTAAGATAAGGTTTAGCCCTTTGAGTTACTGACCTGAGAGCAGCCTTGTACCATTCTATCAGGTCTGCTAAGCACATTTAACAATATATCATAGCAGAATGTAATTTTATTTCTTTCACTAAAAACTTCCACTCATGATAAATACAGCTCTGCCAGCTCACATTTATAGCCAGACCTCCTGCTTGGAGAGTGTCATTGTTTTTCATATCCCCTCCATCACTAATATCACTGTAACAGGCACAGCTAGGAACAGCAGCTAGCAGAGCTAAAATATCAGTGACTGCTGTAGACCATCCCACAGCTTGCACAGGAAGTGTGAGCCTGAAGTGAAGACACCTAGATGGGACCATCCCTTTAAGCACTATTTATATTGGTACCAAGATAGACAGCAGACTTCAGTTCTCTCAAATACTACAATTTTTACCACAAAAATAGCTAATGCCTACTATGTAGTTATTATTATTGTCTAATTTAATCTTTACCAACACGTATTTCTCTCTGTTGCCAGGCCTCACAAAAATGATATTGTTGGAACATTCCAACATAAGTCTGAACTCTATGGATGGGAGTTATGGATATAATAACCTAGTGAACACAGAAGGAAGACGCATTCACAAACTTGAGACTCAGTGCAATGTATAACTCCAACATGTATACCAAGACTCCTACCCGCATATTATATAGTAGACACCTCTTAGACAAAGGCCAGGTTCAGTACCTGTGCACCCCATATAGTTCTAGAAAAGCTCAGACTCTGAAAGAGCTCGCCACAACATAAAAGTAGGAATTCCACACAAAAAATATGTATAGCAGAAGTGGGTTATTCCTCCATGCCAAAAAGCAACATTTCAGCTCCCTCATGGAGCCTTTGTCAAGTTACATATATTTTTTGTGGAGTGCCGTGAATTATATATAAATATATCCAATATATGTCTGTGAGTATATATTATAAATATTTATGTATATAATATATATATATATATATATATATATATATATATATATATATATGTGTGTGTATGTGTATATATATGTGTGTGTATGTGTATATATATATATGTGTGTGTGTGTGTGTGTGTGTGTATATATATATATATATATGTGTGTGTGTGTGTGTGTATATATATATATATACACACACACACAAATATACACATATATATGTAAATATATGCATACATAAAAACATAAAGAGAGATTGAGAGATCGATATAGAGATAGACAGACAGATAGATCAATAGATAGATAGACAGACAGACAGACAGACAGACAGATAGATAGATAGATAGATAGATAGATAGATAGATAGATAGATAGTCAGTCAATGAGAAATGATTGGCAAGAGCAATATAAGCAACATTTTTAAAGTTTGCAGTACTTTGGCCTTTCCCACTGAAGGGCTATATATTGGAATAACCACATTGATCACATAAGAGTGCATGCGTGGTTTGTATTATATTGCCGTATATTTTTATGTTAGGAAACAATTTCTGAGATACAGTGATCAAAGATTCTGTCAAAGTGACAATTGTTATCAGTTAGGAAATAGGATTGTAGCTCTAGTCAATCTTATTTGCCAAAATCAAATTTAAGAATAATCTAGACCGTGGTATAACCATGCACAATGAAAATTAGCATGTATTAATCAGCAGGCAGCATTCAAAACAAGAAAATGTAAAACCTATCTATAACAGATATATTGACCTCACTTGATGGATAATAACAAACTACATAAGACATTAATTTTAGCGATCTGTAGATAGCAGTTATAAATATAATGTACACATATATAAAAGCTGATCTGCAGCTATTTACAACTAAAGCCCAAGAGAGCTTTTTTTGTGATGAATATTTTGCAAGTGTAGCACACCCAGCAATGCTCTTGAGATATATGACTAGCAAATTGCCACAGATTCATTGTATACTGTAATTATTACATTATAATTGACTTGTGGTTGACATTACTCTTCTCCTTTTTATTAAATTATTTTAGAATTCTCTTTTATCTACTGAGATATCCATGTAAAAAGCCGCTTTCCCTACGATAACATACGACTTACTTTAAAAAGACAGAAAACATTTGAAGTAATAAAAAGTAAGTACCTCCTGCAAGGATCCTTTCTTCAAGATCAGCCATTTCTTTCTTATACGCCTTCATAGCAGCCTCCTTAAAACTTGGACGAATGCGTTTTTTCTTTGGGACCTCAAAAGATTTCTCAGGCACATTTTTGTTTTCATCATCATTCTCAGCATTCTCTGTCATGTCGTACACTATTTCACATTCAGGTTCTATTATGTCTTCCGGAGCAAAGTCATCATATGGAATGTTGTATTCATCCATCTGTAAACCAGCAAACTCTGGGTCATATGAATTGTCATTATACTCTTGGTACTCTTCCATTTGTTCAAGATTTTCATTTGTATTTGTTCGGTTTTCAAGTTTGGCAAGAACTTGTTCCATCACTTCCACATAATCCGCTCCATTGTCATTGCCAGCTACCGTTCCACCATAATCAATGTCATCATCAGCTTTATAATAGTACGGTTCGGCGTACACATCGGAATCGAGAGTTGTGCTGGATTCATTAGCTGTAGACTGTGATAAAGTGCGAAACCTGCCCATAAATGAGGAGCCACTTTCATCATAGCCACTTAAGCTCTGTGTGCTTTTATTCCATACAACTTCTAGAGCCGATTTAGCCCGTTGAAGAGTGGAGCCAAACTTTGGGAAGCTAAAGGTTTTATCTGAAAGATCAATGCTTAGTCGGCTATGCCATGATTTTGGTGGAGCATCTTCTGAATCATCGCTTTGTAATTCACTCTGACTGCGATACATCATAGGCAATCTTCCTTGACTCTGGTACATTTCATTGGCATTTGTTTCAATATACGATTCATATTCACTAGTCCATTGGTTTTGCGACACAGTACAGATTTCAGGACAAGATGGAGAATTGCTGTCTAGAGTGTAATTGTAGTTTTCTGCATTATATGGAAGATCTGTATTTTGGCACTTTTCATAACTGTTTGCATAATCTTCTATCTGTTGTTCTTCAGAGCAGTTGACATTGTAAGCAAAACCATGTTGTGTAGATGCATCAAGTCCAGAATCTGTACCTTGTTCTAAATGGTGCCACTCTTTCCATGGTGACAAATCACCATGCAAAGAAAGCTGAGAGTCACTGTAATGACTGCGGTCTCCTGATGTACCAAGTATCCCATTGCTAACACCACTATCAACAGTCTCCGTGTTCTCTATTTCATTTTCTTCATGGTAAGGCTCTACATCATTGCTGAAAGCTTGTTCTTGTGAGCTTGCATACCAGTTGGATGAATTGTCTTCTGGTCGTCTTTGCCAGAGTTCCCGATCAGAGGAAGACAACAAAGAACTTCCATTGGTTCTCACAAAATATTGGTTTTCTGAAAAATCTTCAGAGTAAGACTGACATAACTTTGAAAAATCAGATTCTGAACGACTCAGTTTTGGTGTAGAAAAATCAGTCTGTGAATGCCACAAGGGAGTTGAATCACTGTAATATATTTTGTTTTTTTCCAAGCTATCAGACACTGGTGATTGAAAATTAAGATCTCCATAGTCATCTTTACTTTTGTACGTGGCATCTTCAGATGTTCTGTGAGGTTTTTTGTGATGGGAGGATTGCCCACTTCTTCTGCTTCCATTTGATTTGTTATGCGATTCAGATTTATTGACCATTGCATAACTATTTCTGTTAATGTCTGCTTCCAGTTCTTTATCACTGTCTTCGTGGGATCCCCATTCATCATGATTAATCTTTGGCTCCACAGAAGAAAATTTCATGTCCATACTCTCATATGTCTGGGATAAGGGAAGTGCCTTTTCTTTTTTTACTTTCAATTCCTGGGAAATAATGTCTGTAGAAATCCCAATTCCAGTTCCCTTCAGTTTATAACATTTCTTTAATACTAAGTCTCTATCTTGTTGTGTAGCAAAATAGACAAGAATTGGTCTAGGTTTTGCATTTGGACAATCTCTTTGTTGCCCTAGTCTGTGAGCAATTTCAATTTTCATATTCTTTTGTGCATCTGCAAATCCCATTTTTTCTATTAAAATTCTATAAACAACACTTTCACAGAGTTCATTTTTTTCTTCAGGCACATTTAAAAACCTAAGACTAAGCTTACTGCTGTGATGACCTATCTGCTTAATGTAGTCATGGATATCTCTGGTTTCTCTTCTTGATTGTACAAAACCAGAACGTAACTGCTCAATTTCACTTTGTACAACTTCAACACTACTCGAAATTTCATCAATTGATTGCTTTAAGGAATTCACATGACCTCTTAATTCTGACAGTTCAGTTTCTATCTGACTTATACCTTGGAGTTCTTTAAAGATCATTTCCATGACATCATGAGTCTGACTTATGCAACCAGTGGAGCTAAAGCCAGGTTCAAGTGCATTGGTTTTTTGCTGACGGACTGTTCTGTCTAAGGACTTGCTTCGTAACCCCCATGTTTTCTTCCATGTGCTTACTTCTGAATCTGAGGAAACACACTCCTGACTCTTCTTCCATTTTCTAAGTTTGCGTAAAGCACCCATTTTTAGGCTATGCAATGTACGTTCCCCATCCGAACTTCCATCAGAAGGAGCCAGACTGCTCATGCTTTTTCTGTTCCGTCTTACTGGCATGGTTTGTGATGAGTATTCCTTGGTTGTACTACCAGCCCTTGTTTCACTTAGAGATTCTGAATATGAACTGTCAAGAGAAGATATTTCTTGAAGTACATCCTCGTTGTTATTGCCAGCTAGAATAATATTTTTTTGAAGCCCATTGGCAATTGCCACTCTATAACTAAAGGTTGGAGAAAGTGAAAAATCCTTTCTAACAGTATCTTCTTCAGTTGATAAGTTGCAAGAAGAAGAACACTTGGCAATTTTTTTGACTGTGCTTTTAATGGTAGTTGAAATATTTGGATTCTTGATTAGGCCAAATTGAGAAATATCCTGTTCCTTTTTGCTTGGACTTTCTTTCTTTTTTGTAGGATTCCCCAGTTTCTTTGTAAACATTCCTTTGCAAAGCTTATATATATAAGAGAAGATCAGGCTCTTCAATAGGGCAGAAACCATCAGGGGAACTTTTTATTAACCTATCTTTGAAAAGAAAAAGTATCTCTGGCTTCTGAATAAGATTTGTATGTCCACACAACATTAAGCTGCAGCAGAAACAAATATGTGTACTTGTGTTAGAATGTATGTCCTATGGAAGGAACAGAAACTGCCTGCTTCTCATGACTTCTGGAAGCCTCTGCAAAGAAGGTAGTTTAAAGATCACTGATTTATATACAGTAATAAAACCACAGTTGTGGATCATGAAGGAATGCAATATAGGGAGCATAGCATGCAGCACAAACATCTAGTAAAGGACATGTACATGGCAGGTAGTGATTGATGCAGTAAGGTCTACATTTATGATCAATAAAGAGTTTACTTTTGTAACATTAGATTTTAACATGATCCTGTTGATCCTGAAAGCAAAACATAAATCCCAAAGATTACCACTCTGCTTAAGGAGATATAGATCCATTCTCCACTGAAACCTCAGCCAATGAGGTGTCAATGGATAGACTACGACTATTGAATATACATAAAGAAAAATCTTTCTCGAGTCCTTCACTGCATACATTAGACCTTACTACATTTTCCTTTGTAATAAATCACTTAAAGAAAGAAAAAAAAAACCTGTAGTACAAAACCAACTGAACAGTGTCTTTAAAGAAATATTAATAAAAAATTATAAAACTAACTGAAAATATTACATTAAACAAGACGTATATTTACAAAGCTCATTCAACAATTATACATTTGATTAGGTTTTGCGGCATAATCTAAGTTATAATATATGGGTGTATTAGTAAGACTAATTTTCAACTAACAAATAGTCATTCATTTAGTTTTTTTTTGGGGGGGGGCAGAGGGATGGAAAGTATAGTGTCATATATGTTCGACTCACTTGTTAGAATCCTATCAATGGCAGCTGCAGTTTTTAACATATCAGTATCTCAAGCAGACATAATCCCTTATAGCTTTGAGACCAGGGCTGGGACTATGAGTAGGCAAAGGAAGGCGACTGTCTAGGGCACCATCTCATGCCTATCAAGATGGGGGCACAGAGATGCATGAAGGAGCCGAGCCCGCTCCATACAGAGCAGTAGCCTGCTGCTTGTTATAGTTGGAACCTGCCTTTAGCATAATGATAATGCCAATAATAATGACAATGACAATGCCAATCCCAGCTGTTTAACTACTTAGATGGCGCAGTCATTGCAAGCACAGCATCTAGGCACTTATGCTCCCACATGATCCAATGTTAGGGTTCTAACTGGCAACCATGGCAGCCGCAAGCCTAATAAAGGTGCCCAGGTCTGCCATCTTACTGCCCCATTACACCTTGGCAGAGGCAAGGTGTAATAGGATAGCTGTAATCATACACTGTTCTGCAATATATCAGTTTTGCAGAATAGTGTGCAAGTGATCATGCCCCCTAGTGGTAAAGGACCCTAGGGGGACTAATATTAAAAGTAAAAAAAAAAAAAAGTTTTAAAAATAGAAAAAAAATAAGTGAAAAAAACCTCTTCCCATTTTACAAATAAAAAAAGAACAATAATTAAACAAACATTATTGGTATCACAGCGTCCATAAAAGGCTGATCTATTAATATATAATCTTATTTATCCCATATGATGAACGCCATAAAAAAATTACCCTGACCCAAAGTTGAAGGTTTTTGATCTCTTTGCACTCCCAAAAATTGGAATAAAAAAATGATCAAAAACTCACAGATATCCAAAAATGGTACAAATGAAAACCAAGCTTCATACCTCAAAAGACAAACCCACACAAGTCTGTAGACAGAAAAAAATCAAATGAATTATACTAAACCACATAGTAAAGAGAACATGTTGCTTATTCTATATCCCCTAAAAAAAGATAGCATAATTGTGTTTTGTTCCCAGTCCACCTAGCTGGAAAGGGCAGAGCAGCAATCATCATGTGTTTTGTCAGGAGCAGGCATATGAATTTAGAGTGACTGAGGGGTGTTTACCCCATTTGCCTATGGCACTAATATGCCTTGTCCCGGCCCTGTCTGAAATTATTTTTACTTTGAAAAGAAGATCAATGAATCACGGTTAAGAAATAGATCAGCTTTTCCTGAAAAAGAAGTAATTTTTGAAGGTATAAGAACCGTTTTTTGTATCTTCCCCAATGTCTTTCCAAGTTTGCCCCACTGTTCAAGTTCCAAATCAGAGCTTTGTAAATAGACCTCTATATACAAGTTTTCCCACCTACAAAGAATGAAGACGTCTGTAATTTCTATTGTATGTACTGTACACTTCAACTGTGAGAGACAGAATCTAAAAATACAATCCAAAAAATCACATTAACTGATTTTTAAATAATTAATTTTCATTTTATTGCATAAGATAAGTATTTGAACACCTACCAACCAGCAAGAGTTCTGGCTCCCGCAAACCTGTTTTTCTTTAAGACGCCCTCCACTGAACTCATAAACTGTATTAATTGCATCTGTTTCAACCTGTTACCTGCATAAAAGACACCTGTACACACAATCAATCACACTCCAACCTCTCCACCATGGTCAATACCAAAGAACTGACCAAGGGCACCAGGGAAAAAACTGTAGACCTACACAAGGCTGGGATGAGCTACAGGACAACAGGCAAGCAGCTTGGTGAGAAGGCAACAGTTGTTAGTGCAATTATTAGAAAATGGAAGAAACACAAGATGACTGTCAATCTTCCTTAGTCTGGGGCTCCATGTAAGATCTCGCCTTGTGGCGCAAGGATGATTCTGAGAAAGGTCAGGAATCAGCACAGAAATACAGAGGAGGACCTGGTCAATGACTTGAATAGAGCTGGGACCACAGTCTCAAATATTACCGTTAATAACACACTATGTAGTCATGGATTTAAATCCCACAGGACACATGGGGCCCTGCCCACACCAGCACATGTCCAGGTCCATGAGACCAAATATAACTTTTTGGTATCAACTCCACTCGCCATGTTTGGAGGAGGAAGAAAGATGAACCGTGAAGCATGGGGGATTCACCATATTGAAGGGAGGAAGGATAGGGCCATGCATTGTGAGAATTAGGCCAACAACCTCCTTCCTTGAGTAAGAGCATTAGAAGATGAGTTGTGGCTGGGTCTTCCAACTACAGTTCATGTTTGATCTCTGTAATTTCAAACAAAGGTTTCTGTACCAAATATTAAGTCCTGTTTTTCTATTGTATCAAACACTTATTTCAAACAATAAAGTGCAAATTAATTATTTAGAAATCATACAATGTGATTCTCTGGATTTTTTGCTTTAGATTCTGTCTCTCACCGTTGAAGTATACCTACGATAAAAATTATAGATCTCTCCATCCTTTGTAAGTGGGAAAGTTTGCAAAACTGCCAGTGCATCAAGTACTTATTTCCCCCCACTGTATACACACACCACACTACTCAACTGAACCTATGAGAACAGCAATATGGTGACTTAACTCTTTGGACATTAACCAGTTAACACCAGTTTTCAAATCAACGAGGCACAAAACATAATTTTTCAATGTAATTTAAGTAACATATTTCTCCAACTGGAACATTAACAAAATAGTGAAAGACATACGTACATGTAAAATCTTAACCAATATGATCACCTGAAAGCCAGATAACAGAAGGAGGAGTCGTTATTTCATTTATTAAAAGTACATTAGTCCAGAACACAAACATAACCTAAAGAATGATTTGTAGTCATGGCACAATTCCTGAAAAGTCTACTACTTGAAACAAAGTACTTTAAATTGATGTATCTCTTTAAACACATACAGTACTATAAATATGGAGTGTAGTTGTATCTATATGGTCCTTGACACAATCATAATAAAGGTAGATCAGGTTTTCCTGACAGCCCGCCCAATGAGGAAAACCTGACCTAAAGAACATCAAATTGTGAAGACATATTGTATCAGGGAAGGTGGGAAGGGGAATTTAAGAAAAAAAACAACTTAAAGAGCCCTGTTGCTTTCGGATCATTAATGCAGTGCGAATATGACCCTAATTGCCCTTAGACAAGGGGTTACCCAACTGTAAAAATTCCAGATGCACTTATTTTCTGTATCCACATTACAAAGCTCCATAGGTGTATTTCAATAACTTAACACACAATGTTTAGGAATGTTTTTACCTTCTATAGTGCTGCTTACTATTTGTTGGAATGCAATCTGCACTTTTTCAGTCAATTTCAGGTCCTTATCCTGAGTCTTATTGTCCCTTAATAGAACTTTGATGATAGGAAGTACCTTGGATACATTTGATTTCATTTTCAGTCTAATTTGTCTACATTAGAAACTTAATTTTAATGCTTTCATTTTAAATTAATTGCCCACTATGACAGGAGTAGTTTGTTGACGCCATTTTATGCATGTCTTTAGACAGAATTGCTTTGTAATATGTAGTGTGTTTGTCAAATTATTGATCACCTGCAAACTTCTACAGTATATAAACACTGAATGATGAGGAAACGGTCCAGATCCTGTAAAAGAACAGTGGTTTCTGAAGACTGAAATTTTTCTTTGTCAAAGAAACCTGACAGGTCTCCTTAAGAGATCTGACAGGTCTGATTTGTAGCTTAAAGACAATGAAAATTGGTGGTGGCCCTTAATGGCCCCTCTTTACTCTTAAGGGTACGAGCTAAAACTTCTCACAGTTTACAGTCGGCTCAAAGAATATTAGTCAAAACCTAAGCATTGTTGAAGGTTTACCATAAATAGTAAAACCATTATATATAAGCATCTAGACCATTGCATTCTATTTCTGTAGGCCGACCTATAGAAAATCCCTGTATAACAGTATATCAATCACTTCTTATCAGGCATATTGCTGGGATTCCCATTTGCTGATGGGTTAACACACAGTGAAGGGACAGCACAGTCACATTAACGCCTGCAAGTCATATTACATCAGGCAAATCCAATCTGTATACTTGGCTAGCTGCATACAGATGAGCATTGGAAGATTGGATTTTGAGATCAAAAGAAGTCAAAGAAGCACATTAATTTTTAAGCAGACGAGTGGCATCAAGGCACAGCATCCCATGAGCTAGGAATCCCACTCGAAATGATGGTTCCATCCGATGCTGGACTCAGGTGTTGGAATTTTTTGTGCAACCAAACATATGATTAGTATTAGCTGCTTGCCGAGAGCCAAAAAGCATTAACCCTTTTCATGCCAGAATGTGCAAAACAAAATCTGGAGATAACAGGCTTGGTTATGCAATATTATAAAGAACTTTGTAAGAAGATATTGCAAACCAAATAAATGTGGGAAGGAGGTAAAAAGCTCAGACTGAAAATACTTGACATTCATTCACACAAATGCTAATTTTTTCTCTGTATTGCAATGGAATTTCATCCAACCACTGCCTCTTGAAATAGACTATGCAATGGTCTAGTGGAGCTTGCTTTCTCTTCAAAATGCTAATTGTTCCCAGTTTCTTTATATAGTTTTATTATTTTGGTCTAAACCACAATTGAATCGGAATAGCGATTGCACACTTGAATTATCTATAGGATACTGATACTTTCAGATAAACTGCAGGGTGTTTAGCTTGAAAGATTAATCAAGAAGCAGAAATGCATAAGCATCTTTAAATCTCAATTTAATACTAATCCTTTGGTGAACTAGAAAAAAAAAAGTATTACACATCAGCAGCAGCTCCACCAAACGAGCCCTGCTTGACATGATGCTCTGCCAGAGGCAGCAGCTCTATGTGTGTAGTGGAGAATAGTGTGCAGCATTACAATTCTACTCCGTCCCTGGAGTGCTTGATTCTTAAATTATTTGCTGTCCTTAAGGTATGCTATTTAAATGGGGACCTAGATATCATCTCACAGAACACTGTGTGACCAGGGCAACCAGGCAGATGTTCGGTTAAACAAAGTGACATTTTAACCCCTTATGTTTCTAAAATGTATAATCAAAGTCTGTAGGATAATGCAGATTATCTACCAATCTCCTCAATATTCAAACGTATAATTCTCTTGTACAATGTTAGTTTTCTCCATCATGCACTTGTGGAAGTACAATGTCATGCAAACATCACTATAATAGTACTTTCCCCTCTGACTGTAGGAACAGTGCAGGCAATAGTCTTCAGAAATGGACACTCACTGCAGACCTGTTAAGGAATTATTGGATGCATGCTAGAAATAGCAAGAAAAAGGTTTACAAAATACAAGTTCAGATCAAGGATAATATTTGGGTAAGAGAGATACATACCTTTCACCAATCTCTTCTCAAAAGAAAGAAAATTACATACCACTGGGTCTAGAGCACAATTTGATTCCTTATTTCCATTGCTACATTTGCCATTCATCCTCAGCACGTTACCATACAATATGAAGCTGCTTCACAGTGATTTGACTCAAGTGCAGTCAGGCATGTTGCTAGTCTGCAATGGTATCTGTTCCTCTAAATTCCACCGTGCTCTCCTGGCTCCAGCGTCAAAGGCATTTTTAGAACTCCTCCTGCTATTTCTGGCTATCACTACCTGAGGCTTTATTTCTATTGAGTGTCTGAGATAACAAAACAGGAGTCACAATCCCACTTCTGCGAAAAGGGAAAGAGAGCTGCTGCTAGTAGACATCCTGGGGTTCTCGGAGCTGGGAACTTCACACAGCGCTGTTCCTTCTGCCTGTGGTTCTGAATGCAGCATTCACTGCAATAGCCACAACCCACCTCTGTAGAAAGCAGCCCCTCCACTTCCCAGACTGAGCAGGAAAAAAAAAAAGGAGTGTGAGCGATAGAGAGACACAGATATTGAAAGTCCTTGCTTGCACATCCAGCACACACAATGCACTGGGAGAGCCAGCAGGTGCATCCCTGGCCCCAGCACTGATAGCAAGCTCAAGAACCGCCTCTAGCTTGGAGAGGAAAGCTGGTTGCTACGGCCGTGTCTCAGCTAACCTTTCATTTATCACAATAACGTGACCAGGAGTGACAAGTGTGCAGCCATTTCAGCAGAGTCCTTTCACTGTGTCTGGACACTTCAATAGTAAAGCTGATGGATGCTTCAAGGCATGACCTGTGCAATGATTACCCAAATGTCCCAGCTTACTGGTTATGGTATTTTCTCCTATTTTGGTTCCAGACAGTATACGTTAATTAATGAGAAATGTAGAACTTTTAAAAAGGGAAAAATGCATTAGCCAAAAATAATAAATAAAAAAAAGCATTTCGTTCTTGTCCCCACGGCACAGGATACTGGTCGGTTTTTCAGATGATTTTCGGTTTTAAAAAACGTCTGAAAACCAACATATATAATGCTCTCCCATAGACTTTAATAGAAAATCCGTGCAGCAGTCCCCATTGAACGGATTTTCCACTAGTTTGTTACACTGCTGAGGGTGCAAAAAACTTAGAACATGTTCATTCTTCTGTCCGGTTTTAGGGCAGAACATGAACATGTGGATGAGAAGGGGAATGGCTTGAATCTGTAAACCGCGAACAAAAGTCATCCCCCTACGTGCCAAAAAAAGACCAAATACTGGTCGGGAAATCTGACCGATATTTGGTCTTTACTGTGTGAATGCACCCTTAGGGTATGTTCACATGACGCCCCGCAATTACACCGGGTGTTTGGGAGTCGTGCTGATCGGCACGTACTCCCGCGACGTGGGGAGGGGGCGGCAGCCCGCCGGCCCCATTGACATTCATTACTCACGGCGCATATTCACCGCAAGTAACTCGAGGCACTTATTCACCGCAAGTAATTGACATGTCACTTATCTCCCCGCACGTACAATACGATCGTATTGCACGAGCGGGGAGAGGAGGCCTAATCCATAGTTCTCTATGTCTGCCCCTGTCTGCCCCTCACCTCCTGTCTCTTTCCCCCTCCTTGTAGATTGTAAGCCCTCGCAGGTAGGGTCCTCTCTCCCTCTGTCGTGCCAATTGTCATTCACTTATCATTGTACTCGTTTGATTTGTTATGTATGTAACCCCCTCGAATGTACAGCGCCCTGGATTCAATGGCGCTCTAAAATACTTAATAATAATAATAATAATAATAATAACTGTGGATTACTGTAATTATGGGGCACATCTCGCTCATATTCAAGCGCAGTATGCCGCGTAATACGTGGCGAAATGCTCCCCATAATAAGCCGTGTGAACATACCCTTATACTTCTTATCATGGAGAGTGTATCACTGTGTTGTGTTATCTGCACTTAGATCTCAACAAAATGCTATTTAAAATCAATGAAAATGTTAAAGATAGTGCACCTTGATATCAAAGCATAGAATGGTGTCTGTCAAGTTTATCTTTGTTACATCTGTATGTATTGAGAAACAGGTTAGAGAAATCCTAAAACTGTTACTGTCTGCCTCCTCCGCTCAACAAAAAAAAAATAGTTTCTCACCTTACACTCCTATAAAGCTTTTCATGGTTCAGATTTTCACCTCTGAAAGGTGAGAGCAAAGACGTTCTAACAACTGCAAAACAACATGCACTTAGAGCAGTAACAATTCTAGAGCATTATACAGTAGTTGTGAGTACAGTAAACTATTTCTGTGATAACCTGTAGCACAGTTGACCGATGACACAAATTACCGCACATTGATTCTTCTTTCACAAGTATGGTAACGGCAACATCTAGTGTTGAGCAAACAGTAAAAAGTTCTAGTTCGATTAGTGAGTTCGGTTCGAAGTTCTATTCGACCTCGAACCCCATTTATGTCTATGAGAAAAGATGTTCTGGTTAATTTTTATACCTATACAGGTGAGAAGAAGCTGGAATTACCATCCATAACAGTAAACTGGATACGTGGAACAGCTTAGTGAAGAAAATTTGGCTCTTAGAGTGACAGAAAAAAATTGAGAAGCTAAAATGCGTCATTCTTTTCAATGGCTAACTGAAAAGATGAGGACAGCTTGCAAGCAGGGGCATAGCTATAGAAGGTGCAGCGGTAGCAGCTGCTATGGGGACCTGCACCTTAAGGGGACCCAAAAGCCCCTTTCACACATAGGAGATTTGGAGACTGTGTGTTCTACAATTACAGAACCCCAAAACTGCAAAAACTGAACTTTTGGGCACTGAGTATGATTTAGCAAATCTAAGCACTCTGTATAATATATATCCATGTATATGAGAGTTGGGCGTTATGTCAGCCTGCAAATGTCACCAAATAACAGCTTCTGGGTGGGGAAAAGATGCGGCCATCAATACCAAACTCCCTAACTATTGTTGTCTATGGAGAGGAAAATGCTATCTAACTAAGAGTGGTCTGTACAGTACAGAGAGTGAGCTGAAAATGGCATTCACAAGGCAATACAGTAAAATATATAAAACATGGTCATGTGATTTTAGCAGCCAATGATAGACCTACACCTAGCGATGACATTTTTGACACTTCTCTGTACTCTGCACTGATTGGATAGCCACCAAAAGTGCAGAAAGCTGCTGAAAACAAAACTAAAAATGGCGTGTCGAACTAGAACTTTACTCGAACAAACCGTAAAATGTTCGGCTCGAGTTCTAAAAATTTGAGAAGTTCTACTAGAACTTCTAGAACAGTTCGATTAACACTGCTAGTCACTAATAATTGTCAGTCACTTTGAATTCCCCTTATGGGCTGGAATTCAAGGGGTTTTCTCACTACATTGATTAGCTTTTAACATGTAGAGAAAATTACTATACTAAATACATTGCTTTGCTGATTTAGCTATGGTCAGAAGATAAAGAAGATGATCTCTCACCTTGGGGCCGTTCACATGGCACAGTGCAAATACCAGTTGGAAATCCCAACTGGTATGTGCACTGTTTTTGGGCCGTGCACACGGCCGCCAGGGGATGGCTGTTCTCCTCAGTTTGTGCAGAAAAGCCCTCCCCCTTCGCATAGACATGTTCATATTCCGCCCAAAAACCATGAGGAAGAATTATCAAGTTTTCTGTTTATCGGAATGCCAGCGGTCTGAAAAACCGCCCAGCAGAAAACCCATGCAGTGGGGATAGTAAAAGTCGTCACTCAGTTTGCAGATGGTTTTCAAAACCAAAAACCGTCTGAAAAACCAGGTGAAAACCCATGCAGTGGGGACAAGCCCTTAGAGTACACAAGTTTCTCTGGTTACCACCATCTCTCCCTGCCCTTTCTCATCTCTCATTGCTCCAAGCTGCTGTCAGTCAGTCCATCCATGATGAGTCACTCCCTGCAGAGCCTTATATCTAGCAACAGATTATTTTCTTAACTAAAAAAGAAGCTGTCACCCATAAGAGTCCTGTAGTCTTTTATAGTATACTTTATAAATCTCCAGCAGTCATGTTAGTATAACAGGTTCAGTTAGGAACAGCAGAGCTGATGTGCCAAACACTGCTATAGACCCATCCATAGCCTGAACAGGATGTGCGAGTCTAAAGCTGGCTGTAACTCAGTGAAACTGCTTAGTGAGAAAATCCCTTTAAGGTAAAAAATCACACTTTTCTGAATAAGGAAGAAAAACTTCACTGACTCAGGATGAGCAACGGAAAGAATAGTTGTACATAAAACTTTAGTTAAATTAAATATATAAAAATGATATTAAATATATAAAAATGATAAATAACACTAGGCTGAAGTGAAAGAACTAGTCTTCACATGCTCCTGCCTGTTATCTAACATCTCAATCTCTCCTCTCCCCATTGCTGACCACAATCTGCTTACTTACTCGACCTTCTCCACTCTACCTGCTCCCTGTCTCTAACCTAGTACACCCCCACAGGAACCTTCAAGACCTTAACCCTCGCACTCTGACTCTTTACCATATCCTCATTTAATGACAAAAATGCAGCTACGGTTTTCTACAGCAACACAATCACCTCCACTCTTAGGCTATGTTCACATGGCTTATTTCAGAACATATTTACATCGGATTGCCGATCGTAAATCCATTCCGAAATCAATTGAAAATCAGTTGCAAATAAGTGCCATAAGTGTGGCACGTATTTGTAACTGATTTCCCGACGGATTAACCATCTCCAATCCCTTGTTTGGTGGTGAATCCGTCCGTAAATAATTGACATGCACATTGTTTTTCCGTCCGGATTGCCGTCGTCCAATCCGGCATCCCGGAATACGCGCTGTTGTGAACACAAACCGTATTTTCTATTGAAATCAATAGAAAATAGGCTGTTACTTATTTCTTACTGATTTGCCGACGGATTGACAATCGTCAATCCGTCGGCAAATCCGCGGCGAAATAAGCCGTGTGAACGAGGCCTTAGGTTGCCTCCGTCACGCACATCAGAACCTGCAAAATCAACAGACAAGGCCACTTGAAGAAAACCTACCGCAAAGATGATTTGGCTACATATAAACTATCACTCCTCAAAGTCTGCAGTCACTTATGCCAAACAGGTTTACTTTACTACTGTCAAATCCTTATGGTCTCACAACCCTAGACAGCTATTCAACACTTAACTCTCTTCTCTCACCCCTTGGCCCTCCCCTCCCTATCTCTCCTCTCAGCATATGATTTTGCCACTCACTTCTCAAACCAGATCAACCTCATCAGAGAAGGCTTCACCTCACAGTCCCCACCGTCCACCTCCATATCTGTACAGTCCCCGACTCCCTCCTCTATACCTCTACAATGCTCTTCTCACTTAACCTGCTTCCCCACAGTTACTCATGACTGTTTATAGTCTCCATATCCATCCTCACTACTTGGATTCTTGACCCATTGCCATACCACCTCATCACAGATCTTAGTGCTGTTATAATTCCAATCTACACCCATATTTTCAGCCTGTCCTACTTGGCCCTTTCCTGGATCTTCTCATACCTTGCTGATTGGGTGTTAAGCATCTCTCACTCTCGCACCACCTCCTCCTCTCACTCTGTGTGTGTTGGTGGCCCTCAGAAATCAGTCCTGGGTCCCCTACTTTTCTCTATCTACACTTTTGGCTTGGGTCAACTTACAGCATCACATGGCCTTCAGTATCGCTTGTATGCTGACACAATTTTACATCTCTGTATGCTGACTCAATTTTACATCTCTGTCCCAGATGTTAACTCTCTGTTCTCCCAGATCCCAGAATGTCTATCTTCCATATCCTCCTTCATCTTCTCCCGTATCCTAAAACTAAATGTAGAGAAAACTGAAAGTATCATCTTTCCACCATTCCACTCTATCCCCCGACCTGATTTATCTATCACAGTCAACAGCACTACACTTTCCCTGGTCCGTAAAGTCCATTGCCTTGGGATAACCTTGTACTCCTTCCTATCCTTCAAACCACACATTTAAGCCCTTACCATTGCCTGCCACCTCCATCTGATAAAATAGCTCTCAAATCTGCTCCTTCCTTAACTTCGATACTAAAAAACTACTATTCCATGCCCTTGTCATCTCCTGCCTAAACTACTGCAACATCCTTCTCTGTGGAGTTCCGTCTAGCACTCTTGCTCCCCTTCAATCTGTCCTCAACTCTGCTGTCTATCTGATCCTCTCTCTCCTCATTTCTTCTCTACCTCTCCCCTCTGCCATTCACTTCACGGACTATCCATTGCCCAGTGAACAAAATTCAAGTTACAAACCATGACCCACAAGGCTCTCCATAACCTATTCTCCTCACATACCTCTCTACCTTAATCTCCAGATACCTCCCCTCATGCAATCTCCACTTTACAGAGGACCTTCGTCTCTGCTCTCCTCTGATCACCGCCTCACACAACCGTCTCCAAAATTTCTCCAATGCACCCCAATGCATACTGTGGAACTCACTGCCTCAACACATCAGACTCTCCTCCACGTTAACTAGCTTCAAAAGAAACCTGAAAACTTATCTTTGCAGGATAGCCTATAACCTACAATAACCCCGCTACCCCTACACCACCCCACAAACATGTCTGACCTCCCATTCCTCCTTCTCTGTAGATTATAAACCTTTGTGGACATGGTCCTCTCTCCCTCTGTACCAGCTGTTAGTCATTTATTGATGTCATTGTACTGTGTTTGATAAATTATGTATGTAACCCCCCCCCCCCCCCTTGAATGTACAGCGCCCTGAAATTAATGGAATTGAATGGATTAGGAGAATAAATAATTTTCATAAACTGAAAACAAGCAGATTAATAGCTATAAATTTCTATATTTCACCATCTCTGTTATGTCATCTATTTACATCTGGCAGTTTAGACTGTTACCCTGTCTGCAACCAGTACATCCTGTCAATGAAATTTTATTTATATAATATTATATATATAGTATTATATATATATATATATACTATATATATATATATAATAATTATATATAATATATAATCAATCCACAAAAAAAAAGCAGCACTCCTTTTTGGCAATGAAGATAAATGGTGGCAACAGCGCGAACGCCGATCCAAAAGGTCCCCCAAATGCCCAGTCCACAAAAAGTCCACGACACTCCAAAGTAATAAATTAGAAGGGTGTTTATTCCTCCATGCCACTAAATTGCGACATTTCAATCCCTCACGGGGCCTTTGTCAAGCAGTGTTCCAATTATTACAATAATGTCAATCAATAATAATAAAATACAGAGAATGACAATTTATAACAAAGGATCTGTAATAAAAAAAAAAAGAAAGATCCTATGGACGGGGAAATCATGGAGGCGGAGATTATGTATTTTTTCTTTTGTATTTATGTGAAATTTTGGCTTGCTTTGTCTAATATATACAGCTCATGACCGGTGCTGCTTTAATATGTTTAACCCCTTAAGGACCCAGCCTGTTTTGACCTTCCTGACACAGCCCTATTTTTGAAATCTGACATGTGTCAATTTATGTGAGAATAACTTTTTGACACTTTTACCTATCCATGTGATTCAGAGTTTGTTTTCTCGTGACACATTGTGCTTTAAGTTAGTAAGAAATTTTTATCCATACAATCCTTGTTTGGTTGTGAAAAATATAAAAATTTAATGAAAATTTGGAAAAATTTGCGATTTTGAAAGTTGCAAAATTTCTGCGTGCAAGACAGATAATTATTCCTCACAAAATAGTTTATAACTAGCATCTACCATATGTCTGCTGTAGTTTGGCATCATTTTTTAAATGTCTTTTTTTTTTTACGACATTTAGGGGCCTTAGAAAAATTTTTATAATTTTTAAATTTTCAAGAAAATTT
>JAODAL010002662.1:0-190690 GCA_025379985.1 Phyllomedusa bahiana | reverse complement strand
ATTTTCAGGAAGAAACTTAGTATTATCTGACAGAATTGCAGGGGTCAAAAACCTACACATAGGCTGTATGGACAAAACATTGAACTTTACTTCATTTTTATAAATTGGTGCATAAAAGACATAGTTCTATGACGAAACACCTTAAGCAATGAAAAACATATGAAAACGTGGCAGTACTTAGCTGTATAGCTTCTCCTGTTTAGGAGGTGAGTGATAGTCCCATAGTAGACTAGTAGGAGCCGATCATGCTGAGTTGCAGCCCAGTGCCGCCATGCAATGACGCGACGTTTCGGAAGGCACGCCTGCTTGAGAAAGGAAGGCGTGCCTTCCGAAACGTCGCGTCATTGCATGGCGGCACTGGGCTGCAACTCAGCATGATCGGCTCCTACTAGTCTACTATGGGACTATCACTCACCTCCTAAACAGGAGAAGCTATACAGCTAAGTACTGCCACGTTTTCATATGTTTTTCATTGCCTAAGGTGTTCGTCATAGAACTATGTCTTTTATGCACCAATTTATAAAAATGAAGTAAAGTTCAATGTTTTGTCCATACAGCCTATGTGTACGTTTTTGATTGATATAGGGGAGTCTAAGCAAGGTACTCCTAACGGCTGGGACTATAACGTGTGCACTGCTAATATACGGCATTGTTTGCAATTATTGGATAAAGAATTGCAGGGGTGCCAATACTTTTGGCCACCACTGTAGGGGCTTTTAGAACCCCTTACCGACATTTGACAGATTGGTACGTCATAGCATCCATAAGGGGCTTTCTAGCGGGATTGCAGCACAACAATTGCAGCTGACAACTGCCAGTAACATGACTGCGCTATCTAAATGAATGAGAAATGGTGCTGCGCACTCTTCCTCACTCTAATCGAGGCCTCCGCAGCAAGATTGCGTGGTCCCAACCAGTTAACATGGCAGCTGGAAGCCGCCATGTTTTTTGGGCAGGAAGTAGTAATACCACCATATTGGTACACCCTATTGCATTGTCAATACAATGCAATAGGTTGTATAAACTATTGCGCCCCCTAGTAGTTGATCACCCTAGGGGGACTGAATATTAAAGTAAAAAAGAAATTTTAAAGTGCAAAAAAAATATACAGTGTATATTAAAAGTTCAAATCAACCCCCTTTTGCCATTTTACAAATAAAAAACATAAAATAATAAAAGTTTCAAATAATTGGTATTGCCGCATCCGTAAAAGTCCCTTCTATTAAAATTTAACATAATTTATCCCGTAGCTGAACATCGTAGGAGAAAAAAATTCCAAGCACCGGGTTGTTTTTCATTTCATGTCCTCTAAAAAGGATACCAATAAAAAGGACATGTCAGCCCGCAAAAAATGCACCCTTACTCAAGTTCATAGGTAGAAGTACCAAAAAGTTACTGGTCTCAGAAAATAGCGCCATGGCAAAAAGGTTACAAATAGATAATGTTTGGATTTTTTTTACGGTACCAAAACATAACGAAACACTAAATATTTGGTATTGCCAGATTTTTATCAACCTATAGAATACAGATAATGCATCATTTATACCAAAGATTGAACGCCTTAAAAACATAGCTCCCGCAAACATAGCGCAAGTACGTTTTTTTTTCACATTTTTCCCCACTTAGATTTTTTTTTCAGTTTCTCAGTTTATTCTATAGTGCGGTGAATGACACCATTAGAAATTACACCTTGTTCCGCAAAATAAAAGCCTTCATATGTCTATCTAGATGGAAAAATAAAGAATGTATGGCTTTGGGAAGGCGGGGAGGGAAAAACAAATGTGACAAAAAATAGGCTGCGGCAGGATGGGGTTAATAAATCAAATTAAAAACACTTGAAGAAGAAAACTATCAGGATGTTTTTGATCCTTTGAGCAGTGACATCATTTGTCACCTCTTATAAGGCAACAGAAATGCTAGAATTGCTTGGGAAAGGCGTTTGCCACTGTCGTTCATGTAGCATTTTCAGTTCTTCTATAACCAATAGGCTCATTCATGCTATATGCTAGTGCTATAATGTGTACTAATGTAAGTTCTTACACTGGATACAAAACATGGCACAGTTCGCATGCTTCAGCCTTTGGCATAGTCTGCTATATGGATACATCTTGTTGGGCAGGAGTGGGCTTGTGTACAGGGGCTGAGTAACAGTAAATCTACACTGGTAGATACAAGAGATTTGTTCTAACATTTACATACACTATATAATCATGATAAAGATTGACTTTATATTAGATAGAAAGGACATTTTTAACCTCTATCAAATATTTTTTATTGCCATGGAAAAATTAGATGATTTTATAAGGTTAAAATAGTCTCATTTTACACTATTTACAACATAACTTCTCTAATTTAAAATCTGACTGAACCAAAATAATTTTAGTCAAGTGATTATTATTAAATACCACCTGCCCTAATGTTGCTGCTTCAGTCATTTCTTCATTTTAATTAGAGAACAGAGGGACATGATATAATCCCAAATCTTAAAAGACTTATTGAACAGTAGTAATTGCAGCTTTTTGTACATTCAGTTAAAAGAGACAACGGAAGGCCAAAGTGAGTTCAACTCTTACCCACTAAGAATGGGAAATGAGTGCCACGTAGACTCACCAAAACTTGACTTCTACGAGCTGAAAGGACATTGCCTGATCTGACAAGTCTAGACAATTTGGCTGAAAGGGTCAGACTTTAAAGTAAATCATAGATACAGCTACCCCACCTTGTACCAATGGTTAGAGTTAGTTGTATTTATTGTGTCATGATCTAGAGATTTCTTTTGTGCCCTTTTTTTAATAAGTTTAAAGTATTCTCAAAAAAAGTACATGTTAGGATGGATTTACATTTATCAGTTATGTCTGGCAAGTTTTAGTTTAGAGCTGGAAATAGTTGACGTTTCTGTGTACTTTGGGCATCGATCTATGTATACTGCCAGAGGGAGAAAGACAGACTAAGGCTATATATACACAGTATTTCTGTCCAGCACAGGGAGACACAATTGGGTCACAATTTATGCATTGGGTGATACATGGAATCATGGAAGCATGGAATCATTTCTGCCATTAGTTTCCCTCCAGTGTTTTTGTACCACACTTGAGGGAAACAGTACCGGATTACTGCACATACATGAAGGGACCATCAAGATAATAATGACACAAACCAACTGATGGACCATAGTATTGGACCCCAAAATTTGATTGTTGTAAAACTTTTTTAGGCATATGTAAGGCTAGTAACACCTTTTGTTTGTAACTAAGAACAAAGTTTAGAAATACTGTAGGTAGATATGAAAAACAAGACTGATTTAAAAGACAAGCCATGTAAGAATGCCTTACACTGAATGGATTTTCAGCGAGATGGTTTTTAACATCGCCGATGTTATGAAAAACTTAGAACATGCTCAATCTTCCTCCCGGTTCTCGGGCAGAAGGTGTGCAGTTCAATGGTTGAGAGAGACGGGTGAATATGCAAACCATGGACAGAACCGCTCCCCAAAACCATGCAGAAGACAGAATCTGACCGTTTTTATGTCCATGCTGTGTGGACGTACCCTTACTGTGTTCATATATCCCACAGAATTGTGTAAAGCAGCAGCTGGCAAAGAGAAACAAGGGAGTTGGGGCACACCTTTTATTGATTAGTTGGGGCACAAGTGGTGGGACCTACAGCAATCTAACATTTATTAACTTTACTGTGGATAGGTAATAAATTTTGTTAACAGAAAAACTCCTTTAAGAAACAGGAAAAATATATGTCTTCCCCAAGTTGCACAACATTATGGAAAAAAGAATGATCCAAAGGCTGGGCAGCTCTAGTCTAGACACTTCTTTGTATCCTGGTGCAGAAACAACATCTTCTCTTTGCAAGGCCTGGTTAGTGTAATGAAACACAGCATTAAGTTTTGTTATGGCATATCTCATTAAACATCTATTTCATACAACAATGGTTTTTTGTTCTAGCACCTTGAGTGAATTCGGTCGCCAATGTATTACATCACTGGTCTGGGGATATTCCATATGTTGGGTAAATTAACTGCATTGTCTTATATTATTGTTGGGAGGCATCTTCAGGCTTTCTAGTGCACATACTACTGTACAGTAGGTTCCACTGCCAATTGGGCTAATTAAGTCTTTCAAACCACAGAACGTAGGAATTTACAGAACCGTTCCAGCCGCTTAAATCATTGTCTCTCATGTTTAATAACATTTCTTATTGCTATAATGTGTTGGACACACCTTTATCCGCCTAGTTATAAACACATGGCTATTTGTAACTAGCAGAATGTCTGTTATTATACAGATCTGTACTATAACAATAACTAACAAAAATTCACAGTCTGACATGAAAATGTAAAACCTTATGTTTAAAACATATTGAAACTGTCGCTAGTGTGTCATACTATTGACTTATGTTTATGGCACAATAGAGATTAAGTAGGTCATATCACATTAAAGCCAACAGAGTACCTACACATAATATACTTGTAAAATATAACACAGTATTACACATTTTTGATGCACCTATGGCATTTATAATTTCTTTTAACTCGTAAAATGCTCATATAAAGCTAAACAGTCCCTACATAGTACCATACATTGGTCACACATTGCCATATAGTATCCACATGATGTCAGTTAGTGTCCGTGCCAGTTGTCTGGGCCATATGTGACTTGATGGGATGGGAGGAGGATTTAGCAAACAAGTAGCTTATAGCAAGAGGACAGGTAGCAGCATTTATTTTCCAAGTAGACTTTGAAAAAATTAATTTGTGCTAATATTATTTTATTAATAACAGTGATAATATTGCATAATGACAAATACTAATCAGACACATGGAAAAAATGTGATTTTACAATAATCTAGTATCACAGGCCTAAGGCACGGTATTCTCGTCGGATTTTCTGTGGATTCAGTATTAAGAATCAGACGGTACACGGTGCTATATCAACAGCAATAAAAAATCCGTGCTGTAGTCTACACAACACGGATTTTATATAATCAGTTTTGAAATCCGCGGATACCAGCGGATTTTAAAACATGCTGTATATTCCACCCAGATTGTTGTTGGATTCCCATACATTCAATGTATGGGGCCGATGGCACATCCAAAAACTGACCACATTTTTTTAGTGCAAATCTGCACCAAAACCACGGTCCAGCAATGTTAAAATGTTGTTGGCTTTTTGACAGTGTTTAAACATTGCTGTGTAGCTACAGCCTAACATAGAAGCGTTGATATGGCTGTAATCAGGTGCATGAGAATTAAATGGTATGATGTGTGTAATATACATATAGCAAACATAGGGTCTGTGCCGCACTCAATGGTGGAACATAGTCTCACAGCTGCAGTTTGAGGAAATAACAATCCAACAATCAAATATGATGAATAAACAGCACTCCAATCTTCATGTAAAAATATGCTCCTGGCATTACCTATGGCTGAATTGTTGCTGCTGTGATATTTTCATGAACTTGGATGACACAGCATGGAACAAAAGCCATCAGGTACAGTTGAAGCCAGAAGTTTACATACACTATATAGATAGACACATATGCATGTTTTTTCTCACTATTTGACTATATATTTGACTACTCTCAATGTATGAACCATAATAAACTTTACCTGTTTTAGGTCAATTAGGATTACCAAAATTATTTATATTTGTCAAATGCCAGAATAATGAGAGAGAAAAATTTTTAAGGCATTTTTATTACTTTCTGCAAAGTCAAACATTTACATACATTTCATTAGTATTTGGTAGCATTGCCCTTAAACTGTATGACTTGGGTCAAACATTTGGATATCCTTCCTCAAGCTTCTCACAATAGTTGGTAGGAAGTTTGGCACAGTCCTCCTAAAAAAGAACTGGTTTAACTGAGCCATGTTTGGAGGTTACATTGCTCGCACCTGTCTTTTCAGCTTTGCTCATAAATTTTCAATAGGACTGAGATCAGGGCTTTGTGATGGCCACTACAAAACATTGACTTGGTTATCATTAAGCCACTTTGTAACCAGTTTGGGTCATTGTCCATGTGGAAGGCCCATTTCCTCCCAAGCTTTAACTTCCTGGCTGATGTCTTGTGATGTTGCTTCAGTATTGTCAAATAATCTTCTTTCCTGATGCTATCTATTTTGTGAAGAGCACCAGTCCCTCCAGCAGGAAAACAACCCTACAACATGATGCTGCCACCCCAATGTTTCACAGTTGGTAGGGTGTTCTTAGGATTCCAAGCTTCTCCCTTTTTCCTCCAAACGTAATGAGGGCCCCTTAAATGGCCAAACAGTTCAATTTTATTTTCGAAAACCACGGGACATCTCCAAGAATGAGGTTTTTTTCCGGGTTGAATTTGCAAACATTAACGGGTTTTTTTTTTGGAAGGTTTGTTCCTGGCAAGTAGCCTTTATTTTCATTTTACTGTTTCCTGTGGAAAACCAACTTACTAAATTCTGCTTTGTTCTTGGTTGATAGCACATGTCAAAAAATACTTACTCTTAGCACAAACCCATTTCCTTCCTGATGGTAGATGGCTGGACATTCCCTCTTTTTTGTTTTTGCGTATAATTTTTTGTGCGATAAACAAACCCCTTCGGGACGGAAATTGCCCCCAAAGGGAAATGATCCAGACTTTCCAGAATTTCTTCCTGAAATCTTAACTGATTTCTTAAATTTTCCCAAATTTTTACACACGAAGCATGGTTTCGTGTGCTTAATCCACGGGTGTCTCAAATTTAATCAAGTTGCCAAAAAACCCTTCAAAGCTTCCAAAACATGACCTCACTAGGGCTGTCCCAAATTATTTAAAGGCATAGTAATCCTAGGTTTAAATTTTGACTTTGAAAAAAAGTAATAACAATGCCTAAAACCTCCTTCCTCATTTTTGGCATTTGGGAAATAAAAAAAATTTTGGTAACCGTTTGGCCTAAACTGTAAGGTTTATTCTTTTTTCGCATAGTGAAAAAAACAGCAATGTGCTTTTAAATAGAGTATAAAACTTCGGGTTTCAACTGTATAATACATCTCCATTTTTTGGCCCCTAAGATAATGTGGAATTTTTAAAATTTTGTTATGTAGAAGTAAAGCTTTCCTTTTCAATGTAAAACAAAAATTTAAGTAAACAGCACATTGGAAGACATTCGCTCTTTACAAAGGGTTTTGTTCATCATACCACCACCACATTTTAAAGCTTATAGAACAATGGGACTAGCATAAGTCACCTTTCAATTTTAAAGCCCGCTTTCCATGTAAACGCTGGGACAGAGGGGAATCGTTTTTCCCCAAATGAAGCCACATAGATTAAATTGAACTTTAACCATGTGGAACACCTTGACAAAAAAAACTTTAATGTATTAAGATGGAGGTTATTCATTGAAGCGACTTGTACAACTGTGTATTCAGTGTTTTTATTACCTACTGAAATTGTTTGCGAGGGCAGTATGTGTATTTTATATGGTTCATTGAAATGAAAAGCCAAAGACTGCCTCATTCACTGCACATAAAGACTGACAAGCTATCACAGGATAAAGTAGCAGCTTGCAAAGCTACAATGCTTTCTAGGGCCCCAGATCACTTTTAAAAAAAAAAAAGTCAGAAAAGTACTTAAAGTGTTCTGCACAAAATGAAAACTTGGGTTTATGAATCCTTATGCTCAGTAGCTGAGTGCAGTCTTTTTCTTGTAGGCCTGGTCATTTGTTCTTTAAACTTTTCTGCCTTAAGGGGGTTGTCCACCTCTTTTTTTTATATATTTTTACTTACCATATAAGGGTCTATTTAATATAACAAAATTTAAATCACTTCTACCCTCACCGTTGTTTCAGCAGCATACCCTCTTCACTGCCTGTCTTCTGTTTACAACTTTCCAGTGGGAAAGTCACCACTGCAGCCAATCAACACTGCAAAGTCACTTCTGTCCGGAAAAACAAGATAGAAAATAGGAGTAGGCACAGCTGAGTGAGGGTGAGGGTAGAAGTAACTATATTTTTTATGTTAAATGGAAACTCCTCTGTTAATTGGGAAAAAAAAAAGAGGTGAACGACTTCTTCATGTTTTTTGGATCAGATGTAGCTACCCTTTTCACCCCTTAATTAAAAGGCTCTTTACTTTAATTTTTTTTCTAATTTTTATATAAAAATATTATAAATAATAATAATATATATATATATATATATATAAATAAATAAAATAAAAAGTACCGGGTGGGAAAGGACAATTAAATTAATATTTATATATATATATAAATATTAATTATATATATATAATACTCCCGGCCCCTTTATTAGGACACCTTCCAACTGCCTTAACACTTTAAATTTCTAAACAGCCAATCACATGGCCAACTCAGTGCATTTAGGCATGTAGGCAGGTCAAGACAATCTCCCGCATTTAAACCGAGCACAGTATGGGGAAGAAAGGGGATTTGAGTGCCTTTGAACGTGGGAGGTTGTTGGGCCAAAGGCTGGTCTGAGAATTTCAAAACTGCTGATCCCTGGGATTTTCACGCACAACCATCTCTAGGTTTACAAGAATGGCCGAAAAAGAAAAACACCATGAGGGAATCCTGGGGGCGGAAAATGCCTTGTTAACCCAAGGCCCAAAGGAGAAGGGCAACTGTTTCGGCGATAAAAAGGCAACGTGACTCAAATAGCCCCCTTTACAACCAAGGTAGGCAGAAGAGCATCTCCAACGCACAGTACGGCGAATTTTTGGGGCAGGGGGCACAGCACAAAGACCACCCCGGGTCCACTTATTTCAGCTAAAACAGGAAACGAGGCTCCTTTTTGCCCAACCATCGAAATTGGGGACAGAAAAGTTTGGAAAAAAACGTTGCCGGGTCAATGATCTCGATTTCTCTGCACATTCGATGGTAGGTCAAAATTGGCCAACAACATGAAAGCAGGATCCCCCTGCCTTGTATAAAACTTTTTCAGGCTGGTGGGGGGGTGTCATGGTGTGGGGAATATTTTTTTGGCACTTTTTGGGGCCCCCCTTTGGGGAAACCAATTGACATCGTTGAAAACCTTTTGTGGAACTATGCCCGAAGAATTGAGGCATTTTTCTGAAGGAAAAAGGGGGGCCCAACCCGTTACTACAGGGTTCCTATAAAGGCCCGGGTGAGTGTAATATAAATATTAATATATAAAATATAATAAATATATATAAAAATACACATCACATCAAGAAAATGGCAGCACTCCCAATGCGGTGAAAAAATAAAGAAAATGAATTTATTCCAACATTTCCAAAGAGCAACGTTTCGACTCCTAAAAGTCTTTCTAAAGTCTTCCAAATCTCTCTTAGGAGCGAAACTTTGCCCCTTGGGGAAATTTTAATAAATTAATTTTCTTATTTTTTCACCGCATTGGGAGTGCTGCGATTTTCTTGATGTATACATGTGGACTTGTGACGTGAGTTGAGCATCGCTGGCACCCATTGTTTTGTTTTATTTTTTGAGTGCCACTATAAAACACAGGGACAATTAATAAAGATAGATAGATAGATAGATAGAGAGATAAATAGATAAAAATAGGAAATAAGGCAGCACCTACCAAAAAACAAAGTCGTTGCAAATGCAGATGTAAACCTTGTCTCGGGTCGAATAATAAAAAAAGGAAAAAAAAAAGGGAAATCCACTTGCACCACTCACAAATAGTAGAAAAGAAAATAACGTGCTTTATTTCATGCCTCTGGTCATGAAAAAAAGCATGTTATTTTCATTTCCACTATTTGTGAGTGCAAGCAGACCTTCATTTTTTTAGATAGATATATAGATAGATACTGTAGATAGAGTACCTAGATGCCAAGAGGGTCTTCCATTACACCACTCTCTTATTGTCCTTTTTAATTGACAGACGCACAAGAGAACTCTTCCCATCCCATTCCTTTCATTGTGCATGCTTGACAGAATATATGTGCATGTCATGTGAAACGTGGTTTCAGTAATCACATTATGTTGGTAAAATATGTGTGCAATGTAATAAACTGCCTTGTTTTTATGCTGTATGAGAATTTTTGAATATCCAAAATGAACAATAAACCAAAGAGTGGTTCAAATTATGCTTCAAAAATTTCTAAAATGTGATATGTCATAACATGCTGAGCTGTAAGCAAGTGTTACCAGACCTCAAGCTCAAAATCTGTCAGTATTTTATGTTGTTTTTATATTCTTGGGAAAAAAAATATATTCCATGTATAAAAATACCCAGCTCCTTCAGTATGAAGTACTGTCCTATCTAGTAGGTATTTTTGTCGAAAAGGAGTTCTGGTTTACTCTGTGAAGCAGAAAACTTGTCACAAAAAAAAATCACAGAAGAATGGAGGCTTACTTACTGATTTCCAGACAGGTCAGACACCAGTCACCAGTAGTATTCAGAGAAGCCATTACGCCTTAGTGGAGGGTTCCACAGGTGCAAAGTACTAATAGACATACCATTCACACACTGTCTATGCATGAGGGGAGTGCCTTCCTTAATATTACACCTGCGCAAAAGTATTTATTTTTATATACAGTACATAGGGTTTCGATCATATATTGCACCATGCTGGCTTAACAGCTTATTGGTGATACCACTACTATTTGATTGTGGAAGCTGTCCAGCACCTTTTAAGTGTGCAACACCAAAACTGACATCCCATACCTCCCATAATGGCAAATACAAAGACCGAAATGGCAGTTCACAATAGAATACAGTAAAAACCACTGTGCACTGAAGGGGAGATTGCAAAATGCCAATAAAACAGCCTCTCTCTCTCTACTCTTTTAAGGGGGTGGGAGTCTTCATGTCTTGTGTCACATGTAGTACACCAAGTTACTGACATCCCACACTCCCAACATCAAACATGAGGTATTGATATTTTGGACAAAATATGCAAGCTCGCAACCCACGTCAAGGGTTCCCATGGTCTTGCGAGTCCATACACCGACATTAAAACACATCACAGAAAAAGGGACAAGAATTAAATATAAATCACAGAAGAATGAAGGTTTGCTTAAAGATTCCCAAGCAGGTCAGAAACCAGTTCCCAGTAGGACTCAACAGCAGCCACAATGCAGACGATCCCCTTTAAATAAAAAAAAAAATTATTTTTGTGCAGGTATAATAAGGAAGGCCACTGCCTCAGCTACAAGGTTTTGGTTTTCTCCTACAGTCTTTGCACCTGGGAACCCTCCCTTTAACAGAAAAATTTTTCCCAAATCCAAAACTAAACTCATGCCATTTCCTTGACCTTACTGCTCACACAACTTTCACTTCCAGAGCAGCGATGTCAAGCGAAGAGATGGGCGAATAGATTCTAACGAAGTGGAATTCGTTTAGAATTTCAGGAAAACTTCGATTCTGAACGAATCAAAGTTTGGCGAATTCGGGGAACGAAGGGGTTTTTTTGATTGCTAAAATAGCGCGGCACATGGCATACAGGGGGCAAAGACTCTGGGAGGAAGAAGGGGCAAGCCACAACAGGCAAGGTGAACCCCAATCAAGACCAGTGGATTTGTGACTCACCTCACTATATAACCACGCAGGCGGAGCTCATACCGTCTCACTTACAGTAGGAAGGGGTTTCTGCCCAGCGACCTTAGATAGCTGAACTAAAGAAATCATTTTTTACAGCGTTTTCGGGGGGTTCTCACTTTTTTTCAGAGACTTCTTTTTCCTACGTTCTATTTCTATTTTGTGGGGTATTGGAACTGAAGTCCAGTGTGCTCCAATTTCAGCTGCTAACATTTTAATGCTACTGCTCATTCTTGAGCACATTGAAAACCCCCAAAGGGTTACGAAGCCCGGTTTTCGTTGTATTCTTAAAGAAAACATGTTCTTACCATTCAAATACCCTTAATTTTTGGTTGCTCATTTTTTTGCTCAATTTTAATCCCGGGGTTAAATTAAGCGTTTTTCTGGTGTTGGGCAAAAAAAAACGTCTTTTCACCGCCAAAGAAGAAATCCTTAGATAATCATAACCGAAGGTTAAATACAAGTTTTTCTGTTTTTGTGTTTTCCCAAAAACCCCGTTTTAACACGCTACAAAGCTGGTAATTGCTGGCACACATTTCTTTTTCACAATTTAAAATCCAAAGGGGTTCAAGATTTTTTTCTCAGTTTTACTTTGTAAAAGAAATTTTTTTTCACCGCCAAAGAAGAAATTTTGCCTTAGCATAATTCAATCCAAGGTTATTTACAAGTTTTTTTTGTTGGTTTCGTAAAAAACACCCTTAAAACACCACAAAGCTGGAAATTTTTTGGGAGCACATTTTTTTTTGCGCAAAAAAAAATGTTCTTTTCACCCAAAGAAAAATTTTGGCTGAGCAAATTCTATCCAAGGTTAATTAACCGTTTGTGTTTTTATATTCATAAAATACACAGGTTTTTAAAAGGCACTACAATAAATTTTTCCCCCCCCTTGTGGAGCCAATTTAACCAAAGGGGTTTACCCAAACTTTTTACTGGGCTCATTTTGGGGTCAAATACAGGGGGTTTTATTATCAAAAAAGATATCTCATCAAACATGCTTACATTTTAGAACAAACAGTATGTCAACAAGAGGGGCAGGCTCTTTACCTGCAGTGGCATGGCACAAACTTCCTGGAGCAGACCCGTCGCAGCACAGCAAGGGGGCTCCAGCAGGGTCCTCGGGGGGCCAGAACTGTCGGGGTTTATCTAGCGGGCCCCCTGTGTTGTTCACAAACCAATGGTTCTTGATTGTTGACTAGGGCACCAATTTTCCCCCCGAGACTCTGACAACCCCACCAAGAGTCGGTGGGGAAAGTCAACCAACCCTAGTTGGGATGGCCCAGGGGTGGGTCAGCGGCCCTCACCCGTCCTCAACCTGCCTCTTCCCATCCGGTTCCCCCAGCCAGAGATCTACATTGGTCGGGGTCAGCGCCACTATATAGCGAGATAACAATTTTAGGGGCATCAGCGCTACTTGGCACAAAGAAATGGGGCCGACCACACTTGGGAGCCTTGAAGCAAGGGCCATCACATCAGGAAAAGGGGTGTCACTTGCGCGTCTGGCAGCGGGGCCCGCCAACAAGTGGGGGGTGTGGGCCCTGAGCAGCAGGGTAGCAGCAGTGTGAGGGCGGGACCCAAATGGCCACGGGGGGAAAAACCCCTTTGCAGGGCCAAGAAAGTAGCGGCACAGGGGGTAGTGATCAGCGGGGGGCAGTAGCACTCAGTGCGGAGCGTTGGCGGTAAAATCAGATACTCGCGGGTGGCAGTTCTTTGCTAAGACACCGGAGGAGCCGAATATGGGAATATGTAGAATCGTGGCAGAAAGTGAAGCGTGCCAGAGAGCTAAACGTTGGTACCACGGCCCTGCGTCAACACATGCAACGTCACCATCCGGTGGCCTGGGAGAAACGTGGCTCAGACGTGGCGGTCCATCCAGCCGTCGCAGCAACAGCAGCAACAGCGCCCAGTGGCACGCATGACATTGCAGCCAGTCAAGGCTCCACCACCTCTGCAGAAGGGAGTTGTTTCTCTTTGCCATCATCTCTCGGTCCAGATGCACTCTGCCACCCCAGTTAGAAGATCCGCTGGACTACTGGCGAGCCAAACTGGATGTGTGGCCGCAACTTGCCGAGTTTGCTTTGGAGTATCTGTCCTGCGCTGACAGTAGTGTGGGATCAGAGCGGGTGTTGATTGTGGCGGGGGCCATCGTTACCACTAGGAGAACCCGCTTGTGCACGGGAATTGTTGAACGACATAACTTTGTCAAGAGGTATCAAGCGTGGTCCGGCCAGGATTTTCACACACCAATGCCTTAGGCATCAGATTACATCAGCCATGACGCCTCACCACAACTTTGAGAAATGAGTGTGGATTCAAACTACCGGCCTCAGCCACTATTCTGATGCCGCCACCCGCCTGATGCCACACATCTGCTAACAGTTTCTCCATCTGCCACCAACCATCTTTACCAGGGACTGGTATTGCCACCCACCTCCACACTGTGTCATTGTGCCACTCTATGACCTCATGCTGCTGCTGCTGTTGCTGGTGCTGTGACATCCACACTGTGTCATTGTGCCACTCTCTGACTTCATTCCACTGCTGCTGTTGTTGCTCCTGCCATGCCATCCACTCTCTGTCATTGTGCCACTCTGTGGCCTACTCCTGTTTTTGCCACCTCCAGAATGTCATTGTGTCACTGTCTGACCTCATGCTGCTGTGGCTGCTGCCGTGACCTACACACTGTGTTATTGTGCCACTCTCAGACCTCATGCTCTTGCTCCTGCCGTCACCTCCACACTCTGTCACTAATGTTGCCACCTGAGCCCTCAGCTTGTTTTTTTCCAGCTGCCGCTGGCTTGACTTTATCAGGCTGCATCCCCCCTTCAGTTTTTTGGTCAGTTTTACCCTCTTAAGTGCCCAGGGAATTTTATAGTGAAGCGATTCTAAGAGTGACGGCAGTCATATGCGTGTCATACGAAAACACAACATTGTATGGAGACCAAACCAAGCTCTCTCTACATATTTAAGCATGGCACAACGTTCTACAGCACCCTGCAGGCTCTGTGCAGCCTGGAAATAGCTGTTTTTTTAACGTGATTCGGACCGAAACGAATTTTGTCGGAAAATTCGGCGAAGTCACCGAATCGAATTTTTGAGAAATTCGCCCATCTCTAGTCAAGAGAATGGTATATAACTGTTGAAGCCACTGATTGATCATGTGCCGACTACAAGCCAGGAAGTAAACAGACACTATAGCACTGGAACGGTGCACAGGTGATGATATATACAACTATCCCCTATTTTAGTTTTCACATAGAAGTTGGAGGAGACCGAGGCTCTGTCAACTGCATTAGCTTTACAGTCTATGGCAGGAGTTTGCAGCATAGGTGTCTGTATTACTACACTGGAGCTAGAAAAGGGAGAAAAGAAAGTGTAAGCTTTCAGTAACTACTGCAGCAGAGGATTTTTGATTTATAACAGTAGAACACTTTAAGATCAGAGGGGCCTGACAGCTGGAAACCCCAGTAAAATGATTGTAACATGTCTAATTAACACAGCATAAAATGGGTTTCATCAGAGAAAGCCATTAAACGTATGTTTAAAATGTACTTATTTTATTGTACCCTGCTTATACTATTTCTACATCTTTCTCATTACTGTACATATATGTGACAAATGTGTTTCCTGTTTCTAGTCAGGTTTAATAAGGACACAAGATGCTGATTATTTCTTGAAACCACTGCCTGAACATATTGCACTCAAACACAATTACTCCTCTTCAGATGGTCATCAACCTCATGTTCTATACAAGAGATCAATTAACAAACAAATTTACAAGGAAAATATGGCATCTTTAGTTAAGAGACAGCAACAACTGGAAAATCATAATTGGTTGTACCCTGCCAATGCAAAGACATCTCAACAAGATTATCAACACATGGACCAAAGACATGGAAGAAGTAACAAACAGCACTACTGTGGAAGACGCAAGAAATGTATGTAAGGACATATTTTTATATTTCAAACTTAAAGTAATTTCAAATAATTTACTGGCCCTATACCAAGTATGTTTTCATTAATATTAAAAAGGTATCTGAAAGAAATGTGGCTTTACAATTCATATGTAGGAACCCATACCATAAAATGTACACATATTCTGAACAATGCAGGCTATTAGACATACGATACCTAAGTAAGTGAAACCTTTGATGGAGATGGTATTTAAATCATTGATTGTCTATAAAGAATGTTCAGTCAATTTAGAGTTTTTTTTTTCTTTTGTGGAGAGACATTGAATCGGGATATATTTATTTTGTATCTGATTTTTGACAGTGATCAACAGAAAAGATTCTTAGTTCCAAATCTCACAACATAATCTGCATTTATTATAAACAGTGGAACAAATAATAAGGATGACATGCCTAAAGCATTTCTAGGTTAGTCAATCAGATTGCGACAGCACATTATTACTGAAATGGAAATAATCTGTGTGTAGACAAGAGTTTGAAGTATTTAAAATATAACATCACCCGTATCTACAATGTTATAAAAGGTCCATTACAACTATCTACGATTTCAATTCATTGCAAAAGCTGCACCATAAAGACTTGAAAACACCCAAAGCAGTTCTGTGTCAAAGTTACATAAAAATTTCAGGAGACAGATGCAACAATCACTAAATATGCCTCATAATACTGTTAAGGCCCCATTCACATCATGTTTGGTACCTCCATCACAGTTATCCAGTGTAATACCTTAAAAAACATACCATAACATATTCCGTGGCAGAACCATCATAAACTATAAGACAAACGCAGTATTTTTTAGACTACTTTTGCTCTATTTCACATTCATATTCACTTTATGCGCCGGACACAAAAGAGTACTCTAGAATGCGAGTCTGACCCAATTAAGAGCCCTAAAACATGACTAGGGATTTAAAGGGAACCTGTCACGTAAAACATGAACAGGATTTGCAGACAACTTGGTACATAAAAGAAGGAGCTGAGCTGATTGATTTATAGATTTGTGGGGAAAGATTTAGATGAACTTGTAATTTATTCATTTAAATGTCTGATTATTCTAGGTTAAGAAGTCCAGTAGGATAGTGGAGGGTTTATCATTGATTGGCAGCCCTCCCTGCATAGGTTTGTATAGTATACTTCCTGAGCTACCCGATGCCTCCCACACAGCCAGCCAGTATCTTCTCTGCTCTGCACTGAAGAGGGACAAAAATCCCGAAACAGCGTTGTCTGTAGATGAGAGATACTGGCTTGGCTAAAAAATCCTTTTTGCTTTCTCAAGACTCGGTGGGTCAAAAGCAAATTGAGGATTTGTTACAACCAACAGAGGGCGCTGTGGGCTTCTCAGCCCCTTTCCCATAATGCCTTGTGATATGCAGATGCTAAGTAGAGGGCGAAAAGGCAAAACAAAAACTCTACAAGCCGTTCGTTCGGGGCTCTTCCTAAGGAGAGATCTTCCCTTCCTAGGTTTGTATAGAGAGATAGTTGCTAATCACTGATAAAACTGCCTACTGGACTACAAGTTCTACTAAATAACTTCCCATAAAACTATATATCAATCTGTTCAGCTATGCTTGCTCTGTAACATGCTGCTGGCAGATCAGATAGCATATTCAGCGTCACAGGTTCCCAAGCCAGCATCTCTTCCAAAAATAAGAGGCACCCATCTACTGTATATTTTATTTAACTTTTCCAAGGAAACATTGTATAGCCTACACCAGTTTGATGCTCTCCACTGAGGAAGTTTTCTATCCTAGGGCTCTTCAGTCAGTACATAACTCATGCCCAGTGACAGAAGACACAAGGAGGAAGAGAGCAAATTAGGTCAATGACAGAATTAGGTTAGTTTATCTGCCTTATTCTATGTATGATACTCTTACTTTGATAGGCTAAAAGTAGTTACATAGTTTGTAAGGCCGAAAAACACATACGTCCATCCAGTTCAGCCTATTGTGCTAAAGTGTTGATAGAGAGGAAGGCAGAAACCCCTGTGAGGTAGAAGTCAATTGTCCTCATTTTAGGGAAAAAAAATTCCTTCCTGACTCCAATCTGGCAATCGGAATAAATCCCTGGATCAACGACCCTTCTCCAGAATCCTAGTCACTATAGTTTGTTATATTATTACGCTCCAGACATGCATCCAAATCCCTTTTGAATCCTGTTAGTGAAATCACCATGATAATTTCCTCTGGCAGAGAGTTCCACAGTCTCACTGCTCTTACAGTAAAGAATCCCTTTATATGTTTATGTAGAAACTCTCTTTCCTCAAGACGTAGAGGATGCCCCCTTGTTCTTGATACAGTCCTGGGTATAAATAAATCTTGAGAGAGATCTCTATATTGACCTTTATATTGACCTTTAATATATTTAATTGTCCCACCAGGAGAGGTAATAAATATATTACTGCTAGGATCCCCACGGATTATAAGAATAGGAGTCCAAAAACTATTGTCTGAATAGAGTAGTGGTTGTATGTGCACACTTGTTTCATTTCATTATCACTTCTTTTCAAGTACAGTACTCAATAATATCCATCAGTCCTATTGACAGTGAATGGAGGGGCAGTGTAGCTGTATGGCTGCTACATTATTCAGGTGGGTGTTTTGGGAACCTCTTGATTGGAGGAGATGGCTCCCAGTGTTTGGAGCCCAGCATTTATAAATAGTGGTTACAATTATAGTTATAAATAGAAAAAATAAAGTAGAAAACCCAAAATATACCAGTTAAACACAGCATTGCTGGCAGCTCCAAACCTAAACTACGTCTTGGTTACTTAAGGAAGGCACAATTTGGAGAAGCCACCAAGAGGCACATGAAAGCTTTGAAAGAGTTATCAACCTCCACTGAATAAAATTCACAGACCTAACCATTTGTGCAATAAAAAAGTTCTAGGAAGCAAAAAGCCAAATGCTGCATGCTGCTAAAAACATCCATAAAACATGGTGATGACAACACCATATTGAGGAGATTCATTTCTCTGGCAATCTTTGGAAGGCTTATAAAGGTAGAGAGGGTAAAATGAGTACAAGGGAATTCAGAAGAAACTATTGATTTCTACAAGAGAAGTGCAACTTGAGCGATTTATTTTCCAATTGAGAGATTTATTTTCCAGCAAAACAATGATCTCTAAGAAAAGGCGAAAAGTACACAAGAATGTTTTAAAAACAACAATGTTAATGTCCTGAAGTGACCAAGTCACAGTCCAGGCTTTGATCCAATTGAAAATTTGTGGCTGCATTTAATCACAGTAGTTTAATCCAAGTCCCCAATGCAACTTTACAGAAACTCGACAAAAAAGAGCGGATAACAATAAACTGCACACATGTACACAACTTATAGACAACTATCCACATAGTCAATGGTACTACTAAATATTTGGATATTGGAGGTAAAAAGATATATATTCAGTTATTTTGTGTTTATTGGACATTAAACTGCCTTTTTCTAAAGGAAAAAAAGAGTCTGTCTAAAAGACCAAAGGAGAGGACTCCAACATCAAATAGATCATTTTACACATGTGTAGTAAGATTATACAAGGAGTATATTTATAAAATTAGTACATTAAGTAAGCAAAAGAGAGTTTTGGCAGATTTGTATTCAGAACTGACAATTACCATCTACTTTTGGATCATACTCTTTAGAACATGTATATAGCAGAGTGCTCTTTAACCTGTACTTCCAGAATAACAGGAAATAGAAGACTTTACTTACTGATACATACTTGCAATGGGAAATGTTCTATGTCCTGTTCTACAACCATGATCGTTTACAAACTAAAGTGTGAGTTGTTGTTTTAACCCTTTTAAGATCAGTGAATCCTAATATTGAACATACAGTTATGAGAAAAAAAGTATACATACCCCTTTTGAATTCTATGGTTTTTTAATATCAGGACTTTAGAAAGTCTTTAAACCAGGTAAGTACAACCTCAAATAAATAACAATACACTTAATAGCCCAAAATGCAAAAGCAGTGTATTCCATAGGAATTAAGAGAAAAAGTAGCAGCTAGGTTCCGCTAATAAATTGTCCTTGATTCATTTAGCAAGTGTGATGATCTAATTTTGGCAGTTTGCTGGTCTAAAGCATTCAGGCAATCAGCCAAGGAAGAAAGACATCAGCAATGATTTTTGAAAAGCAATTGCTGCTGCCAAACAGTTAGAGGAGGATTATGAGGCCATTTCCATCCATCATTCTACAGTGATAAAGATTATTCACTAGGGAAAACATTCAAGACAGTTTACAATTTTTTAAGGAGAGGATGTCACAGCAATTTTTTCCCTAAGGTAGGACAGTACAATTCTCGTAGAAATTGCAATACACCAAAAAGCTAGATCTCAGAATCTACAGGCCCCAGGCAGCATGTTAAATGTTCAAGTTAATGATAAATCAAATAGAAAAAGACTGAACAAATATGGTTTGTTAGGAGAAAGATGTTTTTCTGAAAAAACATGGCAGTAAGACTTAAAGTGAAGATGTTTGTACATAATGCACAACTGTCAATAGCCACTCAATAACCTAAATACGTATATGTCAACGCACTGTTAGCAGCATCACTTTTCCATAGGATGTGAGGCATCCTGATTCCGCCACTTGGTTTTTCACACCACTGGCGTTCCAAAAAACTTAGAACGTGTTCATTCTTCCGCCTGGTTTTTGGATGGAACATAAACATGTGTCTGCAAAGGGGGAGGGTTTGAATCCGCAAACCACTGACAAAAGCAGCCCCCCTGCGTGGCAAAAAAAGACCAAATACCAGTTGGTATTTCCCCGACCGAACGTACAAACATGATTAATTACCATATACCAGTGAGGGCCAACCTTTTGAGCTCGGTGTGTCAAAATTCGCCAAAAATGCAATCATTACTCTGGTGGTGTGTCACTTTGAGAAAAATCCATTATTATGTGATAGGTGTAGTTCTAATAAGAAAACATTATAATTTTAATATATTTACTGTATTTTTAATAAAGCAAAAACAAATAATTATTTACCTTACCTGCTTAGTTACTTTTTTGTTGCTGAATTTCATTGGCTAACTCTTCAATTGATGGTTGGTATTTCATACACTTCAAGTGACTGGGGGCAGTTTTTGCAGCTGCTTTGGTACAAGTCTGCAGGTGGGAGCAGTGGTTGCAACTGCCTGAGACAAACCTGCGGCTGTGAGCAATGTTTGCAGCTACCTAGGTACAAATCTGTGGCTGGAAGCAGTGTTTGCAGCTGCCTGGTTACAAGTCTGTGGGTGTGAGCACTGTTTGCAGCTGTCTAGGTACAAGTCTTCTTAATGCTCTGGCTTCACTAATGGAAGTAAGATGGCACAGTTCGTGTTGCGCTCTCAGTAGGAGAGTTGCCCTGTTTCCGGATGCTAATGTTGTCAGGAAGTGAAGCCAGAGCCAGTGTCAGCATCCAGAGGTAAGGTAACTCTCCTACTGAGGGTGTGGCATGAACAGCGCCATCTTACCTTCTTTAGTAAAGCCAGAGCACCCAGCAGAAAGTGTCAGTATCTCGAGGCGGGGCAAGCGTGGCACGAACTGCACCATGACATGTGTCAACAAAAACGGCTCAGCGTGTCACCTCTGACACGCGTGTCATAAGTTAGCCATCACTGACATATACGTACAGTCCTTATGTAAAATCTGTCTATATCTGTGCAGTTACATTACCAGAGCTTTCCCAAAGGTATTCCAATTAATGTTTCTTTCATCCTCTGGGGTGGTAGTAACAGTGACCGTGACGCAACATGTTTTGTGTGTGTCAGGTGGTGATCAGCAGTTCCATGAAGCTCAAAAAGGAAGTGAAGAACATCCCTTCTTCTCTGACTTGGGAAGCTCCAGCAATAACTGTCCATATATGGACAGTGATATCACCACGGCTTCTCAAAATATTTATTAAAAATGGATGCTTGGGAAGAATGCCATTCATGACCCATAGACTTTTATGATACCTTAACATTTTTTGCAGCATCCTCCTGGATGGAATAGCATAGTTTACTTTATTATTCCATTCTTTTGCTTCATTAACTTACATTTATCAGCCAGTCCGAGACTCTTTGGCCTCCAACTAACTTGTGTAACCCTACTGTAACGATGCGGCTCTGACAGACGTATGCCGAAGCGCCGACCGCTGGCATCCAGGTGTGGATCCTCTGTGATCACCGCAGGTGAGGTGGTAGCTGGAGGACCACGCCAGGGAGCGGAGTCTAAGGGGCCCCTGGTCTTCACCAGAGCTCGCCGCAAAGCGGGATGGACTTGGCTGCGGGACCCCCAGGTCGCTACCCCTGACGTGGCTACCTGCGGTGACAGCCGAGGTGCAGGACAGGAATCCAGGTAGTGGTATACGGGAACACAGGAACATGTACAGCAGGATACAGGAGGGATAAACGTACACATAGCACCACGTACATTAGACAAAGTTGGCTACTTTTATTTCCAGCACATCCCTACTATGACATCTTAGGGTTCCATTAGCTCTCTGACACCTGGATTAGGCAGACTCAGGTACATCAAAATACTTCATTCCAATACAATAGGTTAAGATTGAAACTGACCTAAAATAGCGTTATTCTTCATGCACAATGCAATAACTTTATAGTTAAAGGTGTGTTCCTACCATAGACTTTGATATCATATCGCTAGCATATGCCATCAAAGCCTATATGTGGATCCCACTTCTTGGATCCGCACCTATCTTGAGAATGGGCCTCCGAAAGTTACAGAGCAGACTGGATAGCCAGTTGTGCTTGCGCATGGCTCTCCATTCTGTTGTATGGGATTTTCAAGTCAAATATCGCACTTGGCTGTACATGGAACTCCCATTCAACAGAATAAAGAGCTGTGCATAAGCACGACCCGAGACCCACCATAGACTTTGATGGCATGTGCTAGCAATATGCCATCAAAGTCTATGGTGGGAACACCCTTTAAGTGTACAACACTTCCAACAAAAGCTGAACATCAGTTTCTCTCTGTCAGGCTCTGGCCTACAGCTCAGCACCACAAAAAACATAACATTCCTGCCAATGATCCTGGCTTCCACCAGCCAACATCAACTGTTATTTCCAAGCAACCCAGTCTGAAGAGCTCAAACCTTTTTTAAAGAGCTCTCCAATGTGGTTCCTGATGGACCTGATTAGATCAACATATGGAATGGTGTTGACTTTCTTCGCACTCACAGCAAGGTCCTTCTCTTGGTCTTCAACCCAACATACAGCAGAGAAAGAACTCACACTTGTCTTTTTGCCACACAACCCACTATAAAAAGACGAATACCCAGTTCTGCACACCCTTGTAGTAATCTCCTACACCTATGTAATATCTTGTTCCCGATACTGTTCCTGCCAAAACTTTTATTGACCACTGTTGTGCTGCTCCTAAATGCAATATCGCTGAACCATATAGCAATGCTCTGATTCTCTCTTTTGCTTCTTCTCTTAATTATTTTTATTATTAATAAGATTATTATTTATTTCAGAACATTAGTTCTAGGCTGCTGTGCAGTCAAATGGGTTCAAATAGATAATATAAGACCACTTTACTATGTAATTTGTGTTGCTCATTGGCAACAAATAATGTGCTACATAAAAAAGTACTACAGTAGCCCCCAAATAATATTACAGTACAGATAGTGTCCTGAAAAGTGGAGCTACAGTACATTAGTACCCTCAAACAACTGCACATACAGAGCTTATAAACACAGAGCTTCATGCCCAGTAACCCACGATATATAAAGTGGTGCTTGAAAGTTCATTAACTCTTTGGTAAATCGCTGTTCTTTATCCCCTTCCCAAAGTGGTACCAATGGAAATCACAGGCATCCAACTTTTCCCGCAAAAAAACAAGCCCTTACACAGCTCTGTGAATACAAAAACATACAAAACATGAAAAAGGTATGGTTCTCAGAATATGGCGATGCAAAAACGTGTTTTCTTTCTCTTTTTGAAGAAAATTGTTTTTATTGCGTAAAAGTAGTAAAACAAAAAAATTGAATTAGATATTGTAATTGTATCGACCTGCTGAGTAAAGTTAATACATCTTTTATACTGCACAGTGAGTGCTGTAAAAAAATAAAAACACAAATTTATTTTGTTTATCTAACCTCCAACAAAACAGAATAAAAAGCAAATAGTCATATGAACCCCAAAGTGAATGAAAACATCAACGCATCCAGCAATATTATACTGTACAGCTTATACATAATATAGCTCCATATAAGGCTCCACATGCAAGAAAATTAAAAAAATTAAATAAAAAAAAAACATAAAGGTAATGTTATTTATATTGCATGCTGAATGTTGCAAATATGAAATCTAAAAAACAATGATGGAATTCCATTTTTTTCATGGCCCAGTGCTAACAAACTGTGAGACACCTGTGGGCTCAAAGTGCAGAATAGACCCCTAGATAACATCACAAAAATCAATATTTAGTTGCGTTTCTTGTTAACATCTCATATGTTCCAGTAAAAATTGGATTGAAACCGAATATTGGCAAAAAACAAAAAGTAAAATTTTTATATTTTACCTACACTTAGCTTTAATTCCTGTTAAATCCCTAAAGGGTTAACAAGCTTTCTAAATGCTGTTTTGAATACTTTTTAATTTATGGGAGTCTGTAACAAAGCTACGTTAGAACTGGACTTCTCCCTAAGTAAATCAGTGTTCATAAATTTCCTGAAAATGTGACAAATTGATACCATACCTATGAGCCATCTAGTAGCCTAAAAAAATAACATTTAATCAAATATGCCAAAGTAAAGTCGACAAATCGTAAATGGAAAAAACAAATGACAAATGTCAAATTTGATGGGGTTCTATAAGAAAGGTCAAAACTGGCTGCAGTGGTATGTGTGTAAATAAACAGGATACCCACGATTCTCTGGCCATTGAATAAAAACACCCAACTCTTATTTCACTTTTAAATCCTTAAAGTTCACAGATCTTTGTATGCAACATAGAAATGGCCAAGTCTAATATTTCTTACTTATTAGTTTGATTTGGTTCTCTTTATCCTCTTTTAGGATCTTGTATTAAAATCTGATATGGTGTTAGGTCAGATATATGCAAAAATATAGAACATTTTTTTAGAGTTTACAAATTAATAAGCACCACTGTAGCTCCATTCAGATAATACCATGCATCTAGTAAATTGTTCTTCAAAATACCCTATAGTAAATTTTATATATATATATATATATAATATATATATATATATATATATATATATATAATACACACATAAGCTGTATATATATCTGTGCAAATATAGTGCCTGTTATAGATAGTTCCCCCCAACATTACCAGTATTAAAAGATGCAAAATGTAGTGCCCCCATTAAGTGGCTATTGTATAGTTGTATTGCTAGGTTGTTCTATATACTTAGCTCCCCAAATACACAATTGAGTCATATTATTATGACTTCCTTCTTTTCACATTGGCAGCAATTGTGGTAACCCAGGGATGAAGTTGTAAGGATCTCAGATAGTGGATCCACTGAGCCACCGCAAGCGATGGTGTTAGCCGCAACAGGGAGTGGAGTCTAAGGGGCGGTTGGTTTTCACCAGAGCCCGCCACAAAGCAGGATGGGCTTGCTGTGGCAGATGACCCTCAGATTACTACCTCTGGCGTGCCTGCGGTGGCGACCGAATTGTAACGTGGCACAGAACCACTGAGCAGACTTGTAGTCAGGGACAGTCAGAAAGGTCATTGCAGGTGTTAAGAATCATGGTCAATGGACGGAGCAAGGGCGTTGCTAGGGTCCCAATGCATCCGGGGCCCGGGCCCTTTGGCTATGTTCAACCGGCTTATTGTGGCGAGTATGGTACACACCGCAATACGCTGTGTGTTTTGGAACCACGCGCTGCTCCCCCTGTGCATACAATTTGACATGTAATCCATGGCTCTCTAGGAGAGCTATGAATTACCGTAATTGCGGTGCGAATGTCTGGCGTATTGAAGCGCAAATACGCGGAGAAATGCGCCTCGCAATTTACGGAGTATGAACATATATTCATTCATACACACACACACTCAGACACACACACACCACACACAGACACACACACACACACACTCAGACACACGCACACAGACACACACACACACACCACACACACTCAGACACACACACGCACACACACTCAGATACACACACGCACACACACTCAGACACACACACGCACACACACTCAGACACGCACACACACACACACACACACACACACTCAGACACACACACACAGACACACACACACACAAACACCACACACTCACTCAGACACACACACAGACACACACTCACACAGACACACACACACTCAGACACGCACACACTCAGACACGCACACACACACACACACGCACACACTCAGACACACACACTCAGACACACACACTCAGACACACTCAGACACACTCACACTCAGACACACTCAGACACACACACACACTCAGACACACACATACACTCAGACACACACACACACACACACACACTCAGACACACACACTCAGTACAGTTTACATTCATGAAGATATTGCTGTTTCCCTCCTATTACACTACGTAGTCCTGGTCCCTACAGGGAGGCTCCTCACTCACTGGAGACCTCCGGGATGTGTGTACCTGTGGGAGCTGCTGAAGCCATGAGGACAGGGCAGGACACTGCAGCTGCAGGAGATGCTCCGGAGCAGAGATCACAGGAGGGGGGCGGAGCCTCTCACTGCCGGACACTGTGCTGTGCCCGGGATCTTCCTGACTCTGGCAGTGTGAGCAGCCGGCGCCCCCTCCTCCCTCCTCAGCCCCGTCATCTCCCGCAGTCGCCTGCCTCCCTCCCTGCACCTAGCAACCATCCTGAGCTGTGTGTGTGTCCAGAGCACGGACACACAGCTCCATAGAACGTCGGTGCTGCTGGCCCGCAGCTTGGAGCCGGCGGTCTGAGACTCGGGGCACAGGCAGCTTTGTTCGGGGTTTGTGCCCCGAACAAACCTGCCTAGCGAGGCCCCTGGGACGGAGGCAAGGAGATCTGGTACACGGTATAGAAAAAAACACTAGAACCGTTTGCTCCGTAGGCTACAGGGCACTAAAGATTTGGCAGGGAGCGCAGGGGAGTGCTTGGTAATATAGGGCTAGCAGCTGGCAACTACCCAACTACTGGCGCGCTGGACCTTTAAATTTCACAGAGTAGGCACTCGCCCACCGGCCAGCAGAGACAGGGCAGGGAGTGAGAAGAGGTGACTAGCTGCAGCTGAGACCTGAACTGTGGGTGCACCCATGTCCTGACATGTGGGTCGCGGGAGTTCCCGTAACAGAAGTCACTTGTAGTGAGCTGGCTGGGTGGGTATAAAAGGTGCGTGATAGGATGTATGCACATATATCCTTTTTTGCTGTCATTGGTAAATGGGGGTTATTTACTGGTTTCAGGCCAAGGTTAGCAGTATTTCTGAAACTGTACAGTTTGTGAATAGTTCTTGTGCTGTTGTGTTGAAAGTGTATCATGAATGGACAAATAGCACAATAGTACATACGTAGCAAAGCCGCTGCGGAGCACAACCTATCATTGATGTGAGAGATAAATGTCGGCTACAAAGGGTGAACCAATATGCTTCAGTGGAGCAGCTCATCACCAAAATTAATCAGGAGGCTACCAGACTTATGTGTAAAACACTTCAGCAAATCCTACTGCATACGGGGCTCCAAAGCAGATGGATGGTCGTTGCACTTATACTAATGAAACTGCATCTGCAGAAAATCATTTTTACGGCAGTATCGGAATTGAACCTCCAAAGGGTTGCCTTTTCTGATAAGTCTCATTTTTTGCTTAATAAAAGAAGTGGAGAATGGTGTATCAGGTAACAAATATCTGAGAACAAACACCCTGCAATTGTTGCTGGAAGAACACAAGCTGGTGAATGAACACCATTGCTGGAACAACGCAAGCTGAATGTTTTTGTGGCATTCTCTGGGCCCACTCATCCATGTGGAAGTTGCTCCTTACTGATTTGGGTATGAATCCATACACCCATACATATTGACTGTCTTCCCTGGAGTGGGAAGATCTTTCAGCAAGACAATTCGAAACGTCACACGTCTTGAAATGTCCAACACTGATGGTAAAAGCATAACCAAGACTTTCAAGTACTACCCAGACTTGATACAGTTGAGCATCTATAGGATCACCTCTATTATCGTGTTCACTCTATGGATTCTCCCTCACACAGCCTCCACCCGCTGAGGGTTGCACTGCAGTCAATATGGCTTCAGATACCTGTGACAACCTACTAGGACCTTATTAAGTCATTCCCAGCCTGTTTAGCCGCTGCCTATGCCGCATATGGCGGTTACTCTAGATATTAGCTGGATAATGCCCCCAATAAGTAATTGCCAATTTAAACACATGCCCTTTTTCCCACATGAATTTCAGAATTGTCTTTTTTCAGTAGCATCAGTAGTGAGCCTGCAGCCTTAAGCTCACAGGTGTGATTATGCTATAGCATCACACTGGCAAGCATGTGGCAACACAAAGTGCCATACTGGCAACACTCTACATTGCGAAATTTGGATCAGGAATCAAAAGATTTCCTTCTTCCTGCCAGAATCTAAGCCACAGAGCTTGTAGTGGCTGCCCAGCTGGAGCATATATGAAATAAAATATTTTTATCATACACCATAAAGACCATTTTTAATTCCAAATGGAGTGAATGTCTTGTTAAACTAAGAGAAAGAATGCTGGAGGCATGGGTAGATAGCCCAAAACAAGGGGATCCATAGTAGAAATATTAGAGCTACACCGTCTACATAGGTTTGCAGATCTTGGGCAGGTAAAGATGGCCAATCTATCATTATCTGTTTATGGGAAAGCATGGTTCACCAACAAATTCCCTTGTTTTTATATGCCACAGCAAAAATGTTCTTGTTGCATTTTCATGTTTTACATTTATTTCTGATCATATGAATTTATTTTGGCTGCCAAACTTATTTTAGCTCGGCTAGATTTGTTTAAAAGACTAAAAATAACAGCCAGACAAGTCTTAAATTAAGATGTAATAATTTCACCAATTTAGTAGCTGTCAATTATAGATTCTCACGTGTTACTATGATCCCTCAGTCCCTTCTTCTTGCTAACCTACTGTGCAGACAGTAGACGAGAGCAACACATGACCGCAGGATCATACTACAAAGGTTTTTTTTTAAGGTCTGTAACCATTATGAATCATAGGTCTTTATAGGCACTATATACACGAAACAAGAGGCTATTTTTAATCAAGACCAAATACCAATGTCACAGGTGACGGTAGAGGAACCTCTAGGTCACCGCGAGAGATAACCTACTGAACCACACAGGAGACAGATTCTAAGGAGCCCCTTGGTATTCACCAGAGCCCACCACAAGACACGATGGACTTTGTTGTGGAGGACTCCCAGGTCAGTATCCCTGATGTAACCGCTTATGATGACAGCGAAAGTGCAGGCATGGTACAGGAGTAAAAGGAAATATGTGGTTGGTGGGCAGGCAGAAAGGTCAGGGCTGGCAGCAGACAATCGTGGTCAGATCACTCTCAGAGGGTCAGAGCAGGCGGCAGGCAGAGGATAGTCATGGTCACAAGCAGAGGTCACAGTCTGGATAGCATAAACGTGAACACAATAAACTATAGGAAAACACACCATTACACTGGCAAAAAGTGCAGGGCGAAGGAGGCAAATGATGCAGCAGCCCGGAGGGCTTAAGATGAGATGATTTATTATGGGCACAAGTGAACTAGAGAAAATTAAATCTTTTACATCTTGAACAAGATTAGGCCATCAATTTTCAAATTCATGGGTGGCCAACAAGCTTGGAAAAGTGACCCCATTTAAGGTAGGACATACAAAGGTTTTCCCTGGAGGAATGCATTGGAGATTGATGGGAGCTACAGTAATCAGGCGTTCCGGGGGAATGATGCGCTGAGGCGTGGGGTCTAAACCAGTGATATCTGAGGAATGGGAGACGGTATCGGCCTCCATTTTTTCTCTGGAACCCTACACTGTAGCAGAAAATTAAATTGAGAGAAGAAAAGTGACCATCTAGCTTGCCTGGGTTTTAAGTGTTGGAGATCCTTATGGTCAGTTAAGACATGGAAGATCACCTTTAAGAAGATGATGCCACTCTGCTAAAGCCAATTTATTGGCTATCTGTTTTTATACCCCAGTGGTGTAATTTCTTTCTGCAGGGGAGCAGGTTTTTGAGAAAAAAAACTCAGGTAATTGTCTTGCATTTAGGAGTTGTATGTGTTAGAACAGCTCCAGCTCTCATGGAAGAGGCATCTACATCTAAGTTGAAGAGTTTTCCTGGATCTGGTGGATAAAGGCTTTTTCTGCTTCAGGCAGCCAGTCTTTAGGGTTGGAGTTTTTTTTAGTCAATGCCACTGTATGGGCTGTCAGAGTAGAGTGTGCGGAATAAATTGAAGAACAGCAGACAATTTAGTAGGATCCATTTGAAGACCTTTATCAGAGGTGATGCACCCCAGGAATGGTAGACTGGTTTGTTCAAAAACACATTTCTCCAGTTTTGCAGAGAGCTTGCAGCCCATAAACGTCTTAGAACTAGCCACACATGGTCACAATGCAACTTGAGATCAAGAGAAAAGATCAAGATATTGTCTAAATATACTATCAAACAAACATAATCATGGTCACAAGCAGAGGTCCGGACCGGATAGCATAAACGTGAACACAATAGACTGTAAGAAAACACACCATTACACTGGTAGGAAGTGGATGAGGAAGTGCCATAATAAAAGGTCCAGTGCACAGTGATAGGAGATCAGTGGAGCGCTAGCCCTTTAAATTTCTGCCAGCTATCAGCAAGAGATGAGAGTGGAGCAGGAGCGGGAAAAGGTGAGACACAAGCGCGTTGTATGGCCCAGACCGGGGACCGTGGAGCACATCGTGACAGCAACGTTGCTTGATTTAGAATTTTAGATGCATTGGAGTAAATGAAAATTTTGCAGGCATGCATGTCGGCTTTAAATATAATATAACGTCTGTAACTAAATATTTGAATTGCTTGTTAGATAGTTCATAATAATGTATAATAAACTTTTATGCTATAATCCGTTATATGGTTTTCTACAGAAAGTTTTATTTGTATGTCCAACAGCAAATATAGAAGTTTCTTCGCCCAAATTTTAAGGTAAAACATAATGGATTACCTTATTTTGCAGAACTTTATCACATCGTCATACTTCTTTAAAGATTAGCTTCCTAAATGTTTGATGCAATAATAGAATAAAAAAAATTAAATAAAACTACTGTCAAATGACATTTTCTGACATCACCATTCAAAAGTAAAGGATTAGAAATGGTGATGTCAGGCAATGCATATGACCACCATTCATACTGAATGCAAATTGTGAAATAGAGTGTCCAAAAGGGACTGTTTGCCCTTTAAGCCTCTATGGCTCTGGCACGGTTTATGTCAGGATATCTGTTTTAAGGCGTCCTGAAAATGCTTTGCTTTGCAATCACTTAATCAAGTCCCCAAGGAACAACAAATTAGACTAAAGTTGAATAAATATTAATTTTACAAAAAATGTCCAAAAAATTAAAGAATCAGCTTCTTTAATAGTAAAAGATAGAAAAAAAACAAAATAAAGCCTATGGTATTTGGTAAAAGCACAACACTGACCTTTAAATTAAGGAAACAAGAAAAACAGTTATGTATTTGAATGCAGCGGAAAAAACGCAAAAAATAAATAAATGGCAAAATTACTGTTTTTTACACCTTCACCCCACCCAAAAAAAAGAAAAATTCTAACAATCAAAAAATAAAAACAAAGTCCAAGCCCACATATCACTATGTGGGCAGAATAATGGGTTAAGGGTCTTAGAATACAGCAACACAACGCAAAGATGGCTTTTCCTTTTTTTGCTGAAAGTATTAAGTATCTATGCTTCATAAACAATATTTACTATGTATGAACTAAAACATATCTATTTGTTATTACTGTTATTGGTACTGACACATAGGGTGACATGTATGAACAGGACTGCGCCAGTGTACTTTGAGCCTAAAAGAATGTATGGACAGGTGCACTCAAGACTTTGGCGCCATAAGTGCCTTTGTAATGCACCAAAGACACTTTTTAATGCGCCAAAGATTAAGGGCGTTCTAGGGGCGTGTCACACAACATTCATAGAAGTGGACACATTTATGATTCTTTGATGCCAAATCTAGGTACAGAACAGTTATAGCAGCCAGATCAAGTTAAAGGTGATCTGCCTGAGCCAGACTTGTGGTATTGGCACTACAATGCACCTGTAAGTATGAACTGCAGAAGAACAGATTCATACATTCTGGGGCATTCTACACTGCCTTAAAGCTATTTAGAACTGGCCTGTCAGCGCCAGGATTCATACATGTCACCTATAGTTGCCAACTTTGTATATGTTTAAAGAGGAAATTTTTGCCAATTGAATCTAAGCTAACACATGAAGCTTCTGCACTTTTTTTGTATTAATTTTGTTTTTGATTCAGATATGCCTAAGCCTCCCAAACATGACATTTACATTTTACCTGATGAATACAAATACCCAAGAAGGGTCAAACGGTCACCGATAAGACCGCAGAAGAACAAATCCTTAAACGTGGAAACTCTTGTGGTCGTTGACAAGAAAATGATGCAAAACCATGGTCATGAGAACATCACTACCTACGTTTTGACAATACTCAATATGGTACGATTGCAATTCTTTCAGATGAGACGCCTTTTGGGTAAATCATTTTTACACTGTCTTCCTGTTGCTCTTTAACGTATATATATATATATATTTCTGATAGCTGGAGAAATCTTCAAATTGGCTTCAGCTCCAGCTCAAGTTATTAAGCCTTCCTCTGTTGAATATTTCATAATGGATAAATTATTGCAAATTAAGTGTTCAGATTACTTTATTATAGGCTGGATATAAACATTATTGCTTAGCTAAATTGACTGATCCAAATATATGTTTAAGGTGGAGTCAGCTGACAGTACAATGAGCACTCAGCTGTCAGATCCCTCTTGTGTATGTGGGGCATAAATGTAATCTACTGTATATTTATTATATCACTGTATCAAAACGTTTCCTAAAATGAGATGTTTTTACTACATTTTTAATGTGTTTCTTAAAAAACTTCTTAATAATAATTTTAAAAAATCAAGTATTTCCATGATAATTGAGCCACTTTCCTAGAAAATGGCTGAGGTTTAGCAGGTGGAAATGCAGCTGCTTGTGGCTTGATTGATTCACTATCATTTATGCCAGAAATTGGTAAAAGTTAAAGCAAAAATGTACACCAGTTTTGTCACGTCAAGGGAGGTACAGTGAGCCCTGACTGGAACCCAGCCCACTGTCCCTGCCTACTTGACGTGCTGCCCTAGGTGGCAGACGGCAACTGGGCGACAGTCCCTGTGCTGCTAAAGTGCTGGGGCCATCAAAAGGAAGAATAGTCAGACAGTCCGGGTCAACCAAATCAGGAACGCCAAGCCACAAATCAGAACCAGAGGGATAAACGTAAACAAGCCGAGGTCAAACACGAACGGGAGCGAGGTACAAAATCAGAAGGCAAACACATATATATATATATATACAGAGAAGTCAGCACTCACCATTACCCTCTGGACTGCATTTGTACACCTTTGCTTGGTCCAAGTTTGTTGCAGTAGGTTTAGCCGTCAACTCCCGGAATCCTTGGCTCACAGCAAGAGCCCAACAACAAGAAAAACAACAAGATCCAGCGGACTTCCAAACTTCATTTTCAAACTGCTTTATTCCATTATTCCATAGCAGGGGGTAACCTGACGCTTCAACGCGTTTCGGGCAAGTGCAAGCCCTTGATCACGGAGAATAACCCACGTCTGGCGGCGACCCCGTGCCCAGCAGCGCCACGTCTGGCCGCGACCCAGTGACCAGCAGCTCCACGTCTGGCCGCGACCCAGTGCCCAGCAGCGCCACGTCTGGCGGCGACCCAGTGCCCAGCAGCGCCACGTCTGGCGGCGACCCTGTGCCCAGCAGCGCCACGTCTGGCGGCGACCCTGTGCCCTGCAGCGCCACGTCTGGCGGCGACCCTGTGCCCAACAGCGCCACGTCTGGCGGCGACCCTGATTCCATAGGGGACGTTGAGGGTCCGGAGGCCCCTCATAAAAGGGAGGGTACTGTCATGATCTGCCTGGCATTTGACCCTGGGACTGTTCTGTTGAGGCTATGCCTTCTAGCACGGCAATGGTTAATAGCTGCCTTGTGCACTTTCCAGGTGCAGTACGTCTGCAATCAGGCCCAGCTATTTAGCCCAGCCTCTGGCTCTAGGCTGGGCCTGAGATTTTCCTGACATGCTGGTTTTCTGGACAGGTCATTTCTGCTCTTGCTCCGCTGAGGTTTTCCCTGGACATTCCTCTGGACAGTCTGTGTCCTGCCTGGTAAAGGTTTGGATATATTTGTTTCTGCTTTGTTCCTGGACTCTGTGTTTTCGTTTTTTCCACGTTCCCAAGGATCCTCCTTTTGTTATTATTTTTGTGTTGTTGTATGTTTTTGTTTTCTTTAATAAAATCCTTTTTGGCACCTATACAACAACGTGACAAGTTTATAGCTGTTGTGGGTTTCAATGTGTGGTACAAAGGTAGTCAAAGATGTTCCCTTTAACAAATTTGGTGCATCTGACTTCAGCACACCATGCATTAGGACTAACATATGAAATATTCCCTTAAATTGTCCAGTAAACCAGGGAACAAGATAAAATCTTAAATACTTGCCTCAGTTTTTACACATATTCTTATGATGTTTTCTATACTAATTTGTATGTTGTTTTTCCTGGGAATCTGAATTAAGAGAAATATAATTGTGAATTGAGGGACAGAATTAGTCAGAAGTGGTGGGTCCATGCATAATTAGGGATTATATAGAACACATTGGACAAATTATTATATAAGGAATGGACACTAAACTTTGTTTCAATAACAAATAACCTCAACTTCTTATGTCTCAGGTCTTTGATATGAAGGAGAATGGTATATCCGGTAAAATGATTGAAAATAAAGAACTCTCTTGTCTCCAAAAATGGTCCTACGTGAATTCTCTTAAGCTCTATTTACACATTGATGAGCTGCTTCAGGATATATTTGAATTGGAAAAACTATGTCTAGCCTTATTCTGTGATATACCCAAATACATGCCAAATATACACTACCATTCAAAAGTTTGGAGTCACTTAGAAATTTCCTTATTTTTGAAAGAAAAGCACAGTTTTTTAAATCAAGCTATCATTAAATGAATCAGAAATACACTCTATACATTGTTAATGTGGTAAATGACTATTCTAGCTGCAAACATCTGGTTGTTAATGCAATATCTACATAGGTGTATTGAGGCCCATTTCCAACAACCATCACTACAGTGTTCTAATGGTACAGTGTGTTTGCTAACTGTGTAAGAAAGCTATTGGATATTTTGAACACCCTTGAAAACCCTTGTGCAAGTATGTCAGCACAGGTGATTAGAGAAGTTATAAAACTGATTTTCCTTTGAGCTAGTTGAGAAAAAGAGAACTTTCATGTGAAATTCGACAGTCTTTTCTTCTGCTGAGAGATGAAGGCTATGCGAGAAATTGAAGATTCCCTACAACGGTGTGTACTACTCCCTTCAGAGGAGAGCACAAACAGGCTCTAACCAGACTAAAAAGAGAAGTGGGAGGCCCCGCTGCACAACTAAGCAGCAAGACAAGTACATTAGAGTCTCTAGTTTGAGAAATCGACGCCTCACAGGTCCTCAACTGGCAGCTTCATTAAATAGTACCCGCAAAACGCCAGTGTCGACGTCTGCAGCGGAGAGGCGACTCCGGAATGCTGGCCTTTAGGGCAGAATGACAAAGATAAAGCCATATCGGAGACTGGCTAATAACAGCAAAAGATTAATATGGGCTAAAGAACACAGATATTGGACAGAGGAAGATTGGAAAATAGTGTTATGGACAGACAAATCGAAGTTTGAGGTGTTTGGATCACACAGAAGAACATTTGTGCAAGGTAAAAGGGATTTTGAATAAAAAAGGATATCACTCCATTTTGCAACGCCATGCCATACCCCGTGGACAGCGCTTGATTGGAGCCAATTTCATCCTGCAACAGGACAATGACCCAAAGCACACCTCCAAATTATGCAAGAACTATTTAGGGAAGAAGCAGGCAGCTGGTATTCTATCTGTAATGGAGTGGCTAGCGCAGTCACCAGATCTCATCCCCATTGAGCTGTTGTGGGAGCAGCTTGACCGTATGGTACGCAAAAAGTGCCCATCAAGCCAATCCAACTTGTGGGAGGGGCTTCTGGAAGCATGGGGGGGGAAATTTATCCAGATTACCTCAGCAAATTAACAGCTAGAATGCCAAAGGTCTACAATGCTGTAATTGCTGCAAAGGGAGCATTCTTAAATGAAAGCAAAGTTTGAAGTAGAAAATTATTATTTCAAATTAAAATCATTATTTCTAACCTTGTCAATGTCTGGACTATATTTCTATTCATTTTGCAACTTATTTGATAAATAAAAGTATGAGTTTTCAGGGAAAACCCAAAATTGTCTGAGTGACCCCAAACTTTTGAACGGTAGTGCATGAGAAAACAATATCCATTTGGCAGGCTTTTAAAACATAAACATCTAAATTCTGCTTTGTAATAGTACTAAAATGTGTAGTCTAGCACACTATTCAAAAGTGTGTGTTCAGGTATGCATTTCTTCACAATAACAGCTGATGTCTTAAGTATGAAACTGTTATAGTATACAGTTTCATACTTTTTTTAGGAGAACATGTATGCTCCAAGTATGGTGTGAATAGTATGAATGGTATGAATAGTGCCTTTCCTCTTGGATTTTGTATCACTCTTTAGTTTAGTTTGTGATGCCAAGTTCCAAATACTTTGTTTTTCAGGTGTCTGCTTTGTTCAAAGATGGAACTATAGGAGGGAATATTAATATTGTCATTGTGGGTCTTATTCTACTGGAAGATGAACAGGTAAGGTTGGTATTCTTATTTAAATTAAGGAATAAGCGTGACACAGACCTTAAAATGTATCATGGAAATATTGCTAATGACTAGTTGAGTCCCTGATTGACTCATTGCACAATAAAATGCATGAATTACATAAACCAGTCTTGGTGGCACTTATCCTCTAAATGTTGATTGAACATGCCTCTTCTACCGTGTCATGTGCCAGATACATGCATGAACCTGTACAGTAAAAAACCATTACCATTCTGTTCAGCAGTGTTGTAGGTTCTATTTTGTAAGTGGGACTCATAGTGTTTTACAGAATTATTGGTCAAAAACACGGCAGCCAGATATTTTAAAGTCTTTAACAAATTATTACAAAGGCAAAATGCACATTTTTTTTAATACTGTTTTCTTTTCTTTCAAAGTGCAATATGATCTGGGTATAGCTTTTTTGTGAAAATCTTCACATAAAATAGGCCAGAAAATAAGCTTAAAAGGACACTGGAATCAGGGAGTATTTTTGTTAAAATCAATATTGGAAAACCATTTTTTTTAGAATTGTTGCCAATATTTTTTTTTTTAATTTGCCAGTCCCATGGAGTTAAAAATGACATATAAAATGTTGTCCTTCTCTAGCTGTGAGATAAAAAGTCTGTATGACAGGGTAGACTAACAACACTTTACTTCAGCTGCTACTTATATCTATAGAGTTTCATTACAAAAAGTAGGCAACAACATAATATTTGCTCTATTGTTTTATCGACAAGGATAGATATGATTATACGAGAACATCAGGAATACATGAAAGGAAAATAGGATTTCTTAACACTTGCCAGGTGTTTCTGATAATACTTTCACTTCTCAGGCCATAGCTGACCTGAAAGAAGGATTATCAAGCAATCCTCTTACTGCTGTGCTATCACAGATCAAAAAAAAAAAAAAAAAACACAACCACCCAATTAAAAAAAATTCCATATAATAGTCGCATATTGCTTGTCAATATGTGATAAAAATGTTAGTGTGTCTTTAATACAAAGCTACCAACAATGCTTGTAAAAATGCATTGGAAAACTCTGATTAAACAGTATGTGAACGAACACTCATACTGTACACATAGGGCCACATGTATGAAAACTGTTTAGGTCTAAAACTCACTTAGTGATTTTCACCAACTTGCTTTTTCTTCTTGATTTATCAGAACTACAGAGATCAGGAGATTTGTGTCACATTTATTGTGAAGGAAACATCTGCAGCTGCTCTTAATGTTGTTACTTGCCAATTTTTAGTTTGTTGATTGCAAGAGCTATGAGCAAAAAGTGGATTGATCAGCTGTAATGGAAAAAACATAATAATCAAAGTGTTTTGATGCAGCTGAATGTTCTGGATTTTTTCTTATTGTAATGCTTGTTCTTAGTAGCAAAATATCCTAATATTTTGTGGTCTTTTATGTATTTATAGTGATTATTATTTACATGAATTAGATACAGTAAGCTGTCAAGGCTGCTGTTATACACTGAAGTGTCTATTAATAAAAAGTGCTCATGAGTCACAGCTTTGAGTGGAGGCACCAAGAGTCAAAGACCCATGAGAAAACTCTATTTTAATATTCTGTAGCCAGAATTGTCCTTCACTCAACAGTGCCAGTCACTTCAGACAGCTTTGTTATTATTTTTAACTTTTTAATGTCTTATTTCATGTTCAGACAGTCAGTGACAGTTTAATTATTTTCCATGTTTTCTCTGGCCAGCCTCCAGCAAGCTAAAGAAGAGTGTCTTTTGATCAAACACCTGTGTTAACTTTAATTAATGCAATTTTCTGTAAACTCACTCGGTCAAAATGTAAGGTATGCTCATTGGGAAGAAAACCCAGCCATCCCTGCTCCAGCTGAGCATTACTCTTTTTATAGATTTTACTGGACTATTATAACTTAGTTTTTTAAGACTGGTTATAAGATCATCATCAATAGAAATAACTAGTGATACTACATTACTACGGTGTAGGTTAAAGTTCTTTTTCAATATGGAGACTCTAAAAGCCACATGTATGAAAACTGTCTGAGCCTAAAATTCACTTTGTTGCCAATAGCAATGTCTATGTTTATATACATTGTGGGGTTCAGATCTGCCACAGGGACCAAAGACATAGAAAAGTCCAAATGAAACAGTTTATCTTCATCATGTTACAAAATAACATAAATAAGTCCTTTTTGTAGGTAAGTGGATAACAGAAACAGGTTATTCAGAAACTTCCATATCCAGACATATGGGAATAATACGGAACCTTTACACTCCAGACACATACTTCAGCCTGGGAGGCATTCCCCAGCTCACCTAAATTTCCTGGCCTGGATACGTGGGAGTTGTCTTCCCACCCAGCTCTAAGACTACTCCAGTTAGCTATGCTAAAGTTACTGACCAAATACTTCTGGCTTACTTCACTGAGACTAGGCACCTCGGTGACATGTATCGGCCATCCACTCTCCATTTGGCTTTGGCACTAACACTATTGGACTTCACCACTCACTCTTGAATTCCTCAATTATACCTAACTGTAGCATTCCTGTAGGGCTTTAAACTAACCTTGACCTGGGGGTCCGTAATTATGTCATGCTCAATAACGTTGAATACAACCAGGAAATCAGTGAACAAGTCCCTATTTTGCTATAACATCTTCTGGCACTGCTACTTCTGTGACTTCAAGAGTGTTTTTGCAATTTTCACCTTTTGAACACTGACCTCTGGTTGGACAAGCCAACAAGGTGTTTCAAGAGGGTTCCTATTTTTTCAGAGTTTGATAAGGTTGACATGATACGTCTGCATAGATTTCCTTTTATCTGACTGATATATTTTGTAATAGCATCCCCTACGTTTTCCCCAATTTTTAAATTGTCCTTGCCACTTGGCCAGGAACTTACTCTCCACTGTTGGAACCAATACCAATACCCAATTCCCTGGGTTAAACTTTCTGATTCTGTTGGGTCTATTATACACTCTACACTGAGATTTTTGGGCCCTGAGAAGATGCTCCTTCACTATGGGCATAACATTAGCTATCCTCAATGACACTCTTGTAAGGGTTAGCCTAACTTTTCCAAGCCTCCTTTGCTATGTCAAGAAAACCTTGAGGGTGTCAGCCATACAGTAGTTCAAAGGGTGAAAAATCTGTAGAGGCCTGAGGAACTTTTCTGAAAGAAAACAGTAACCATGGTATTAGATAGTCCCAGTCCTGACCATCCCTCTGTGCCACTCTTTTAACATAGTCTTCAGGGTCTTTTTCAACCTTTCCATCAACCCATTTGTTTCTGGATGGTAGGCTGAGGTAAATAATTGTTTACTGAAAAGTTCGGGAACCTGTTATCTGTACCTGCCTTTTGAGGAACACTATTTAATACTGAAACATTCTTCAGTGCACTATTAAGTGTAGGATTTCTGAGTTGAGCAGTCCCAAAATTATCTCGAGACACCTCAAGATCCGGGATGCTAATTTCAGGGGATGGTTCATCATTTCCTGCCAATACAGTCAAAGGAAACTCATTAGTTACCATCAGATGCATATATATTAGTCACATTATCAGTATCGTCAGAGCCCGCCTGACCATTAGGGGTTATGGCTTTATCCCATAAGTCGCAGAACAAGGGAAAGTCTCTCCTAATTAACACAGAATACATCAAGTCTTTGACGACTCACATAACATGAGACACAATACTGCATGTTGTACTTACAGCCACCTGGGCAATAAGATTGTCTTTTGTGTCCCCATGGATATATTTGACTCACACTTTTAGGGACAAGCATTTAAGGCAGTGTGGCCATTAACATGGTGACCAAACTCCACAAGTCCAGGAGCCCAGTCACTTTAACACTGTTGACTGTCAGCTGGCATAGCAGAGGTCCTTCCTTAGAGTGGGGAATCGCATTGCACATACAGTACGCAAATAAGGAGCAGTGCTGGGCCATGCTGCACTCCATTGGCTCTGTAGACCCTGGGCAGTGTGCTGCAATATGAACAGGAAAATGACACTTGCAACAAACCACCATACGTGCTTCAGGGTACGTCACTGAGAATTGGTTATTTGGTCCCTTCTTTGGTATCTCTGGACCACCCCGAGGATGCAGATAAGGCGCTCTTCCACAAACCGGTCTGTCAAGGTACCATTGCCTGGTACATTTCATCAAGGCCCATAAGATCGTCTTCATTCTGGGGTTCTTCTTGAGAAACCCAACATTGCACAGACCTAGGTGGGGTTGAACATCTGCCATCTGGAAGGCTTGTAGTCACAGTGTACCCAATGATGTATACATTGCACTCGGACAGCCAGAGTCCCATCAAGGCAGGCCAGGATTTCCGCGCTTAAGTTTGCTGCACTCCATAGCACGTTGCAGTGTTAAATTATAATAAGCCTTTTAGGGTTTCCCTGTCAGAAATGGAGCCAGTACTTCCACTCATTGCTCTGTCAACAGGTTCTCTCTCTCTCAGCGAGTCTTTCAAAAATGGTCAGAAACGCCTCCACGTCAACCTCAGGCGTCATTTTCTGCATAGCGCCTCTCCCCCACTGTACAAGCACTATTTACTTTTTACTGCATCATCTTTCCCTTTGGTTTTCTCGGTCAGTGCGCCCAGCTGTCAGCCTTCATGTGAGCTATCTGCCACTGGGTGCTGGTCTACTGCTGTTGCAGAATAGCTTGCACCAACTGTTTAATTAGTTCTTCCATGCTGGTAGACTCTTTGTACAGAACTGCCACTGCTTTAGCTCAAGACATGCAAAGTCTTTATATAAGTTTAACCACCTGTGACTCTTCCTGTGGAGCATTACACCCACATCCACCACCAATTGGGCAGTTCAGCTCTTTCACAGAGACTACAGACACAGAAAAGTCCAAATCAAATGGGTTTCTTTAACTCAAAGTCCAAATGAAACAGCTTATCATCAGCAGGTTGAAATAAAAGGCATAACATAAATAAGTCAGTTCAGCAACTTTGTTATCCAGACACATGAAAATAACATAGCACTTCAAAAACATACTTTACATCAAAAAACATCCGGCGCTTTACATAGACTCCAATAGTAAATGTTCTGCCCTGCTCTGCTACGTTTCAAAAAATGACCAGCAGCAAAAACGAGCAGAAAAAAAATGTTCTGTGGTGACTACAGAACATTTTTACTATTAAAGTCTATGGGACTTGTTTTCAGTTGTTTTTAGAAAATGAAAAACGCTGAAAAAACTGCCGTTTTTGTGTGATGTGTAGACATGGCCTTAGAGTAGCAAATGGTTTTGATTAGATAAGCACAGGCTACACATGATTTTTTAATTTTGTGCCTTGGCTCCCACTACAAAGTAAGTATGTTGATACAAAGTTTATATATTCTGTGTCAGTGCCTCACTCATTAATATTAGGCACACTGATCACTTGTCATTTTATCAAGAATATTGTGTTACCATTACATTTGTTGACCCTCAAACACCATTTTTTATTGCTACTTTGTTAAGTAACTTTGTAATTCAAACATATTACATATCTTACACTAATACAGCCTTATAGTCTAGAGCTGTTTTCATAATTCTGCTGATTACTGTTGAAAACAGTGGACATGTTTGTCAACAGATGAACAACTCTGCTGAACTCTTAGGGCTTGTTCACACGAAGTCTTGGATCCTTTTTACGGATCCGTTTTTGAGGAGTGAAAACTGCATCCGGAAAGCGGATCCGAAAAACGCAAGAGGGGATACTTTATTTAGATCCGTATTGTATGCTTTTGACTTGCGTTTAACAGATCCACTTTACGGATACGCTTCGAGAGTCTCTCTCTCTCTCTCTTTCATCAACTCCTGCGGCCCATTCATCAACTCCTGCGGCCCATTCATCAACACCTCTGCTCCGGCGTCGGCAGCAAAACACTCTCTGCTCGGCTGTGCTAAGCAGCCCGGCGGCGGCAGAAGCACACTCTCTGCTCAGCTGTGCCAAGCAGCCCGGCTGTGCCGAGCAGCCCGGCGGCAGCACCTCCATCCCACGATCCAGCCCCTTGCAGCCGCTCACCTCCGATCCATCAGCTGTGCACTGTGCTTTTCGGATGCGCTTTCAGCCGGCAATACGTACCCACAGTGTGGAGCACTTTTGGACAGGTGCCAAAAGCGGATTCCATTATTGCCAATGGACTTTCAATTGCGTAGAACGCAAGAAGAATTGACATGTCAATTTTTAAAGCGGATCCGAAAAGCGCAGTGCAGGAAAGCTCTCAAAAGTGCATCGACGATCCCCCGTGGGAACGGCGATGCGCTTTTGCCATTGAAAGCAATGTTAATCACAATGACAATTGTTAGATCCGTTTTGCGGATCCATAAAACGGATCCGTAAAATGGATCACAAAAGCGTTGTGTGAACAAGCCCTTAAACTACATTGCAGACATAAAATTACAGTGCATCCAAAATGTGAAACATAACAACAAACTCAGTGCTGCCATTAAGGACTCATACTTGCTAAATGTGCCAGGTGTTTATGCCACCCCCTCTGAGAGCAGAATATGATACAGGGAGAGATGCTGAGCTCTGTGATATACAGGAGCTAGAATTATTAGTAAAACACAGAGGAAATACTGTTATTACTCTTTAAGAGACAGTGTAAGCCCTGCTTACTCTCTCTCCCACACACATGCAGTGATTGACAGCTTTCCCTGCATCAGTTGGTGTACAGAGCACACTGTCAATCACTGTATGTGGGCAGGGTCCACAGTAATTTCAGTTTAATTTCTAAGATTTTCTTTGCTTTTTACTCAAAAATTCAGCCGCAAACTCTATAACCCTGTGTATCACAGAGCTCAGCTTCTCTCCCTTTGTCATATTCTGGTCTCAGATAGGGAAGCATAAACCAACTGACAGGTACCCTTTAATTCTGAATACAGTACATGAAAATGGGCTTAACTTGTAGGCTGTAACTCAGGATCAGTACAGTATATGTAATGCAATTTGTGTGCAAAATGAGTTTTTAGTGAATTAAGTTGTGCAAACTGCAAAATGGTGTTATATACTAAAGTTTTAATATCCTCTTACGATTTGGCACCTGATTATGCATGCCATTATCTATCTATCTATATCTATATCTATATCTATATCTATTCAGCCTTAACTGAATCTATGATAATTATGTGCCCCTATTTCAGCCTGGTCTTGTAATAAATCATCATGCCGATCATACACTGAGCAGCTTCTGCCAGTGGCAGTCTGGATTGATGGGGAAAGATGGGACTCGTCATGACCACGCCATCTTACTGACTGGTCTGGATATATGTTCCTGGAAGAATGAGCCCTGTGACACATTAGGTATGGTCCAATATGCATTTTTTTTTCACTTTTCCACAAGATATATTCCAAAATGTGCATGCAAATTGTCATGGTATCTATAGTATATTTGTATTCTATGCCTAGTGTAAGGATGATAATACTGGTAGAAGTTGGCAGTTGAAAAAAGCTTTATTGCGTTCAATGGGAGAAACAAAACTATGTTACTAAAGTTACAGGGCGACCTGTATGAACGTTGGCGCTAACAGGCTAGTTCTAAATCACTTTAAGACAGTGTAGAATGTGCCAGAATGTATGAACCTGTTATGCTGCAGTCAATACATACAGACACATTGTAGTGCCAATACGACAAGTCTGGCTCAGGCAGACCACCTTTAACCTGGTCTGGCTGTTCTAACTGTTCTGTGCCTAGATTTGGTGTCAAAGATTCATAAATGTGTCTAATTCTATGAATGTGGTGTGACACCTCCAGAACGCCCCAAATCTTTGGTGCATTAAAAAGGGTTGTGCAGATGCTTATCGTGCCAAAGTTTGGGGTGTGACTGTTCATACATCTATAGAACTGGTCTACTACAGCTTTTTAACGTCAGAAAACAGGAGCAGCCCTCTTGATACATGTCGTCCTTAAAGGAGTTGTCTCATTACAATCTTTCAGCCCACTTCAATGCTTCTGGCAGCAAAGCATTTTTGAATTCAGGGGCGTGTTTCTTGTCTGCCTCTTCTCCTCCCTATTCCCCCCTCCCCTCAGCACACAGACAGCTCTCCTTCTATACAGCAGGGCGAGGGGGTTTGCTGCCAGGGTTAACCCTGTGTGTGCCTGCCTAGTTCTGTTGCAGGCTCCTGGATCAGCTTCACTGTCAGCTCCACAGAGACAGCAGAGAGAGGGCTGATCTGGGAATGTGGAGAGTTCTGTGAAGCTGTGTATGCTAATAGCAGAGCAGGGGGGATGTAAGTGTTCTTATACCCCCTGCTTAGCATACAAATCTCCACATCTCCAGCAACAACAAACAAATCCTGTCAGAACAGACACAGGGCAGCTTTAATCACGATGTGTCACTAATACAGCAGAGCAGGGAGAGATAGGAAGCGTTCACATGCCTCCCTCATCTGTTCTATTAGTATAGTCATAGTTCCACAGACACATCATGATTATAGTAACACACAGGGTCACTGCTGTCACATCTATTGATCAGCCTCATCTCTGCTCTTCTCAATCTGTGTAGAGAGCAGGAGGAAGCAGGCACACACAGGGTTAATCCAGGCAGCCCTCCCCCTCCCTCCACTACAGAAGCATACTGTGCTGGAGGGGCTCTGTGCTCTGACCTGTATTCAGAAGGGGATGAGTCATCAGACCTGACAGACAGTGAGATAAAGATCAACAGGTCAGCTGCTATAGAGATTTGAGGAGCGGATGCACTACTACTAACAGGGATAACTCAAAATCAGTAGGACATTTGTAATGAACATATATTGCAAAGCTGCTTGTTTTTTAAAGATCTTTTAATTACAACCCAATCATTGTAGCGAGGCAACCCCCTTTAATGTCTAGCAGAAAGTAAAGTAAATTAAATAAATATATATATATATATATATATATATATATATATTTATATATAGTGTGCGCATATCCTTTTAAGCAATTTTCCAATTTGTTCAACATAACTTTTCAATTTTTTGTCTGTGTGTCTCCATGTTCCAAGACCTATAAGTTTTTGTTTTGTTTTTTCCCTTGATGGAGTAATGTCAGGGCATGTTTTTTGGCGATATGAGTTTAAGTTTCAATTGGTACCATTGTAGGATGTACAGTAAAACTTCTTATTTTCTATATATTATGTTGTTTGGAAAGATGAGCAAAAAACAGTATTTGTTTTACACTGTTCACCATGCGAGATTACTAATGTGATCATTTGTGATCATTTGCAGCGATACCAATTAGATAATTTTTCTATACATTTTTTTTTTATATACCATGTAAACCCATCGGCTTCCTGGGGGATAACAGAGAGAACCTTTTCCCTCTGAAATTACATAGATGCCATGGTCACTATTCACCGTGGCAACTAAGGGGTTAAATAGCTTATACCTGGCTTCTGGCGGTCAGGTGAGAGCTGACTGCTGAACTTCTGCGCCACCCAGCACAGGGCACCCACGCCAGCTTATTTCTACCTGAAAAAAAGACATTGTGGTCCTTAAGGGGATATAGATGTATGTATATATAAATATATATAGTGAAATATCTATTCCTTGGGTGAAGTATTTTTGCATATTCTGATTCTTACAGGGTTTGCTCCAATTAGTGGTATGTGCAGTAAATATCGTAGCTGCACTATTAATGAAGACACCGGGCTAGGACTTGCATTTACCATCGCTCATGAGTCAGGGCACAAGTAAGCTCCGTTTTCATTTTTATTATACATTTCAGTTATAAAGAACAATGGCTATACCACCTATATTATAAATGATCCTCATATGTGTAAATGCTGTTTGTATTTAGTTAGCTTCTATTCATTTAAATATGGTCATATATAACAACTTTTTTGGGTAAAATTCAGTTATCACCAAAAACATGACATTTATTCTCCTTTACACAATATTTGATTAAAAAAAGTGAAATGACTTGAAATAATTATTGTATTTTTATGTTTTCAGTTTTGGAATGATCCATGATGGAGAGGGAAATATGTGTAAGAAGTCTGAAGGGAACATTATGTCACCAACACTGGCAGGACATAATGGAGTCTTCTCTTGGTCTGCCTGCAGCCGACAGTACTTGTACAAATTTTTGAGGTATTAAAATCAAAACTAAAATAAAATGCTCCTCAATGATGATAATACAAAATTGTTAGATTTCTTTGACCTGATAATGAATAATAACTTCATTTTTTACCTTGGGCCCCATGCACATGTATGGATTACTGCTATAATGCAATGACTATACACATTTCCTTGTCCCTACTCGCCTTCAATTTTGTATGTTAATACATATTTTTTATTTTTTAATTCTTTATAAATCCAACACAAAAAAACAGACTTATTGAATACTGTTTTATTAAGCTTTTTTCCCAAAAAGTATTGCTTTCAGGACAGATTAACAACATAATACAGCGACATATAGCTTTTCCTAATAAATATAGGTTTTAGAGAATAAAGAATATGAATTTCTTATTCATTAATTATTAAAAGACCCCCTCCCCAAACACTATTATTTGTATCTACTTCCTAAAGGGCTTATCCCACAAAAACACATACCACTTATTGATAGGTTTCACAGTGCACGCCAAGGCCCCTATAATGGACAATGGTTGTGCCCATGCCTCTGCTGCAGGCCCTGTCTGGTCCCCGTTACCTGTGAAACACTCTGCAGCATACTTGTCTGTCCCGGCTTCTGTGCCGCCAGCGGAGTTCAGCTCTCCTGGTCTTCCTCTGGTTCCCTGGCGTGCTGTGCTTTCACAAGCATACTCTAGGGCACACATGCGGCATTGTTCTAATATTTAAAGGGACCCCTGGCTATAAAATTAACTTCCTGCCCTTGTTCGGGGTCAGTTCGTTGTTGTCTACATACATAGAGCTTGACTCCTGTGTTAACCCTGCACTTCCTAAAGTGTTGTACCTGCTGTTTCTTGTCGCTGCACCAGTCCGATATATCTGTTGCATATCTGCCACTGTACCGAGTCTGTTACCTGCCTGGGATTGCGTCACCTATCTACGGCTACATCTGCTGTGACCTATCACCACTATCCTGTCCTGCACTGTGGCTGTCACCGTGGGTCACCACATATACTATCTTGCCTGCAGGTGATCACTGAGCATCCACCATATACCGGCGATCGGCAGATCAGTGTATACTGACACCGCCATATTGTGACAGTACGAATTGAGTATGAACTGTGATGACATACACCTGGAGCAACTCTCCGGTATCCACACTTAACAGTTATCCTTCTTTACTTTTTATTTTTTCACCAATTACTGCTTGACAAAGGGGGCGGACCCCGAAACGTAGCAGGTGCTAACGAGCAGGAGTGTGATGGAGACTGCACGCTCAGAGTCACTACGGATCTCAGGCTATTGAAAGCCGATTCAAGACACTAAGGTTGGACTGATATATATATTTTCACCTAAAAGATTACTCAATGATAAAAGTGTTGAAGAAAAGTTATTGCTGTACAGAAGATACTGGTGCAAATGATATTAAACTTATATATAGAAGAATGAAACGTATATAAGCATTTTGTGTATGGCAACTATATATATTGAGCAACTCTCCGGTATGGCATCCAGTTTCGAACCCTGGCCTCAGAGCCAGGCCCTGGAACAACCAGGCCCTTGTTGTTGCCTTCTGGGGGGGCGTCGATGGATGCATCAAATACAAGATGGCTGATCTTAACCTACCTACCACCCTCATCGCTCTAGCCACCCAGATAGATATCCGCTTTGCAAAGAGAGAGCTTGAGCTTCGCCAGCAGCTTTCGTCCTCCCGGCCTCACAAGCCTCCGCACCTTGTACCTGCACACCCAAGTCTACCTCACCAGGCACCTGTGTTTCCTCAAGATGAGTCCATGGAGGTAAATCATACTCATCTCTCTGCGGAGGAACGGACTCGTCGGCACAGTCTGAACCAGTGTCTCTACTATGGCGGTGCCTGACACTACTTGAAGAACAGTCTGCTCATATGTGCCCCGGAAACCCAAGTGCCAAGATTTCTTTTATGAGGTGACCTTCCTTGAACAATGGTGCATCCGTTCCTTGTCTGACCACTCTGTTCACTCACCTGGTGCTACCTTTGATGTCCTGGCTCTACTGGACTCTGGTTGTTCTGAGAACCACCCATCTCTACTGGAGGAATTCTACCTGCCCATCTCCCAGCTAGAGAAGCCGTTGTATTTTTTCTTACATCAACGATTAGATCCTGAAGGAGCCAGTCCAGTTCCATACAAGACCTGTCTCTCCAAGTTGGAAGTTCTAACCAGGAGGAAATTTGTTTCTACATCTTGCCCAGTTCCTCTGCTTCAGTCATGCTTGGGCTTCCATGGTTCCAGCGTTACAGCCCATTGTTGGACTGGAAAACGGGTGAAGTTATCCAATGGGGCAAGCTATGCCACTCATGCAGCCTCAAGTCTGCCCATCCGGTGCAGTCCTGCCCACCCGTTTCCCTGCCCGTTGAATCTGTTTTGCCTGTTGAAGAGTCTCAAGCACAAGAGGAGTTTCTGGACTTTCAAGACATCTATGAAAGCCGCCCACCTCTCCCCCTGCCTAGCGTTTCTGCTCCTCAAGTCCAAGAAGTCATCTGGGACTTTTAGGACACCTCCTCAGAAGACAGCTCCTGGGATACAGTCACAGTGCACGCTGTAGCCCTTGTCATGGACGGCGGTCATGCCCATGCCTCTGTTGTGGGCCCCTGCCAGCTCCTGTTACCCTTGAAACACTCTGCAGAATACTTACCTGTCCCGGGCCTAGTCTGTGCGTCGGTGATGGCAGCGGCGTCCGCTGGCAGTTACAGCTCTCCTATTCTTCCTCCGGCTTACTGGCATGCTGTGTGCGCACGAGCACCCTGTAGGGTGCGCGTGCGGCACTGTTCTAATATTGAAAGGAACAGTGTCCCAATTTCCTGCTCTGTGACTTGGCTATAAAAGGAACTTCCTGCCCTTGCTGTCGGTCAGTTTATTGTTGTCTACATACATAGAGCTTGACCCTGGCTGCAGGTTACCTGCTGTTATACCTGTGAATACCTGTGTTAACCCTGTGCTTCCTAGAGCATTATACCTGCTGTTTACTGCCGCTGCACTAGTCAGTTATTTCTGTTGTATATCTGCCGCTGTATCGAGTCTGTTACCTGCCTGGTACTGCCTCACATATCTACGGTTACATCTGCTGTGATGTTACCCAGTTCTGCACCGGGGGTTTTGGGAGGTTAGGTCAGGGACCGGGGGGGTTTGGGGGGGGGGCCCCAAGGGGGAATTTCCCCCCTTCCCCCAGTGGAGAGGGGTTTTGGTATTTTTTTCATCAAGGGGTTGGGGGGATTGGGGGGGAAGGGGCGGGAATAAAGAATGTTGTTATAGGGGGGTTTAAAACCGGGGGGGGAAAAAAATTTTGGGTTTGGGGGGGGTTAGGGGGCCCTTTCCGGGGGGGGGCTTAGCGGGTTGGGTTAGGTTCCGGGGTTAACCCCCCAGGGTAGGGGCTGGCGGGGGGGGGGGGAAAAGGGGGGGTTTTTTCCGGGGGGGGGGGGGGGGCGGGGGGGTTCTTGGGGGCGGGGGGGGGCCCGGGGTTCCCCAGTTGGGGGGTTGACCCAGTTTTTGGGGGGGGGGGAGGGGGGGTGTTGGGGGGTTTGGGGGCTTGGGGGGCCGGGGGGGTTTTTAGGGGGGGGGTTTTAAGGCAAAATTGGGAAAGGCCCCCCCCGGGGGGGGGGTAGGGGTTTTCGGGGGTCTAAAGTCCGGGGGGGGGGGGGGGGTTTTAGGATATTGGGGGGGGGGGGTTGGGGGAAAATTCCCCTTCAGGGACGTGTTGTCATGGGGGGGGTTTGGGGGCCCTTTTGGTGGGGGGAACCCCTTGTTTTGGGATTGGGGAATTTATGGGGGGGGGGGGGGGAGGGGGGGGGCGGGTTCGGGTGGCGGGGAGCGGGGGGGGTGGGGGGACTTTTACTTTGGGTTTTTGGGGGGTTGTGGAGGGGGAGTGGGGGTTTGGGGCCGTGGGGCTTTTAAGGAAAAAGGGGGGGGGGGGGTTCCCCAATTTTGGGGGGGGTTTTTGGTTTGGGAAAATTTCCCCCCGGGGGGGTGGGGGTTTTTTTGGGGGGTTGTTCTTGGGGGGTTGGGATGGGGGGGTTTTCCCGCTTTTATTTGTGAAATTTTTTTTTTTTGTTTAACCGGGGGGATTTTTTTTTTTTATTTTTTTAAATCCCTTCCTAGTTTAGTTTTTTCTTTTGTATTTTTTTAAAAATTTGGGGTTTTACCTCCTTACTTTTTTTTTTGGTTAATTTTATTTTTTTTTCTCCCACTTGGGGCACCAAATATTCCCATCAATAAAACACCAAAATTACCGCGTTTCGGTCAGTGTTTTGGGACATTGCTGGATTGTTGATAAATGCCAAATTTGGGCCCAGCGGGCCCCGGGGTTGGGAAACCCACTTGCAAAAACCCCAAACCCGGAGTTTCTGAGCCCCAACTTCCCCAGTTTTGATGGAGTAATGGTCGTGTATGCAACCTGCTGAGGGAAAAGATCGTGTATTATTCTACTGATCAAAGATTTGTGTTAAATTATGAAACCGAAAAGAATAAAATGAATCTTCTAGATTAGAAAATGCTTACTGATTGGGGGACAGAGGTTGTGATATGTTTTTTGTGCTTTTTTTTCCTCTCTTTTTCTCTATGAGCCAGCTATAGGAGGCATGCTGTACAAGTAATCCCCTGTATAATATTCCCAGGATTTTAAACATGCCATGCAATGTTTGAAATACTTTACTTAAGTATTTGATTGTTTTATAGTGCCTGTTTACAAGTCTCTTTTTATTGCCCATTTGCTCAGTGACAGGGAGGATATTGCGGCTGCTATGTTGTTAGCTACAGGAAAACTATCAATTTCTCATTTCACAATGTTGGTGATTGAAGGAAATGGTATTAAATACAGAAAAGCTGTTTTAAAACAGTGTTTGCCCTGGGTTCCTGGAAAACTGGGGTTCCCTAGACCCAAAGCATCAACCCAGAATGCAATAAAATAGTTACTTTAAAAACTTAACTTGATAAAAATTTTATCTGTCAAATTAAAATGATTTCAGCGGTTTTAGAAAAAATTTCTGTTTATTTTAATGGCCCATACTAGCCCTTCTAGAGAGGAGTGTTTAAACAAGGGTTTAAAAGGAAAAGCTTGCTGGCAGAGAAACCATACAGCCTTTTTGTATGAAAACTAAAAAATTGATTCGTGCTAGGCTTCCACCCCTTCCCTTCTACTGCCTAAAAATTTTTTATGTAATACTTGGAAGATGAGTCTGCTAGGTAAGTAGTCTGATATTGGGATTCCTTTATTTGCCGGGCCCCCCAAGATACACACCCAAATTTCGGGGATCATTTTAAGTCTTAAAAAAAACAAAATTGTTTAATTTGGGAATATGTATGTGACCCCTTTCTATTATCCAGAACAAAGAGAGTCAATAACAAAGAACAACTTTCACTCTGCATGATCCACCCGGCCCTAAAATCCGGGGTCAAAAAACCTTTTCTTTTTTAATGGGAAGGTTGAAAGGGCAGTTTTTAGGTTCCCCTGAAATTTTTGATAATTTTTTACCCCCTTTTTTGGAAGTTTCTGAATCCCGCTGTATCTTGAAAAGGGTGGTGTTGCTTATGTTATCCCATATAGAGGGATTTTCTGGTGCTTAAAGATGCACTGCCATAAAAAAAAATGTTTTAACATTACTGAAAAAAGAATTTATGCTACAAATTTTAAAATGGTTTTCCTTTTTTAATTTCAGGGGTTTTGTCTTTTTTTTTGAAATTTTTTAAAATTTTCCCCATGTGTCCCATTACTCTCTCGGGTTTCCCCTTTTTTGTGAGCAGCAATGAGAGGATTGCTTGTTATCCTTCTTTTTGGGGGCCCCAACTCTGGTCTGAGGAGGGGGGAATTTTATCGGGTAAAAAAACCTGATAAGTGTAAAGAAACCCCCAAACCTCCCCCCATTTCAGAAAAAGTTAAACCATTTTAAACCTTCATGTATTGCTTGTAAATTTAGTTTTAATCTTATCTTATCCCTTTGGAGGAGAACAATAGGAAAATCGTTTCATTATTACTTTTTTTAGGGGAGATATTTTAAAGATAATTTCCCATAAAAAAGTTTCCTCTTAAATTTTAGAACAATAAATTATATTTTAATTTTTAACTATATGGGGAAATTTGCAAAAAAAAAAAATATATATTGCCAAAAAAATAAATTTTTTTCCTTCGGGAAACCTTTGGGTTTTTTTTTTTTATTGGGGGAAAATTTTTATTATTTTTTCAATTTTTTTTTATTTTTTTAAAAAAAAAAGCCAAACCATACAATCTCACCCCAGGGAAGTAAATCAAGAACGTCAGATACATCTCGATTTTTTACAAATCAAGATTACATTTGTACTTTACCCCTAGACAATAAAATCATTTTGCCCCAAAATTTAACCCCCAATCAATTTAAATATTAAAAAACCTATTTTAAAAAGCCATTGAACCCCCCCTTTCCCCACCCATTTACCGAAAAAACCCTTTAGTCACATAAGTGTCTTTAGGTTTAAGATCCCCTTTTTCTAGACCTCCCGGTTCCCCGGGAGCCCCCCGTTTTTGGGAATGCCAGATCCCAAGGTGGGTTTTCCTGAATCCCTTGCTTGAGGCATTGTATTTTCCAAAAACAAAAAGGAAACGCCTAAATTTAAAGGCCGCCTTTTTTCCAAAAGTTTGATTGCGTTTGAAATCTTTGTTTTGAAGCTTTGGCCCCCTTATCCTTTTTGTAAGTGATGTTTTAATAACTGTTTGACTCCCGAAATTTTGGGGAACCCGGGGTTCACCCAGTTTGAATGCAGGAAAATTTTTTTACCCGCCATTAGAAATATGTGAATCAAAAATTATTGTCTTTTTTCCCCCCTCTTGGGGGGAAAGTTTTTTAAAGGGGACATTATGGAATAAAATTTTTGAAAGGGTTCTTTTTGGAAAGGTTTGAAAGTCCCAACTTATTATCTTTTAGTGACTATTTTCAGTCCAAAAATGAGAAACTGGGGGGGCATGACCAAAACCCAAATTTTTTTAAGTCGGGATAGCGGTTTAAAATACTTTTTTTTTTTGACAAAACTTTGGGAAATTAATGCTTTTCCGGGGGTTGATGGATGGGGGGGTATTTTTAAAAGGGCCTTAATGGCCTATTTTGCCAGCCTAAAAGTATGTATCTCTCCATGATTCATTGTTTAGAGTTTTCAAAATTTTGGGCCCCATCCCTAAAAAATTTCCCTTTTCTGCAATTTTTTCCTTGGGGGGAATTCCTTGGACCCCCCCCAAAAAATTCTTTTTGGGGGTTCTACCTTCTCATGGGGGGCCCCTTAAAAACCCGCAAAAAAAACCTAAAAACCAACGTATGTTGATTACTTTTTCTCCCCAAAACAGAGAGCCCAAAACGGGCATTCCTTTCCCCTTTGACAAGCACCCATTTCTACCTTAAAAAGCTTATAATCTGGTTAAAGGGGGAACCCTGCTTTTTGGGGAAGCCCATGAAGGTTTTTCCCTTATTTCCCCCGAAAGTCAGGAAACGAAGTCCCCTCCCCAAATGCATTAACTGACGGAGGGAAAAAACCAGACCCGGGCCCCCCCAATTTGGGCCCCATAGCACCCGGCCCCCCCCCCTTGGTGAGAAACGGGGGGACCCCCCCAAGTCAGATAAAGTGCTTGATCTTTTGGGGAAAAGTTTAAAGAGTTCTCGGGCCCCTTTTCCATGCAGCAATTGTATTTTGGGAATTCACCAGACTTTGACGCGTTTACTAAGGGTAGTTTCGAAATTGGGGTATTAACAGGGCAATATGTTTCCCAAGGGGTGAAAAGGCAGTCTTCCGTTCAAGTTTTGGAGAAGAAGAGGGCCTTGCCCCAATCTGCACTTTTTTAAAGGGAAGGGCAGTAGTTATAAATCCAAAATTTTTGGGGAATTTTCGGGCCCCTTCCCATGTCTTTTGGAAAACATCATTTTTTTAAAAAAGCCAATTTAGGGCTTTTTCCCCGCCCCCCAGAAAAATTTTAAAATAAAAGGCGAGTTGATTGTTTTAATACATGAATTTTTCAAAAGGAGAGGACCTTTCTGAAACCCAGAAAACAGAAGCCGGGGGAAAGGGCCTAATCATCTTTTTAAAATGACATGAGTTCCAAGGGAATGGGCAAAAGGGGCCCCCTTAACAATCGTGCAGATTTCCTAAACCCGGGGAAAATTAAAAATTAAAAAATTTTTAAAAAACCCCAATTTTACAAAAATTAAAATTCCCCCCAAAATTGTTTTTTAAAATTAGCCGTTTTTATTTACATTTTGGGTTTTTGGGGTTTTTGTCCCCTTTCTCCAAAATAATTCCCACTTAATTTAGTTTTTTTAAACCCGGGGGTTGATAAAATTGGCTATGGGAGAAGTTTAAACATCCCCCCGCGGGGGGGGGCCCCCGAAAAATTAATAAGGTCTTCCGAAAAAACCAGGGCCTTTTTTGGGCATAATTTTTTCCTTTTCCTAACCCCCTTTATTTTGCGTTTTTGGGGGTTGGGGATGATAAATTTGGAAAAGGGGTTGGGAATTGTTTTTTTGGGGGAAGGACCCAGGGTAAATAAAGGTGAAACCCAAAATCCCTTTTGGGGTCCCTTTTTCCCAAGGGGAAAGGGAAAGGGAGTCGGAAAAAAACCCGGGTATGGCTATCCTGGCGGAAGGGAGGGAAAATAGACTTTTTGATTTAGCCTTCAAAAGTGTCCCCCAAACCCGGCCAAAACATTCCCAAAAACCCACCCCCAACCACGTTTGTTTCCGGAACGCTTTTTCCCGGAACGCTTTTTCCGGGAATTGGGAACAGACCCCGGGGAAGGATGTTTTCCCCGGATTTTACGTTTCACATTTTTTTATGCCCAAAAAACTTTGCGGATATTGTTCAGGGGACCCTCTTTTAAAGAAACCCCCCCACTTGATTTTCCCGGAGATGGGGGTTTAGCGGGGTTCCCAAATCGCCCGAAACCCCTTTTTTGGATATTTATTTTCACATCCCTCTTACCCGAGTTTTAAAGGGCGTAGGGGCCGGGTCAGGGGGGCTCTTTACGGGGCTTTCGGGGGGCCCCTGTTTTTTGGGGCCCCTCGTTCAAAATTTGAGGGTGGAGTGTGGGGAATTTAAAAGGTTTGGGTTAAATGTAGGGTTTTGGGTTGGGTTGTGTGTAAAGGTTTTAAATATTGCCGGGAGTGTCCCCATCGGGGCCCCGGCGTTTTTTGGTTCCCAAAATGGCGGATGTCTGTTTTTAACACTTTCTCCGTAAAGGGGAAAGGGGGGCCCCAAAAAATTTCCCTATCCTCTTTGGAAGGGGATTTTCCCCCCGGTTGGGCTTTTTAAACTTTGGTCCAACCTTTGATCTACCAGGGCCGGGTTGTGTTTTGTGGGGACGGTACAGGGATTCGGTTTTTAAAGCCCTTTCCCCAATCCTTTTTCCCCCTCATGAGGATGTACCAAATTTTTTTGGGGGAAATAATTTTTAGAGCTTTGGGTTCAGCAAAGATTTGCCAAGTGCTGCCGTTTTTTTCCCCAAAATTTAAAGAGTTGGGTTCCCGGAATAAATTTTTTTGCCCGTTCTTGCTGTTCCTCGTATTATTTTCCCCTTTTTGAAATTTACCCAAATGTCTTTATTAGACTTCGTTGGGCTAGACCTGAATTCAGGGGAAGCCAATTCCCCTTTTTTTAATCTGTAAAACTTTTTAAATTTTTTGCATTTTTTTTTTTTTAGCCGAAAATTTGTGATATGATTCCCCTTTTATAAATTTTTTGGCTTTTTTCCCCCCAAAATAATTGTGGTTTTTCGGGGAAAATGCATTGGTCCCTTATGCCCTTTTAAACCCAAATTAGGGCGGCAAATTTCAAATTCCTCGTTTGGTAGGGTAAAGGGGAACCCCCCAAATATGTTTTCCCCTCGGGGAGGGGAAATTCTCCCCAATTTTCAACGTTAAATCGGGCATGGTCTGAAATGACCAGGTCCTCTATGGTGGCAGTTATAGTTCTCGCCGAGATCTGGGGAGAGAGCAAAAAGTAATCTATACGCGACCAAGTCGAGTGAGGAGGAGATTTAAAAAGGGTTACTTTTCTACCCTCGGGAAATGTTTTTTCCCCCAGTTGTCTGTGAGTCCGCAGCCTTTTTAATTTAATTTTCCTTTTAAGAGTTTTACCCCTAGCCCCCCGATTTGCCCTATTTTCCCAAATTTTTTATGCCCCCGTTTCGGGGCTCCTCCTACAACTTCAAGGGGACTGGCTAAAATAATTTTCTTCTGTCGGGTTTCCCGGGAAAAAAGGAAGGGATTTTTTCCCCATTAGGGCCATATACATTAAATTTTACTATTTTTGTATTAGTACCTTAAAGGGCCACTTTGAGGAGTCCCCCCTCAAAACTTGGGGATGATTCCCCAAATTTACACGCCAAATTTTATGGTCAAAAAACATAAACCCCCCTTTTTCCCCCTTTTGTTTTCAGACCCAAAAAGACCGGGCCCAAACCCATAGGTTTTTTGGAAGGGCCAAAAAAAATCTTTTCTTTAAGTGTGTCTTTGTAAGAGAGCGATATCATTTTTTAACTTTTTTAGGTTTCTGAGTATTTAGTTTCGTTTTTCGGCAACCGAAATTTTTTTTAAATATTTCCAAGAGATTAAAAATTAATTTTTTAAAGACCCTTGGGTGTGATTTTTCCCGGCCAAAACGGGGGGAATTTTTCCCGTGTTTCCCTTTAAGATATTTAGTTTAAGTGTTTTGGGGGTGGGTTTTGGTAAAAAGGGAAACAAGAAAAAAACCCGCAACTTAACCCAAATTTAAAACCCAACATTTTTGGTTTCCCCCTTGAGCAATATCTAGGCCCCTCCTGAAGATAGGGTTTCCCAATTACAAAAGCAGGGGAGATAGAGAGGGTTTTTTTCATCCCTTTTCCCCCCGTGGGGGCTTTTGGGACCCCTCTTTTTCCCCGACATGAGAGAAAATTAAACTTTAAATTCCCAAAAAATAAAGCCCCAAACAAGGAGCAGGCCCCCCATGGAGCAAAGATTTAAACCTAGGTGTTTTTGATTCAATATGATTTCCAGTAGTGATCCAGTGCCCATTACTCTCCCCCACGGCCCGCACCCACGGGCGGGGGGAGGGGGAAAAGCCAATTTTCCCTCCCCCCCCCCCCTCCCCGCCCCAGAAATTTTCCTCGGAACCCCTTTTAAAAATTTAACCCCCGAATTAGGCATGTGATTTCCCCCCCCCCTGGGCCCCCAAACCTTTAAGGCATATATTTAAATTATGTCCATGGGGCCAGTTTTTGACCCACGCTCAAAAAAAGGACCCTTTTTGTCCCCCCTTTTAGGGCCCCCAGAGCTGACGCGATCTTTTACGCTGTTTCCTTCGGGCTTTGAGAAAAAATCCGCGGAGATAAAACCCCTCCCCTCACCCATTAAAGTCCCGCCTATGGGAAAGACCCCCGGAACCCGACGCTGGGGGAAAACCTCGAGAAGTTTGGCCCTCCAAATCCCGGCCTCTCCTGTCAAAATTTGTGTTTGGAGCGTCGCAGGGGTAGGGAAAATGTGGGGGGTTTTTCCGTTTTTGGGGAAAAAAGTTGGGCGGGTGGGTTAAAGAGGGGCAAATTTCCCCTGCTTGGGGTTTATAATTCAGTCAGTTACCTGCAAAAGCCTACGTTTTTTTTTAGCCACCCTGCTAAAAAAATCTTGGGGAAAAATTAATACCCGGGGCCGGGGATATAAAAAAAATTAGATCTCAGTCTTTTAAAAACCCCCAGAAGTTCTGCTTTCCCCGGGAAAAATTTAGGTATTTGCCCAATTTACTTTTTCAAAGGGTTGTCTTGGATTGGGTTTATTGGTGGCCCCTTTCCCTCCCTCAAATTAGGCCCAAAATGGATTTTGCCCTTTCCCCCGTGCATTTCCCGGGGCCCGTGAAGGGAGGGATTTCTCTTTCACTATGTTTGCAGAGGGGGTTTTGTAGGAAAAGACTCTGGGAAGTTTTCCCAAAGTTCTTAAGTTGTTGCGTCCTAAAACCTGTTTTCCGGTCCTCAATTTTGTCAGAGGTCGCTTGTTATTGTTTAAGGGGACCTCCTTCAGTTGAGATCTCAATGCGTTTGAGTCCATTTAAAGGTGTTGTCCCCGGGGAAATATTTTAACTCCTCTATACGTGGCTTTTGATCTTTAATATCAGATTTAAAACTTGAGAAAAAGGGGGTTTTCCCCAAAGGGTTTTCCCGGCGAAAGTTTCTTGGAGATCGGGAAAGTTATTTGACGACTACTTCAATGGTTTTTGGTTTTGTAAGGGACTCTTCTGAAAGGTTTTTTTCCATTTTTCCCTATTTCCCCAAATTTTGGGGGTTTGCGGGACCTAAATTTTTCCCTGCGAGAGTGTCATCGCAGTTCCCAGAGTTGGGCCATCCATTAAAGCGGTCCCCGGGTCTGGGGAGGATACTTTATTTCCTTTACCCTTGTGTTTTACAGTTTTGATTTTCCCCATTTTTTTGGTTTGTAGCGGTTTCCATGCAGGGGTTTAGTAGTATATTGAGAGAGTTGGGGAGTAACAGAGAGGACAGTAACTTGTCCGGAGGGCACTTTTATAGGGCAGGTTTACTTTTTGTTTTAATTAGTGAAGCTTTTAACACTTTTTTTGGGGATCTTTAAGGCGGGGGAAAAGCGGGAAAACCCAAACCCTTCCCAGAGTGTTTTTTGGAAATCGAGTTTGAGACCACAGATAGCTTCCACGGCGACTGTGGCTAATTTCTTCTTGTGTCAGGGCAGGGATTCATTCCAGTGACCCCGGAGATGACTTGAGAAGGGGGGAAAGTCAGTTTGATTTTAAAGGGGTCCCCTGATAAAACCGTTTGTGGGTTTTTAAGGGGGGACTTGCTGCAACGTTTTCTAGGAACCCAAACTGATGGGGGAAGGTTATGTTTTGTCCACTGGAGTTTTGAAGTAAAAAGGGTATGGAGATGGAGATGAAACTCCCAAAATGGCGCTCGGTGTACTTCCCAGGGGCCTCCGCCTCCTCGTTTGACAAAGTGTGGGTGCGTGGGGTTGTAGTTCAGACCACTTGGCCGTGGCTTTTATGCTACGAGCCCCTGGAAGATCTTTTACTTTTGATATCTGGGCAAAGGGGGGGGGAAATAGAAAAAGAAACTTGCGGTTTTGTCCCCTGGGTGGCTAACCCGGCCTCCCCAAGATGGCGGCCCGGGCTTCCTGCAAGGGACCCCTGCTTCCCCAAGCCCTGGATGGCACTCAGCTGATTTTCAGGCCCGTTTAGGGGCATTGGGGGGGGCGTTAGCGCTTTCGGAATTCCCCCGGAGTACCTGCAGCCCCGGGTGGGGAGGGGGTTTTTGTAGTGCTTTGGGAAACAAGGTCCCTGGGTTAGGGCCCGGGCTTCCCCCGCCCCGGTCACCGGCCCTAGACTCCCCGGATGCTTTTCGCCCCCCAGATCTTGGGGCCCCCTGCGAGGTGAGTGACGCGTTCCCTGTTTAGGAGTTTTGGGGTTCCCCGGGCCGCGGGCTGCACTTAACCCGCGTGCTCTCGCTTTCCCGGGGCCGTCGTGGGGTTTAGTTAGCGCAGTCCTTCTGACCCCAGGGGTGGTGTTTTCCCCCAGTTTCCCCCTGCCCACTCCCGCCAAAGTTCTCGTTCGGCCGGGCTTCCCCGTTTAAGCCCCCTTGAAAACCCGGGCGCTTTTTCTTTTCCTTTTGCTCCGCCAACTGCCTCCGGTCACAAAAGGGTAATTTTGCCAGATTTTCCCCTTGTCGGGGTAGGGCGTGCCTTTGGAAACTCTTTACCCCCTGCTTAAACTTTACGGCGGCGCCGGAAACCCGGGAAATGGGGAAAATTGGTTTTAACGCAAAAATATTCCCCTTTTTGATGGGAGTGACCCCTTTAACACCCCTTTAACCCCTTAACGATGGGGGATTTTTTTTTTTTTTTTTTAAAAGGTTTTTTGGTTTTTTGCAAACAAAGCCCGTTGGCGTCGCTGCCGATATGGGGTTTTGTGGGCCCAGGTTCAAAAATTTGATAAGAAAAGGGCTGTTTCTTAAAACAGCCCTTTTACCAGCGCAGCCCCATGCTGGAAACCTCCTTTTCCCCGGCGGGGTTAAAAACCCCCTTTTTATTTTCCGCGTTTGTCACCACAGCGCAAAAATGGCCCCAGGGGGAGGAAATGTGTGCTGTCTTGTAAAAGTTATCCCTTTATGGGATTTTTAAAAAAAAAAAATAAAAAAAAATAAAAAAAATGTAGAAACAATGGAATTAAAAAAAAAAATATTTAAAAAAAAAAATAATTGTGCATAATTACACACAAAAAAAAAAATCCTACACCCTTTAGGTATCCAACCACGACCATAAAAATGTGTAGAATTAATTTTAACAAGTTATTAAGTGTGGGAATTTTTTAAAGGTGTTTAAAAAAGAAATTTAAAAAAAAAAAAAAATTTAATTGAAAACGTGATTTTTTTTTTTTTTTTAATCTACAATAATTTTTAGAAGAGGGAAATTTAAAACTATTTCCCAAAAATTATCTTAAGGTAGTTATAATTTTTTTTAGTAGGGGTCCGACTCTTGAGGTCATCGCTTATTTTATGCCTTTGGAAAAGGGAAGAAAGGGGCCCGGCAAAATGTTGATGTGCCTGGGCCCTACAGTTCATTTTATTTACTAAAAAGGCAATTTATTTTGTACCATGTACACTCACCTGAAGAAACTGCCATGCCAGTGTAAAAAAATGAATGAGGCTCAGCGCTCATTAAGTTGCCCAATTGGGGTTGGGGGTTTCCCCCAGTTTTAAACTACCACTCAATGTTGAGCCTATGGAATTTTGGTCAGCTTTGGGGTTTGGGGTTTTTGTTTTCCGGCCCCGTTTTGCTCCCCAAAGGGGCTGTGCCAGAAACTGATTTTAGGGAGCGGTCACATCCCCAAAGGGGGAAAGACTACCCGGTAACTGCTCTTTCTGGGGCTCGGGGTTTTGGTCACACTAGTGATTCCCGCCTGGTTGGGCCTACCCCCATTCCGGGGCAGGTTAGAGGGGTAAAATGTGCCCTTTCATGGGGACACAAGGAGGGATCCTACTGCCCCCTGGTAAAACTGGAGACTTCTGGTGTTGTTGCCACACACGAGGTGGCCGTGGTTAGGACCCTAATGCACACCTTGATGCTGGGGAGAGACTTCCCCCCTATTTTGGGGGCTTGTTTAAGTAAGAATGTTTTTGTACTTTCAAAAGTCAAGGAAAGAGTTAATGCTTGTCCTGTTAACCCCGAACCCTTTGATCCTAGGCTACAGTTTAGGCAAATAGGGGTGGAAACCCAGGAAGTGATGAAAACTTTTCTCTTTGGGGTACTTTTCGGTGGGACAAGGGAAAAGGGGAAGGGGGTGGGGCGGGTTTTTTGTCTTTACTTGGAGGTTTCACCCGATAATTTTGGGAATGCTTTAGGTCCGAGACCTCACCCTTTTGGGGGAAAACCCGGGGAAAAATTTTGAAGGTTGTGAATGGAGAACCTTCCCAAAATCCCGGGTCCCGACAAGGTGGTTTTTCCCCCCCCTGGGAGGGAATCAAAAGCTGCTTTTATCCCGGTTTAACCCGGTCAGGGGGGGGTTTTTGAACAGTGGTTGGGGGGTGCCCCAGCCATAAGAGAGAATGACTTGGACCTCGCACCCCCCCAAAAATGTTTCTCAGAGGGGGTTTTTTAGGCAGCAAAAAGGGCCACAGAAAAGTGTTCTCCCAAAGGTCCTTTCCCCGGTGTTTAACTTTTCAGCTCCCAAACCCAAAATTTCGGAGTTTCCCCGGTTTCCAATAACCCTTAAAATTGAGGGTTTCCCCTTTGAGAGGATCGCAATTGGTCTAGTAGGGCCCCCTTAGAAAGTCTGCCGGGGCCATAAAAATATATTTGGGGGTATTAGGACTTTTGCCACAATTACCCCCAGGCTTGGGTTTCCCTTTTTCCCAAAAAACATCCAAAAGTTATTGGGAAGGAGCTGTTTTTTATGTTTACCGTACCGGCTACCAAAGGGAAATAATACAGATCAAAGGGAGCCTTTTTGTCAAAAAGGGCCAGGAGTTATGCCCAAAGCCCGTTTAACATAAAAACTTTGCGTAAGTCCGTTTTTTCACCCCCCCAAAAAATTTGGTTTTTTGTGGAAAAATTCAAACAAGATGCTAAAAAAAAAATGTTTTAAAAAGGGGTGGTTAGTTAGGGGTGGAAAGATGGGACTGTCTTTTTTTCCAAAATTTAATGTTTTTTATTCTGGGGGAAAAATTCCACAAAGTTTCCCCTGGTTTCTCACCCTTTTAAACTGTGGTTTATTGGAGAAATCCCAAATTGGTTTCCTGGGGTTTTCAAAAGGAAACCTGGGAAGGGAGGAGTCCACCCCCTACCGGAGTGTGATTTAACATAAACTCCCAAAACCAAGACAGGGTCGGGTGCCATTATGCCAATGTCGGGAATATTTTCCCGCAGGAAAAGGGGAAACTCAAAAGCAGAGTGATCGGGGTTAATATTGGGCCCCACTGTAGAGAGCAAATTTCTTTGGGGCAAAGTGGCACGGGCCCTTGAGTGATTGAAAGGTGGGAGATGTAAATTAAGGTTCCAGCCCGGAAAGTGGAAGCCAGAGCGTTTACATGTCAACCTAATTAAACCGTGGAAAGACAGAGAGACCCTGACTGCTGTGAGTGCCCAGAGGTGTATGTGTCAGGGTCACTGGCAAAGTCCCAGAAACAAGAAACCAGGGAGTTCATACAAAGAAATTAGGGTGTATTTTCAGAGCTACCAGGGTGTACAAATGTCATAAGGCATGATATTATAACAGAACCAGGAGTAAAGGTCCATTTAAAACCTTACTGGGTCTCAGAAGCGCTTAGACGAGCCATATCTGAGGAGGTCAGGAAAATGTTAGACCTCGGGGTAATTGAGGAGTCCAAAAGCGAATGGTCAAGCCCTACTGTGCTGATACCAAAACCGGACAGTTCATTACAATTCTGTAATGACTTCTGAAAACTAAATGAGGTATCAAAATTTGATGCTTACCCCATTTAGAGGGTGGATGAATTTATTGAGAGACTTGGCCATGCAAGGTACATCTCCAACATGGATCTAACTAAAGGTTAATGGCAGGCTCCCCTCACAGAAAAGGCCAAAGAGAAGACCGCTTTTTCTACACCTGACGGACTGTTCCAGTACATCTGCTTACCATTCGGGTTGCATGGGGCTCCAGCAACCTTTCAGAGATTGATGGATGTCATCCTAAAACTCCATCGTCAGTATGCTTCGGCATACTTGGATGATATCATTATCTTCAGTGAAGATTGGGACAGTCACTTACCAAAGGTACAGGCAGTGCTTAGTTCACTTAGAGAAGCGGGACTTACCGCAAATCCCCAAAAATGCACCCTAGGGCTTGAGGAAGCCGGTACCTGGGGTACAAAATAGGTATGGGTGTCATAAAGCCTCAAATTAATAAGGCTGAAGCAATACAAGACTGGCCACAACCCACAACAAAAAGGCAGATGAGAGCTTTTTTAGGTATTGTGGGGTTTTTATCGGGCTTTAAATTTAAAAATTTTTTCCAGTATAGCAGCACCACTAACAGATTTGACTAGGAACAGCAAGTTGGTTATGGGTCGGCTTTTCCTGGACTGGTCAAAGAGCAGGGTGGCTGGCCACTCCCACGCACCAGGTGAGGCTGGTCTCAGGCCTATAAAGTCTGAACCTATAGGCCTGTGTTTGGTGCTAGTGTCACTCTGTGGAAAACATACCTTGCTGTGAGTAACAGACTCAGTCTTAGTCTGCATCTAAGCATAGTGAGGGAATACTGTGTTTAGTCAGTGCTCAGTTGAGCAGGTGTTTATTTCTGTGCAGCCCAAAGTTAAGGCTCATTTTTGGTTTTCTGTTAAGTTTGCCTAATAAACCCAGTGTACATTACACTATGAGAGAGCATTGAGGAAGTGCTATTACATATAGACCATTGGTGGTTATACAGTGAGTTACCAGTGGAAAATTAATAAAGAACCATTATCTGGATGGAAGCATATGTTGCTCTAAAACCTCTATATACTGCACAACGTTAATAGAGCCTTCCAAGATATGTAAGCTGCCAATGCCAAAGGCACAAATGCAACCATATACCATCAGGCTTTCAAAACATAATACTGATAGCAAGCTCGATGTTTCCTCTCTTCTTGAGTCTGCAGGGACACGTCATCTGTAGTTTCCATAAAGAATTGCAAATATTCATTAATTTGACTTCAAGACCATTTCCAATTTTGCCTCTGTCAATTTTAAATTAGATTTGGTCCAGAGAAGATGGCAGCATTTCTGGATTGTGTTGATACATGGATTTTTCTTTGCATGATAGAGCTTTAACTTGCATTTGTGGATTACACAGCAAACTGTTTTCACAGACAGTGATTTCTGGAAACATCCTTGAGCCCATACAGTGATTTGCATGACCCAATCATGCTTGTTTTTAATGCAGCGCTGCCTGATAGCTTATAGACCATAAGCATTCAATAGTAACCTCATGCACATGAATTTCTCTAAAATCTATGAATCTTTTGATTATATTATGTGGTGGGATATGAAAAATCTTTACAATTTTACAGTAAGGAACTTTCTGAAACTGTTCCACAATTTTTAAATGCAGTAGATTTCTGATCCAATGACCACCTTGGCTCCTGAGAAACTCTGACCCTCTAACATGTTTTTGTTTCTTCACAGTCATGTGATGCTCCAGCTGTTTTTCATTGTTCCCACATTATTCCCTATTTTTATGGGTTTTTGGTTAACCCTGTCCCAGCTGTCAAGGGGGAGGGTTTCAGTTCTAATTCATATTATTTAATTTAACATCAATTCAGTCCTGTGCACATACTATATCAATAAGAGATGGGCGAATTTCTCAAAAATTCGATTCGCCGAATTTTCCATCAAAATTTGTTTCGGTCCGAATTACTTTGGGATGAATCACGTTCAAAAACAGCTATTTCCAGGCTGCACAGAGCCTGTAGGGTGCTGTAGAATGTTGTGCCATGCTTAAATATGCAGAGGGAGCTTGGTTTGGTCTTCATACAATGTTGTGTTTTAGTATGAAACGCACATGACTGCCGCCGCTATTAGAATCGCTTCACTCTAAAATTCCCTGGGCACTTAAGAGGGCAAAACTGACCAAAAAACTGAAGGTCATAAAGTCATGGCAGCGACAGCTGAAAAAAAACAAGCTGAGGGCTCAGGTGGCAACATTAGTGACAGATTGTGGAGGTGACGGCGGCATCTACAGCAGCATGAGGTCAGACAGTGGCACAATGACATTCTGGAGGTGGAAAAAACAGGAGTAGGCCACAGAGTGGCACAATGACACAGTGTGGAGTTGACGGCATCAACAGCAGCAGCAGCATGAGGTCAGACAGTGGCACAATGACATTCTGGAGGTGGCAAAAACAGGAGTAGGCCACAGAGTGGCACAATGACACAGTGTGGAGGTCACGGCAGCAGCATGAGGTGAGACAGTGGAACAATGACATTCTGGAGGTGGCAAAAACAGGAGTAGGCCACAGAATGGCACAATGAAACAGTGTGTAGGTCACGTCAGCAGCCACAGCAGCAGCATGAGGTCAGACAGAGGCACAATGACATTCTGGAGGTGGCAAAAACAGGAGTAGGCCACAGAGTGGCACAATGACAGAGAGTGGAGTTGACGGCAGCAGCCGCATGAGGTCAGGCAGTGGCACAATGACATTCTGGAGGTGGCAACAACAGGAGTAGGCCACAGAGTGGCACAATGACAGAGAGTGGAGGTGATGGCAGCAGCAGCATGAGGTCAGAGAGTGGCACAATGACAGGGTGTGGAGGTGACCGCAGCAGCAGCAACAGCAGCAGCAGCAGCATGAGTTCATAGAGTGGCACAATGACAGTGTGGAGGTGGGTGGTAATACCAGTCCCTGGTAAAGATGGTTGGTGGCAGATGGAGAGACTGTCAGATTTATTTGTGGCATCAGATGGGTGGCGGCATCAGAATAGTGGCTGAGGCAGGTAGTTTGAATTCAGACTCATTTCTCAAAGTTTGGGTAAGGCGTCATGGCTGATGTAATCTGATGCCTAAGGCATTGGTGTGTGCAAATCCTGGCCGATCCACGCCTGATTCATCTTGACAAAGGTAAGTCATTCCACATTTCCCGTAGACAAGCGGGTTCTCCTTGGGGTAACGATGGCCCCCGCCGCACTGAACACTCGCTCTGATGCCACACTATTGGCCGGGCAGGACAGCTTCTCCACTGAAAACTCAGCAAGTTGCGGCCACACATCCAGTTTGGCTGCTCAGTAGTCCAGCGGATCTTCTAACGGGGGTGGCAGAGTGCATCTGAACCGAGAGATGATGGCAAAGAAAAACAACTCCCTTCTGCAGAGGTGGTGGAGCCTTGACTGGCTGCAATGGCATGCATGCCACTGGGCGCTGCTGCTGCTGTTGCTGCGACGGCTGGATGGACCATCACATCTGGGCCACGTTTCTCCCAGGCCACCGGATGGTGACGCTGCATGTGTTGACGCAGAGCCGTGGTGCCAACGTTAGCTCCCTTGCCACGCTTCACTTTCTGCCCACAGATTCTACATATACCCAAAATTCGGCTCCCCGGTGCCCTTAAAAACGGGCCACACCCCCGAGTAGCTGATTTTTAACCCCCAAAACTTTCCCGAAACTGGGGGGACTCCCTTCCGCAGCTGCCTCGCTGGGGGCCCCTGGCCGTACTTTTTTGGGACCTCCCGAAGGGGGTTTTCTACCCTTGGCTGCTAGGCTCCCGACCTAAACACTGCGCTAACCCTGCGGGATCCACGGCCACAAAACCCCCCTTTGCGGGCTGCGCTGCTGTTTTAACACCCCAAAGCTGACCCCCCCCTTTTTCCTGACGATGATAAAGGGCCTATGCTTCCCCGGTTTCCCAAGTGCGGCCCGGCTACATCATCATCGTTTTGTTTTTAAACCTTCACTTGTCCTCATCACGGTTTTTGGTTGCAGGGCTGACCCCCCCAAAACAGGGACCCCCCAGGGCCCCCCCTCCACATCAAACTTTCCCCGCCTACTGCAAAAAGGGGGGGAAATATTACCCCCTTTCTTCGCTCCCAAAGTACCCTGCTAAAGGGCCCCCCTAAAAATTTTCTTCTTCGCTGTATAGTGGCGCTAAACCCCCAAGACCACATAGTAGATCTTTTGGCTGAGACTACCGGAGGGGGACGGGAGGGGGGGTTTGGGGGACAGGTGAGGGCTGTGACCCCCCTCCCGGGCCCAAAGCCAACTAAGGGCTGTGGCCCTGACGTTTCCCACCGACTCTTGGTGATTTTGGGTCAGATGTTTTGGGGAAAGGAAGTGGTTGCCCAAGTAAAAACCAATCAAGAACTTTTGGGTTGCTAAAACCAACACAGGGCCGTAGAGGGGAAAGCGGCAGTTGTGGCCCCCCGGGTTTTGGACCCCTGCTGCGACGTCCCCTTGCGTGCTGGGGCCGGGGGGCCCCCTTCCCGGGAAAATGTTTAGGGCCACTCCCACTCGCAGGTGAAGAGCCTGCCCCCCCTTTTGTTTTACTACTGTTTGTTTTTAAAATGTACAGACGCTTTTTGTGAAGATTTTTCTGTATATGATAAATAAAACCCCCTTTTAAAATTTAAACCCCAAATGAACCAAAAAAAAGCTTGGGAAACCCTGGGATTTTAAATTCCCGCCTCCAAAAATTTGGCCGGGGAAAAATTTATTTTGTATGTGCCGTTTTAAAAACACTGTGTATTTTACTGATATTTAAAAGCAAAAAACAGTTTTAAATTTAACCTTTCGGAATGAATTTTGCTACAAAATTTCTTCTTTGGGGGTGAAAAACTTTCTTTTATGAGTACAACTGCAAAAAAATTATTTAAATTTTAAACCCTTGGTTTAAAATTGCGAAAAAGGGAAATGTGCTGCTAACAATTACCAGCTTTTGTGTGTTTTAAAAACGGTGTGTATTTTAAAAACACAACAACAGAAAAACTCTTTAATTTAAAAACCTTGGGTTTAATAATTTTTGCTACACCAAAATTTCTTTTTTGGCGGTGAAAAAAAAGATTCTTTTATAATTTACAACGGCGGGAAAAATATTTTAGTTAAACCCCTTTGGGGTTTGAAAATTTTGGGCGCAAAAAAAAATGTGTGCAAAAAATTACCAGCTTTGTACGTTTTAAACCCCCTTTTCCCCCCGGACCCAGTTTTGGGCCCTCTCTGACAGAGCCCATTTTTGAAATCTGTAATGTGTCACTTTATTTTAAGAAAAAACTTTTTGAAAAATTTTAAACCTTTTCCCATGTGATTCAAAAGATTTTTTTTCCCCTCGGGGAAAACATTGGGGGCTTTAAAGATAGTAAAATTTTGGCCCAAAAAAAATTGTTTTTTTAAATTTGTGAAAAATACCCAAAAAATCTTTTAAAAATTTTTTAAAAAATTTCCCAAAATTTAAAATTTTAAAAAATTTCTGCATGAAAAGACAATATTTTAACCCAAACCAAAAAAAATTTTTTAAAAAGGCATTACCCTTGTTGCTGTAGTTTGGAAATTTTTTTTTTAAAATGTTTTTTTTTTTTTACGACATTGGGGGCTTAAAAATTTTTGGGTAGAAAATTTTCAAATTTTAAAAACAAAATTGCAATATACATTTTTTGGGAAACCAGTCCAGTTCTAACGTGTTTTTTGGTTTGGGCCCGGGAAAGTAGTTACCCCCAAAAAATCCCCTCATCTAAAAACTAAAAACCCCTTAAAGTTTTCCCAAAACCGCTTTTTAGGAAGTTTTTTTTAACCCATTAGGTTTTTCACAGGAAAAAAGGGCAAATTTAAAGTAAAAATTTCAAAATTTCATTTTTTTTTTGCAAAAATTTTTAAATTTTTATACATTTTTTTCACAAAAATAGGGAAAAATTGATCGGGGAAATAAATTTTAATATTGTTTCCCCCAGTTTCTGCCTTTTTTCAGAAAATATCCCATATGTGGCCCTAGTGAAAAATTTGGGCTAAACCCCAAAAGCCCCAGAATAGGAGGGCCCCCAAATGACCCCTGGAGTTCATTTTCATTACCATTTTTTTTTAGGGGCCATTTCGGGTTTTTGGCGGAAAACCAAAGGGTTCCAAAATTTAATAAAGCCCCAAAAAAATACCCCATTTTGGGAAACCCTACACCCCTTTAAAGGGGAATATACCCAGGGTGTATTTGAGCATATCGACCCCACAGGGGTGTCAAAAAAAATTTTTTGCGTTAGGCTTGAAAATGTAAAAAAAAAATTTTTTTTTCCAAAAAATTGAAATTTTTAGCTGAAAATTTTTTAATTTTTAAAAGGGAATTTTCCTTTGGAAAAAAAAGCCCCCAAAACCTTTGTTACGAAATTTTTCTTCCAAGTTCGGCAAAAACCCAAAAATTGGGTGTAATCTGCTGTTTGGGGGGGCATTTTGGGAGGGGGGGTAAGGGAGGGAGCGCTACTTGGCTTTTGGGGAAAGGGAATTTTGGTGGGGCCAAATTCCCCATATTTCAAAGCCCCCAAAGTTTCCCGAACCCTTTTAAACCCTTTCCCTAATCCCAAACCCATTTTTGGGTTTTCACAAGCCTTTAAAAACTCATCTAGGGGGTATTTTACATTTTGGGTGCACGGGTTACAAAGTTGCTTTTTTTTTCCCTTGGGGTATGAAAATGAGGGGGGAAAAAGAATTCCCCCCATTGTTTTTTTTAGCTTCAAGTTTACAGCGGTTTCGCCGTTTTAGTGGGAAAAGGGCAGGATATCTTTTCTATGGGGGGTCGGTACAATTTCAATGGTATAGATTTTTTTAAAAAGTTTTTTATGTTTTTTTAAATTTTAAAACAATTTGAAATTGGGCTATAAAAAAAAAATTTCGTTTTTTTGTTTTTCTGTTCTGATTTGCCATAAAGGTTTTTCAGTTTTTTGTATACGGAGATGATTTTTGGGGGTTGTTTTTTTTTGGGGGTGAGGTTTAAAGTTTTTATTAGTTCCATTTTTTGGGGGGCATAAAGCCGCTTTTTATCAAAATTTTTTTTAAAAGGGTTTTTGTGAGGCATTTTTGAAACAAAATACCAAGGGAATTTCCCGGTAGTGTTTTTTTTTTTTTTATTTTTTAACAGGGGGTCACCATGGGAAATATAAACTGACAATTTTTGTATTACATATCAGGTCCATAAAGATTACAGCGATATTCCCCCAAAATTTTTTATATTTTTTTTTTGTTTTAAATGCTTTTACAAAAATCAAAACCCCTTTATTCAAAAAGGAAAACACGTTTTTTTTCATCGCCATAGTTGGAGCCAAAACCCTTTTTTTTTTTTTCTGTGTACGGGGCTTTTGTAGGGGCTTGTTTTTTTTTCGGGAAGAGTTGAGTTTTTATTTGGGATTTAATTTTTGGGGGGGCAAAAATTTTTGTCAGTTTTAAAACCGTTTTTTTGGGAAGGGAAAGGGTTTAAGAAAAAAAACTGCAATCCTAGTTTGTTTTTTTATTTTTAAATTTTTAAAAGCGCTCACTGTGGCAGTATTTCCCTGACCAGTTAGCTTTTTCTCTCTGGTCGATACGGTTTTTGGCGATCCCTATTTAAAATATTTTTTTAAAATTTTTAAACCCCTTTAAAAAAAAAAAAAAAAAATGTTTTTATTGTGTTAAATTTAAAAATTTATGCATCGCTGTTTCCGGGGAGCCATAACTTTCCCCTTAAATTTTTTCCCTAAACAGAGCGTTATAGACCTTTTTTTTTTTTCGGGGGTGAAAAATGAAGTTTTTAAAATTGGGGTAAAAAACTTTGGCGTCTTATAATTTTTTTATCGCTTTTTTTTTCAATTTTTTTGTGCTGCAAGGAAGTACAAAAATCGCAATTCTGTGACTGTTTTTTGTTTTTGTTTTTTTATGGCTTTTACCGTACGGGTTTTTAAATTTAAAATGACAGATTTATCGGGGGGGTTTGTTACGCACGCGGCGATACCAAATATTGGGGACTTTAAATTTAAATTTTTGATCTTTTTTTTGGGGCGTTGGGGGTTTTTTAAAGGGGAAAAAGGGGGGTTGTACTTTTTTTTATTTTATTTTTTTTGTTTTTTGTTTTTCTTATTTTTTACTTTTGACATTAAATTTTTCTTTTTTTTTTACTTTTTTTTTACTTTTTTCTTTTAACAGGGAATCATCAGATTGCTGTTAGAATGCGACCATGCCCAGTATCATTACTGTGGGACTGGGTTGCCCCTGACAAAAGCCCGTCCCCCATGCCACAATGAAATTTCGGGCATGGGGAATTTAAAAGATGACCCCCCGGGGAAATGCCCTTTACTTCCCAGGGCCAGGGGAGGAGAACGGTGCCCGGGTACAGTGCGGCAGCCCACGGGAAAAGGCAGGGGGGAGCTCACTCCCCCCTGCCTGCCCCTTTATTTATCGCGCCCTGACAGGCGGGGGTTAATTTAATGGGAAACACCCCCGGCCCGGGGCCCACTCCCCGGCCCGGGGGGTGAATACGGCATGCGGCCAGCGGGAATTTACCGCTGGTCCCATGTTTTCATCGTGCGGGCTCGCCCGCAAGGGGCCCCCCGGGTCGCCCGGGCGTTTTGGATAAGTCCATTTGCGGGGGAAATCACTTCCCGCTAGGGGGTATTTCCCTACCCCCCTATGTCGGGAAAAGGGGGTTAAAAAAAAGCGTTTTTTTTTTTTTTTTTAAACCCCGGAAAACAACAACAAACCCAAAAATCGTAAATTTAAACCCTTTGGATATGAATTATGCTACACCCCAAAAAATTTTCTTCTTTGGGGGGTAAAAAAGAATGTTTCTTTACTAAGTATAACTGCAGAAAAAAAAATTAAAGTTCCCCCTTTGAATGTAAATTGCGAAAAAAGAAATGTGTCCCAAAAAAATTACCAGCCTTGTAGCATTTTAAAAAACGGCATGTTTTTTTCGGAATACAACAACAGAAAAACTTTGAAATTTTCCCTTTGGAAATGAATTTTTAAAAACAGGCAAAATTTTTCTTTGGCGGTGAAAAAGAAGTTTTTTTTAAGCCCTCAAACAGCAAAACAAATGCTTAATTAACCCCTGGATCTAAATTGCGAAAAATAAATGGGGAAAACCAAAAAGGGTTAAGTGGATTGGTTTGTAAAAACGCTTTTTTCTTTAATGAAAAATCAGCATCAGGCTTGGGCTGGGTTTTCCAACGGTTAATTTGGGGGGCAAATTTCGCCCTGAAAATTATCCCCTGGGGAAAGGGGGCGGGAGGGGGAGTGAGGGGGGGGCCCGGGGCACTTCGGGGCCCCATGGGACAATCACTGCTGCGGCGGTTTACGCCGCTAGAAAGTGACAAGTCAAATTATCCCCCCCGCCCGGGGGGCTTGCCGGGGGGGAGGAGAGAAATTTCCTTTAGTTCTTATGAAAAATGGGGAATTACCGTAATAAAAGGGCCGTTTCCGGCCCTTTAATTTGGGGCGCACTTCGGGCGTAATTACGGATCGAAAATAGGCCCATTTTAAGCCGTTGTGAAACCTGCCTTAGAAAAAACACTTGGTTATTAAAATGTGCTCAAAAATTGAGCAGTTGGCATTAATATGTATATGCAGCGAATTGGACGCACACTGGATTTCCCAGTTCCAAAAACCCCCAAAAATAAAAATTTAAAACATAGAGAAGCATCCTGAGAAAAGCTGGGGGCCCCCCAAAAAAATTGCTGTTTTAAAAAGTGAGTTCTTTATATAAATTTTTCAAAATCAGCAGCTTCCCTAACACCCCATTTGAGAGGGGGTGTGAGTGCCAGCGTCCCCCGCCCAGGACTTATATAGTGCGGTGGGTCACAGAATCCCCCCGGGGTCTCTGTTTTGGCTTCATCTCTGCACATGTCTTGTAGGTTCGCCTTTTTCCCCCCGACTTCTTTCCCCCATTTTAACGCCATGTGTTTGGGCGGGCCATTTTATAAATTTAAAAAAAACACACTTCGTTCCTGTGAATCCCCAAAAACTTCGACTTCGTTCAAATCAAAGTTTTCCTAAAAATTCTAAAAAAAATTCCACTTCGTTGTTTCAATTCCCCCATCTTTTAATTGTCAATGTTAATTCTCAAGAACAGAAATAATAATTATTGTGTCCTATATGCTGTAGACTGATAAACAGTATGAGACTAACACATATCTGTTTAGTTTTCATTCATCATTGCAGACTTTTTTAGTATAATCATAAACCCGAATTTTTTAATCAAGTTTTAATTTCCCGTACGTTTTTTCATTGGTTTGTTTTTGTAAAAACCCCCTGTTTTTCTGCCCCCTGTATAGTATGCCAACAGTTCCCCCACAAAAAAACCCCTTTTATTGTTTTTTTTCCCCGTAATAGGAGAAAAAAAAACATGCTTGTACAATTTTCTTTTCACTTTACACATAGGAAAGTTCCCAGTAAATTGACATATGTTAGAAATCTTCCAAAGCTAATGTTGGTTACACAGCTGTTCATGCCTTTGTCATTTTCATGTAGTTCTTGGTTTTCTTTTACATTAGAGAATTATGTACCTCTAATGTTAAAAGGTCCAGTCACACTTCTACCACTACAGTATGAAACTGAAGGAAAAAGTTATTGTTCTATTTATTTGTATCCTATCTTATCTATCCCATCTATCTATCTATCTATCTATCTATTATCTATTATTATCTTCCCATTGCAGATACAAAACCCCTTTATTCATGGGCCAAAATAAAATTTAAAAGACTAATGTATTTAGAAAACGTCTTCAATAAACCCGTCCCCCAAAATGTTGGGAAATTTCCCAAACTTTGTTGTGAGAAAACCCAGTAAGTTTTTGATTTGGTCCAAAAAATCCCCAGATTCAATCCCAAACAAAATTTGTATGGGTTGCCCTTTAAAAACCCTATCTATGGAAGCTCTACTCAGCAGCCTACAGGATATGAAAAATCTGCTGTTAGACACCACAGAATACCTATAGAGGTTGGGTGGAGTCCGGGCCTCAATAAGTTGGTGATTTTGAAGGGATTGTGTAGTAGAAAAAAAAATTAATTATAGTTCTTCTAATGGTAGGTAATTTTGTAATGTACTTTTATTAAACTTTTTGTGGGCATCCTGTAATTCTGCATCTATTGATTACAGCAAATTTAGAAGTTCTTAGGGCGACATGTATGATTTCGCCCGTCCCAGGGCACCTTTCCCCCCGTTTTTTTGGGGTAAAATTTTCGCCTGATTTATGTCGGGGCTGGGGCCCTGCTATTTCCAAATATGTAAAGTCCACCGCCTGCCGATTTTGGGGGGCAGTGCGGGGGCATGGAGCAGTGCGGGACTGCGCCTAAGATTCGCGCCGGAGGGAAATACGCTCATACTGCGATGTAAAGTCCCCCGGGCCCCGCAGTGTGTGAGACGCAGTGCGGGGGGTGGGGGCGCAGTGGGGGGGTGCGCTAATATTCGCCGGCCCAGGAGCTCCACTCATATTGTGGGGGAAAAAATCCGCGCGCCTGCCCGTTTGTGGGGGCAGTGTGGGACTTTGGCGCAGAAAGGGGGCTGCGTGAAGATGTGTTCCCATCGAGGGGCAGACTGGAAAAAAAGCGAGAAATCATTAAAAAGATGTCCGTACGGAGTTTTGAATCAAAAATCGCCTTTATAAAGGGGGGAAAAATTCTCAGAAAAAGGGGCCCCAAACCTCAAAAAAAAAAATACATAAAAAAAAAAACACTTTCCAAAAAACTAGAAAAGGCGCAATTTTCAGGAATTTTGGATATTTGGGAAAATTTCCCGGGAAAAAAACCCTAATTCAAATTCTGAAAAACTTTTCATTGGTCGGCAGATGGCCAATTTAGAATTTGGAGTGACAGTGAAACCCTTAAAACCTATGGAGAACTATTGACCAATCAGAATCAAAGGCGGGACAGTTCAAAATACAGTAAAAATGCAGAAAAGAGCTGATTGGCTGAGTTAGCGGGGGCTTGGCTATCTCGGCCAATCAGAATAGGAACGACAAAGACCCATTATAACCTATGGAGAAGTTTGGACCAATCAAAATCAAAGGCGGGACAGTTCAAAATACAGTAAAAATGTTGAAAAGAGCTGATTGGCTGAGCTAGCGGGAGCTTGGCAACCCCAGCCAATCAGAGCGCAAGCTACTTGTCCCATTGTAGTCTAAGGAGAGATCGGCGCAATGAAATCTCCGCTCTCAGCGCCGTGCGACATGGAGTATTATAAAAAAAATCATTTTTTATTAGTTGTAAAATATTCTCTGAAAAAGAGCTCAAATCTTCTATAAACATAAATCAATTAAATCCCGAACAAAGCGTTTGTCGCCGAGACCGGCGCTACATCGAGAATTGCAATATAGAGAATTGCCGGGAAATACAGCAATTCAAATTCTGTAAGCGTTTCTCATTGGTCGGCAAAAGCCAGCCAATCAGAATAGGAGCGACAAAGACCCATTATATCCTATGGAGAAGTTTTGACCAATCAAAGGCGGGACAGTTCAAAAGACAGTAAAAATACAGAAAAGAGCTGATTGGTTGAGCTAGCGGGGGCTCGTCCAGCTTAGCCAATCAGAGCGCGAGCTACTTTCTCATAGAGTTTCTATGGGGAAAAGACAATTCCGAGCGAGCTCTGTGATTGGCTAACTAAAAGAGGCGCGGTTATTTGGACCAATGGGAGAGCGAGCGACGCTCCTATGGGTTTTCTAATAATCGGGATAATACAACAGTACATGGCCGAAATCAAATGATAAGATACAGAATTTGTACCGATCTTTTTATAAAATGATCCATAATATTGGGGATGAAAAAAAAAATATTAATTCAATAAAACATTGTTTTTTCCCTTTATTTTCGTTAGCCACTGATCAATAGTATGGGTGTAACAAAAATAAAGAAATAATAATAATCCGACCGGTGTTTTGTCACTGCCGTGTGAATGCTCCATAAAGCTGAGCTGAAAAAGGCAATCTGATTACAGAATATATAGAATACAGAATACAGATATATGGACTTTGTCTAGTTCAGCCTGGCACAATGGGGAGCTAGTCACTGGGGATCACCATCTTCAAAAAAAGGTTCTAGGTCTTGCCCAGGTAATTATAAACCAGTAAGTTTAACATCCATTGTGGGAAAACTGTTTGAGGGGCTCAAAGTGCACTATATACAGGAATATGTGACTGAATATAGTATTATAAGTGATTGCTAGCATGGTTTTACTAAGGACATTAGTTGTCAGACCTACTCGATAGTTTTTTAAGAAAAGGAGTAGAAGTCTGGGTAGCAGAGCGGCTGTGGATATAGGGCAACAGGTATGAACGGGTTGTGCCAGAAGTCTGGTGTCTTTTCAGCCCGAAAAATGGCACAGCCCTGTTCACTATATTTTTAATCAGGCGCACTCCAATATCAGGCACATTACAAAGTGCCTGCGGCCTGAAATCGGGGGGAGTGCTGGAGGCATGTCGCACTACAACCGTACGAAACTATACATGTATGACTTTTCATCAGCAAATCCAGGCACATTACTGCTGGAACAGATACACTGCTTTAAACATGGTTTACCTGAGCAAGAAGTATTGCTTTATAACTACAAAGCGCTAAATCTATGACCTGCAGTAGAACAGGTTCATAGTTACAAATGCACGCAAAAAAAATAGCACCTGGGTGCCAAAAATCATATGTCACCCATAATGTTTTTAGACTTTGCAAAGGCGTTTGAAACTGTGCCTCATAAGTGCCTTTTGGGTAAGTTAACCCCTTAACAACCTTGGGCGTATGAGTACGTCCCAGGGCCGCTAAGGGGCTTTGCAGGGGAATCGCGCCGCGACCCCCCGCACAGCCGCCGGGTGTTAGCGGCAAATCGCCGCTAACACCCGGCAGTAACAGCGCCGGCGGGTGGTTTTATCCATCAGACACCGCGGCAAAGATGGCCGCGGCGTCTGAATGATGGTGCCGCGCAGTGATCGGCACGGTCATCGGCATCAGCGCAGCTATGCTGCGCCGATCCGACGACCGGGCATGGTGGTGGGGAGCCTTGTGAAGGCTCCCGTCACTTACCCTGGCCGGTTTGCCCCACTTCCGTCCGCAGATAGGAAGTGGGGAAACCGCCATCTTTGTACACCCTAATGCGTTGCCTATACAATGCATTAGGTTGTATTAACAATCGCGCCACCTAGTGGTCAAGTACGATAGGTGGCCTCAATGTTACAGTAAAAAAAGAAAAAAAGTTTTAAAGTACAAACTTTCCCCATTTTACAAATAAAATCATTAAAATAATAAAAAAGTTACATATATTTTGGTATCACCGCATCCGAAAAAGTCCGATCTATAAAAATATAACATCATTTATCCGTACTCTTAACACCGTAGAAGAAAGAAAATTCCAAACGCCAAAATTGCGTTTTTTGGTCATTTTACGTCACTAAAAAAAATGGAAAAAAATTATCAAAAAGTCGATGCTTCCCAAACTGCGCGATAAAAAAGAAAATGGCGCCGTGGCCCCCAAAAATATCAAAAATAAAAAAGTTTGGAATTTTTTTTACGGGGACCAAAACTAACGGAAAACCCTACATGTTTGGTATTGACGGATGCGTACAACCTGTAAAATACGAAAACACATTTATTTACTGAAGATTGAACGCCGAAAAAACAAAACCCTCGCAAACAGGGCAAAAATAATTTTTTTTTCACAATTTGCCCCACTTGGAAAAATTTTTTTGGGCGGTTTCCAGTATATTTATAGATGGAATAACACCATTAGAAAGTACACGGGCCCCGCAAAAAAAAAGCCCTATTGTTATGTAGGGGAAAAATAAAAAAGGTTAGGCTTTCACAAGGCAAGGAGGGAAAAACGAATGTGTCACCAAAAAAAAAATGCCTGGTCCTTAAGGGGTTAAAGTCTATTGGGTTAGAAATAACAATGTGTAACCAGATTAAAGACTGCCTATCGAATTATGCTCAGTGAATGGTGGTAAATGATTCCTGTTCTGAATGGTCCCTAGTTATAACTGGTGTACTCCAAGATTCAGTACTGGGTCCTCTTTTATTCAATACATCACGGCCCTTTATTGGGGTAACCTGTGCAACTTTGGGTTTAACACTTAATTTCTATCACCAAATCCAGGGCGCAACTCAGTGCATTTAGGCTTTAACTGGTCAAGACAATTCCTGCAGTTAAAAGAGCTCATAGGGGGAAAAAAGGGTTTTTTGAGTGCCTTTAAAACGTGGCATGGTTGTTGGGCCAGAAGGGCGGTCGGTATTTCAAAACTCTGATTCCGGGGGTTTTTCACGCACAACCATCTCTAGGGGTTTACAGAAAAAGGGGCCGAAAAAAAAAAAACATCCAGTAGGGAGCCCCTTGGGGGAAATCCCTTTGTTCCCAGAGGTCAAAGGGAGAAGGGAGTGGTTCGAGCGATAAAAAGGCCAGTACTCAATAGCCCCCCTTTATCAACCAGGTGGGCAGAAGAGCATTCTAAACCGCACAGTACGGGAATTTGGGCAGATGGGCTCAGGGCAAAAGACCCCCCGGGGTGCCACTCCTTCAGCTAAAAACAAAAAAATGAGGCCCCCCAATTTTTGCCCAAGTCATCGAAATGGACATAGAAAATTGGAAAAACGTTCCCCTGGTTGATGATCTCGATTTCGCTGCGACATTCGGATGGTAGGGTCAAATTTGGCGTCAACAACATGAAAGCTGGATCCATCCTGCCTTGTATCAATGGTTCGGGTGGTTGGTGGTGTCTGGTTGGGAATATTTTCTTGGCATCTTTTGGGCCCCCCGGTCAATTGAGCATCATTGCAACCCTTGTGGAATCTATGCCCGAAGAATTTGGGGAGTTTTGAAGGCAAAAGGGGGGCCAACCTTACTAGCAGGTTTACCTAAAAAGTGGCCCGGGGAGTGTATTTTTTTAAGATGTGTGGGGGGCGATAAAAGCATGTTTCTATTTTTTGCGATGATACCAAGCTATATTGTAAGTGCCCAAACTATGGAAAAGTTCATAAATTACAAGCAACATGGACAACCTGAGTGTTTTTGCATCCACTTGGGAAATGAGGTTCAAAGTGGGGTAAAGTAAAGTGATCTTTTGGGATTAATATTTGCAGGCATCAATTCTTAGGGGGAAAAAAAACTTGTAGACCCGTGGAATTGGTTGTATTTAAAGAATTGGCCTCACGGATAGGGTGAATTTTCTACTATTAAAGCCCGGGGATGTAGGAGTTTTTTTCAGGCTTATGCCGGTTGAAACTGCCGGTTTTCCCCAATGGTCAGGTTCCACCCCCCCTGTGGGGCCCGGATCGCCGACGGTCTCTTCAACTGTATGGGGTTCCGCTGGAAGGACATACAAAATTTAAAGCTTTCCCCAAGAAAGAGTGAGGGCCCGCTCCCCCGGCCCGCAGGTTTTCTCCTGAGCCGCAAGAGGGTTTTGGCCCCCGGGTATACGGCCAGTATGTCATCACGCTGCCTGGCTGCATAAGCCCGGGGAAACAAGATGGAGCCAACAAGCTTCAGGGGCAGGGGAAAGGTTTATACTGTTATTTTTTTTTTTTTAGCCCTATTCTTCTTTATCATGAGGGGCCCCTTTTTCCCCCTTTTACTGGGGGCCATATCACCTTTCCCATATCTATTGGGGGCTATTTACCACTATATCTACTGGGGACCATAACGCCTACCTATATCTACTGGGGGCCATAACACTGCTAAATTTTTCTTTTCCCTATTACCTGCTTTTATCTACCGGGTGCCCTATTACCTACCTATATCTACTGGGGGCCCTATCACCTACCTATATCTACTGGGGGCACAATTACCTGTCTATATCTATTGCGGGCTCTATTACCTGCCTATATCCACTGCGGGCACTATAACCTACCTATATCTTCAGAGGTCCTATTACCTACCTATTTCTACTGGTGGCCCTATTAGCTACCTATACCTACTGCGTGCCCTATTACCTACCTATATCTACTGGAGGTTCTATTACCTACCTATATCTACTGGAGGTCCTATTACCTACCTATATCTACTGAGGGCACTTTTACCTGCTTATATCTACTGGGGGCCTATAACCTACTTTTATCTACTGGGGGCCCTATTATCTACCTATATCCATTGGGGGCCCTATTACCTACCTATATGTACTGCGGGCCCTATTACCTACCTATTTTTACTGGTGGCCTTACTACCTACCTATATCTACTGTGGGCCCTGTTACCTACCTACATCTACTGGGGACCCTATTACCTATCTACAGATTGGGGGACCCTAATAATATACAGACTGGGGGACCCTATTACCAATCTTCATACTCAATTGAGGATTCTAAAAGGTTTGTTTGGTAAATTCTGAAGAGACGATATGTTGTCAGGAGAAGTTATCATGGTGTTCTGGGCTGTATGGACAAGAAAAGGAAAAATGAACGACTGATTCAAAAAGACGTCTCCTGTAATTCACTAAATGTAACTTCAGTGTAATCACTTATATTTCTGCAGAGCACCTACGTACAACTAATATCTACCACTATCTGGTCACTGTATGGTGTTAATATACAACTTCAGAGCTTGTGTACAACTGTTATTCACATGTGGTGGTCACGTTTGGCCATGGTCTGGCAGTATTATTTGATCCTTAAGTAGTAATAGTTTGGGGTCTTGGTATTGTAGGAGTTTTTTTTTAGTAACAATGATTCTTATGGTATATTTGTTCCATATTATTTGGTGACTGTTATTTAAAAGGTATTATACTGCCATAAGTAGGTGAGTGCTCTTGAAAAAGGAAATTTGTCAGCGCTGATTTTCGTTGTACAGTGACTGCTGAGGTGATGGACAGGAGGTATGTGGAATACACGTAAAATTAGTGACAGAAACATAAGTTTTTTCTCTGTAAAAATATATGCTGCAGTTCATAGTGTGGTGTGAAAAATGCTGTGTGAACGCAGCCCTACTGAGCAAAACTTAACACAAAGGACCCGGGCCCCAGACGTTTTAGGACTCTAGCAATACCCCTTTATAAAGCATTGGTGTGGCCTCACTTGGAATATGCTGTTCAGTTTTGGGTTACAGTTTAGAGAAAGGATGTAATGGAACTAGAGAGAGTGCAAAGACGAGCACCCAAACTAATAAAGGGAATAGAGCATCTTAGTTATGAGGAAAGGTTAAAAGAATTGAACTTATTTAGTCTTAAAAAAAGATGGCTATGAGGAGACATGATCACTTGATATAAGTATATAAATGGCCCCTCAAAAAGTATGGGGAAAAGCTATTTCATGTAAAACAAAAGACAAGAGGTCATGCCCTTCTTCTAGAGAAAAAAGGATTCAATCTCCAGAGGAGAAAAGCCTTCTTCAACATGAGAACTGTGAATCTGTGGAATAGCCTAACTAAAGAGCTGGTCACAGCAGGACCAGTTGAGGGTTTTTAGAAAGGCTTGGATAACTATGTACTACTAAATAATATTAATACTAATGTAGCTGTATAAAATGTCTAGATCCAGTCTGATGGCAGTTTTGGGAGCAGAAATTAATCATTCATTTAGGGCAGATTTGTTCTTGCCTTATGAGGTCCAAGTCTTCATAAGTAGGGGAAACAAAGCTTGAGAAGCCTGAGCCTCACAGCAAACTTACGGAGGGGCCCCTTCTCCCCTGCCTCGCCACCACAAACATTTACTGGGACCTTTTAAGTCATGCAGTTACTCGATAATACAAGGAGCGATTACCTCACCATACATATCACCAACTGCTACCAAATAAATCCCACTATACCAAGACCAACATTACCAATAATGCTACTATGTAAGGACCCGATTATACTGCCAGAACATGACCACAAATTATCACCAAATAGTGACTGAATAATACCTCTATACTATTACTGAATAAAGATCAGTATACAATAGTATACAGTATACAAAGACCAACATTACCGCCTTATATAATGGTATATACCAGTGTACACAGGTGCCCTAGAGACTGTATACTACCACTATACAATGGTAACTACCAGTGTACACAGTCTCTGCTGACATATGAATATTTACAGTGCAGTTACATCTTGTGACTCACAGGTGGTGTTTCTCTGACGAGTGAATAACTTTCCCTTTTGTTCTGCATCTGGTCCAGACTGCCATGATGACTCCTCCTGGTCACCACTGATCCCTGCAGATTTGGACACAACATATCTGTCAGGGCGCTCGGCGCCGCGGCTCGCCGCGGCCGTCCCCCTGCCCTTACTGGGTCCGGCGCGGGTGCCGCGGCTGCCCGCAGCCGTGGTCCTTCTGCCTCTGGGCAGGAAACCCCGTACTCACCAGTCCTCGCTCCTGTCTCTGGCTCTGACAACCGGCGTGCGCGTGCCCGTTGCTTAAGGCGCGTGCGACGGCTGGACTAGATTTAAAGGGCCAGTGCGCCGTTAATTGATTATTGATGGCCGCTGGTTCTATATAAGGTATACGCCCCCAGCACTCTCTGCCAGTTCGTTGGTGTGCTTACCGTGCGTCTAGAGTGTATTGAAGTTCTGTCCTGACTTTCCGTGTACCAGTCCGCCTGCTTACGTTTCCTGACCTTGCCTGTTTGCTGCCTGCCCTGACCGTCTGCCTGTCTCTGACCACAAACCTCTGCCGCCTGCCCTGACCTTCTGCCTGTCCCCGACTACGTCTGGATCACGATTCTGTACCCCGGCCGCCATCGCAAGCCAGTCACGTCAGGGGTAACGACCTGGTAGCCTCACACCGCAGCAAGTCCATCCCGCTTTGCGGCGGGCTCTGGTGAAAACCGGGGGCTACTTAGACTCTGTTCCCTGGCGTGGCTTAGCTATCATCGCAGTACAGTACGAACTGGCCATGGATTCCGCCAGGATACCCTTGCCCGTTCTCTGGGACGTCTCGACGGCTGTCGCCCAGCAGTGCCAGCGTATTGACCAGCTCGCAGCCATGATGCAGAACCTCGCTGCCCGTCTACCGCCGCCTGCGGCGGTTGCCGCCTCGCCAGCACCAGTTGCACCCGTACCAGGACCTTCTCTGCAACTGCCGCTTCCATCACGCTATGATGGAAGATCCCAGGAAATGCGTGGCTTCATCAGTCAAAAGCTCCATCCCCCTGGAGTTTGGGGCCCCTTTTCCCACCGAGGGGGGTAAGGTGGCGTTTGTTTTTGCCTCTTGTCGGGGGAGGGCCCTTTTTGCTCCATCTTGTCAGGGCGACTCCCAGTGAGTCACTACTCCGTGCGGGTTCCCACCCTTGCCTCTAATTTTGAAGTGGAATATGAGGCCTTGGTGGCAACCTTCTGGAAAGGTTCTGGGGGCCATTTAAAGGATGGCCTTGGTCGGGCCCCTCCCGCCCACTTGGAAAACTGATTATTGGCCTCCCGTAGAATTCGGTTTGCAAAAGAAACAAGAGCCCCGTTTCACGGGAGGTCACCGTCCAGCCGGTCCCACGTTTGGCCCCGTCTTTCATTATCTCCACTCCTCTCCCAAAGGTTCCCGGAGATGATTCTACGTATCGGAAAACCCCATTTGTCCCAGGAAGAATTTGCGGTCCCCTGAGCAGTTTTGCTTTACTGTGGGGGCCCTCTGGCCACTTCATTGGGGACTGTCGTGGTGGGGGAAAATCGGCACTTGGGGTTTCGCGGGGGGGCCCCCCTGGTTTTGTTTTGGCAGCTCTCTCTGTTGAATTTCCCCTTTTACTTGGGGTTTCACCGGACAGCCCCTTTCCCAAGCCCCGCCTTCCTTGATTCGGGGTCCGTGGGAACTTTGTCCCCGGCTCTGGTCTCCAAAGTTTCTTTCCCCCCGGTGACCCATTGAAAAAAACCCAATCTACGTCTCCTCCGTTAGGGCGGAATGTCTAAAGGGATGTTTTGGGTTCTGAGGGCCCCCCTTGTCTAAGTGGGCCTTTTACAAAAGGAAATCTGAAGTGCTGGTCCGCCGTTCTTTTCCCGAGATTTCCGGGCCTTCCATGGTTGAAGGCATGCTCCAAACTTGGACTGGAACACGGGCAAAATTTTATCCGTTGGGGCCCTGTGTGCCACTCGGATCCCTTCGGTTCCCCGTTCTGCCCTTCGGCCGCTCCGTAAAGTTTTTCAAAAACCTCTGCGGGTTGCCCACCGTACCAAGACTTTCCCGATGTGTTTTCTGAAGCGGGAAAAACGCTGCCCCCGCCCCGGGCCCTTTTTGATTGCCCATTGCCTGAAACCCCGGTTTGTACTCCTCCGGGGCGGTCTTTTTTCGTCCCGGAGACTAAAGCTATGACCGAGTATATTCAGGAGAACCTCGTAAGGGTTTCTACGCAAGTCTTCTTCACCGGCGGAGGCTGTGTTCTTTTTCGTGAAAAAAAAGGGATGGGACTTTCCCCCTGTACGATTTTCGGGGGCTTAAAAAAATTTTACTATAAAAATCGATCCCCCTGTCTTGATTGGGCTATTTGTGCCTGCGTTTTTCCGAAAATTTTTTTCAAGTTGGACCTACGGGGCGTAAAAACCGACCCGTATCCGTAAAGGCAGAGGGGGAAAACGGCTTTAAAACACCAAGAGGGGTTTTTTAAATATCTGGTCATCCCCTTTGGCCTTTGAATTCCCCCAGCATTTTTCCCAGAATTTTGTAAAGGGTTTCCGCAAAATCCTTTTGTTTGTTAATTGTTTATTGGATGACATCCTGATCTTCTCCCCGAATCTCAAGACTCCCGCCATGTCCCCTGGTGCCAAATGTCTCCGGGTCACAGTTGTTTTGCCAAATTTGGAAAAAAAATGTCTATTCAAAAGCCCCTCGTTGCCCTTTTGGGGTACATCGTCACGGTCAGGGTTCCGATGGTCCTCTAGTGTTGCGTTGTACAGGGGCCCTCAAATGTGGGCCTTCGGGCTACCCAACGTTTTCGGGGGGCTTTGCAAAAAAATACAGGAATTTTCTTGCACTTTCACGCTGGGCCCCCGGTGGCCTGCGAAAAAAATCCCAAACCCCCAAAATTCTGGCCTCCAAAAGTAAAAAAAGCCTTTGAGACCTAAAATGGCATTTTCTTCGCTCCTGTTGTTCCCCCGGGGCCCGGGTACGGTTCGTCCTTAAAGGGGCATTCCTCAGTGGGTGTGGGCGTATCTTACAAAAGTCGCCTTGGAAAATGCGCCCCTGTGGTTTTTTTCAAAGACAAACAAATTTCGTTTGGGGGGACGTGAATTATTCGCCTAAATTTGGGGCCTTTAGAGAATGGCGGCCCTTGTGGGGGGGGGCTCGCCATCCTTCAAAATCTTCACGGATCAAAAAATTCCTTTTTTTTAAGTCCGGCAGGTAATTCCTGTAAAGCCAGGTGGCCCTCTTTTCCCCCGCTTTAACTTTTTCCGCATTTCGGCCGTGGAAGAACGTCGGGGGTGCCCTTTCTAGCCTGGGATCTGTGGTCCACCGTTGCAACCATAATTCCTCCAGAAAACGTTCCTCATGGCGGCCCCGTGGGTTTAAAAAATCTACCTGGGGAAGACCTTTGTCCGCCCCGCCTTGCGGCCCGAATCCGGGTGGGAATTCTTCCGAACTGCTGGGGATCCAGGAGTCCCTAAGTCTCTTCAGCTGGTTTCCTGTTTATTGGTGGCCCCCCCTTTCTCAAGATGTCAGGGATTTGTGCTGGCCCGTCCTCTGTGTCGAAAATAGGTTCCTCGCTCAAACCCGGGGCCTCCTGCTGGGCCTTCCCTGTGTGGAAAACCCCGGGCCCCTGTGCCATGGACTTTGTCACAGATCTCCCCCCCCAAAATTTAAAAAAGGCATCTGGGTGGTGACCGATCGTTTTTCCAAAAAGGCTCACTTTATCCCCCTGCCTGGGTTTACCTTCTGCCCCCCCTGGCCCCCCAAAATTTTTTCCATCATGTTTTCCGTTTGCACGGTTCCCGTGCAATTGTCTTGGCAGGGGAGTAGTTATTGCCAAATTTTGGCGGGCTTTGTGCTGTCAGTTTGCAGTTCAGTGGTTTTTTCTTCATACCCCCCTAAACTAAAAGGGCGGTAGAGAGAGTTAACCCGGTTTGGGCACCTACTTGCGGCACTTTGTGTCCACTGTCTGAAAATAGTCCCATCTTCTCCCCTGGGCAGAGTTTTCTTATAACTCTTTAGATTGGAATCCGCTGGGGCCCCCCCTTTTTTGTGTTTTTGGGTTAATCCCCGCCCCCCTACCCCCTGGTACCTTGTCTCTTGTACTGCCCTGGTGCCAAATAAAGGACATCAAGGCTCTTGGGGCTAACCGACAGGGGCCTGCTACGGCTTTGGCCCCACCAAAGTAAGGTGAAGGACGTAGGCCCCCCCCCCTATTTGAGCCCGGCGACAGAGTTTGGTTTTTCGAAAGTCATCCCCTTTAAGGTGTGTTCAAGTTGGGTCCCAAAAAATTGGGCCCCTTTTTTGGTATTTGGTTTGAAAACCCGTTCCTATAAAATCCGCTTGCCCCCCACTCTACATACCGAACCGTTTTTCCGTGTCCCTCTCAAGCCCGGTGGGGGGGTCAACCGCCTCTCCCCTAGTCTGTTGCCCTTTTCCTGTTTATAACATCTTTGAGGGCAAGGAGGTGCTGGCGGAGAAGACGGTGAGGGGGGAAAAGTTCTTCCTTATTGATGGAAGGGTTCGGTCCGGGGGGGGTTATGGGAAACCCGAGGCCAACCCGTCCCTGATTCCTCTCTAAATTTCCAAAGGGAGGGGGGGGGTAAGGGGGGTACTGTATGGGGCCTGGCGCCCCGGTCGCCGCGGCCATTCCCCGGAGCGTGGTTTCCTTCTGCCTCGGGGGAAAACCCCTTTTCACCCGTCCCGCTTGTCTCGTCTCTGACAACCGCCGTGCGCGTGCCCGTTGCTTAAGGCACGCGTCGGCTGGACTGGATTTAAAGGGCCAGCGCGCCGTTAATTGATTATTGACGGCCGCTGGTTCTATATAAGGTATACGCCCCCAGCACTCTCTGCCAGTTCGTTGGTGTGCTTACCGTGCGTCTAGAGTGTATTGCAGTTCTGTCCTGACTTTCCGTGTACCAGTCCGCCTGCTTACGTTTCCTGACCTTGCCTGTTTGCCGCCTGCCCTGACCGTCTGCCTGTCTCTGACCACGAACCTCTGCCGCCTGCCCTGACCTTCTGCCTGTCCCCGACTACGTCTCTGGATCACGATTCTGTACCACGCTGTACCCCGGCCGCCATCGCAAGCAAGTCACGTCAGGGGTAACGACCTGGTAGCGTCACGCCACAGCAAGTCCATCCCGCTTTGCGGTGGGCCCTGGTGAAAACCGGGGGCTACTTAGACTCCGTTCCCTGGCGTGGCTTAGCTATCATCGCTTGCGTTGGTCCAGCGAATCCACCATACCCGTTACAATATCTTAGAATCCTCACTTTTCAAGCACCTCTCTCACTGTTCCCCACCCCTGTACAAACTTCAAAGAGGTAGCAGAGGGGTATAGGTCATAGCTTAGAGGCCCTGTCTCCTAGGGGAGAGGAGGAACAGAGGATTCACCCTCTGGAGATTGTATTACAGCTATGGCCTGTGTCTCTCAGAATCACGTTACCAGGTAGATAGACCCCCATTAGATAGGTTGGTAGGCCAAAGGTAGGTAGATTCACCCTCTGGAGATTGTATTACAGCTATGGCCTGTGCCTCTCAGAATCACGTTACCAGGTAGATAGACCCCCATTAGATAGGTTGGTAGGCCAAAGGTAGGTAGGTAGATAGGCACCAGGTAGGTAGGTAGGTAGTAGTTAGGCCACAGGTAGGTAGACAGGTCCCAGTTACTTTGGTGGGCTACAGATTGGTATGTAGATTGGCCTCTTGTACGCAGTAGTTAGGACCCAGTTAGGTAGGCAAACTCAGGTAGGTAAGGAGGCTGTTGGTAGGCCACAGGTAACTAAGTATTCAGTAGGTAGGCCACAGGTAGGCTGTAGGTAGGCCCAAGTACAGCCTACCTGTGGCTATTGGTGGAGCCCACATAGGTAGGTAGGTAAATAGACTATAAGGGACCCAAAATAGGCAGGCTTTAGGTAGGCTATAGGGGGCCCATATAATTAGGTAGTCAGGCTTTAGGTAGGCTACAGAGGGACCGTATAGTTAGGCAGGGTTTTGGTAGGCTATAGGGCCCCATATGGGTAGACAGGGCTTAGGTAGGCTATAGGGGCCCTTATAGATAGGTAGGCAGGGTTTAGGTAGGGTATAGGGGCTCATATAGGTAGATAGGCAGGGTTTAGGTAGGGTATAGGGGCTCATATAGGTAGGTAGGCAGGGTTTAGGTAGGCTATAGGGGCCTGTATAGACAGGCAAGGTTTAGGCTCCATTAGTGTAAAAATAAGAAAGAAATAATTTACTCACCTGTCTCTCATGATTCCCCACAAGCAACAAGGTCCCAGCCTTTTTCTGTGCTTGGTGCGAGCAGCGAGATAATATGACATCATCGCACCACCCACATCAGCACTGTAGGCCGGCGCCTAATAGACTTAAGGCTGAAGGCCTTAGTCGTACCCGGAAGATTTTCAGAGTAGAGTGCTGGCAGTGCTCTGCTCTGCTAAGATCGGGCAGTCCTGCCTTTGAATGCTCAGGTCAAAGGACCCGGGTTTACAGAGGAAGGATGCGCCGGCCCTCACAAGGAGTTACTACTGGGGTAACAGAGGTACTAGCAGCTGCTGCCCTAAGGACCTGGGTACCGTAGGAGTTGCTACGTCTACTACCCTGGTAGTTACGCCCCTTAGTATTAACTATGTAATAACTGAACTGAAAATAGATAAGACAGAACAATCTCACAAAACAGAAATATCTTGTCTCAGTCTCATTTGGTATAGTGTTGGACTTTTTTGAGAAATATAGGTCTTTGGTCCTAAAGCTACTTGCTGTATTAGGGTCAGTAGTAGTTTAGAGACATAATAGTATTTGATGAAAAGGTTGAGGGTTCATGTCAGAGATTCATGTCAGAGGTTCCAGTGTTAGGGGTAGTTGTAGGAGCTTTGAAGGGATAGCATTCGGGACAGATAGCTAGGGACAGTTATGGCTATCACTCTTACATTACTAGAGTGTACAGGCATTTCAATCTACACCAAACCATGTACCTGTCTTTGTCCTCCTGCTGTTTGTCAAATCATCCAGCAGTGAGTCTTTTTATTGATACATTTCATATTGCCTTTTATGTATCCTCTGGTGTGCTTCTTATGCTACTTGTAATTTGGAGTCCAGCAGCATTATTACACTTTGAATGTTTCTATGAAAAGCATGATTTAAAAGGTTTTTTTCATCAATTTTTGTCCCTTTGGACTCATTTTAAAAAAGGAGGGTTTGTTTAGTGATAGCAAGGACTTCAAATCTGGGTCCAATTCTTCATTCTTTGGAGAAAATGCACTGCATCTGATTCTCTGTCCTGAGGATACAGATCAATTGTTAAAGGCTAAAAGAATTGCTACAAAGTTTGAAGCAACTAAGGAGCAGATGTTCAGCGGGTAATGTGTGAAAAAGTGTTGTTTATTTATAAAAATATGTGAGGGCTTATTCACAGAATGGAAAAATTAGAAAAGAGAAAATGTTCTTTTGATAAGCAAGAGAGAGTAGTGTATTTTGGGACAGACTTCCTAAGTTAGATCATCTTAATGTTAAGAAAGTTCTATAAGTTGTAACGTTTTAGGGCCAGTCTGGTGGAAGAGGGAAGATTGTTAAATTTTTTCCAGCCTAACAGATTTCTCGGATCCAGTGGCTTTTGGACACCAAAATATACAGGGTAGAGTGTTTTGCTTCTCTCTCTACTGCAGGTTTTCAAACTTCCCCTGCAAGTCAATCAACCTGAGAATCAAAGGAAAATTCCTTTATTTATTCTAACTCTTCTTTGTCAAGAAAAGCCTGATGACTCTTACAGGACCATTATAAATTTAAAGCCCTTAAACAAGTTCCTAATATGCTCCAAATTAATGTTAAAATCACCATTCAACCTTTTGTCTAAGGAGAGTTTTATGGTTACAGTTGACTTAAAAGATTCCTACTATCAAATGTCCATCCAATAAGATGATTAAAAGTTTCTTAATCTGGGAGTCTATCTTTACTCCCAAATATTGCACATGCAGTATTAAGCAATTTGCAATCTCTATAACCTCAAGAATTTTTATTAAGGTTATAAGAGATGGTGTTTAAAATCAGAGCGAAAGAGAGAATTGATTTTCCTAGCTAAGCAATTTTTTTGTTGGTTGGAAGTTTTTAAGAACAATCCTACATTAAAAAGTACAAGCGTCTTTTCTTTTTTAGGAAAAATAGAAATGCCTTAAGGCAAACAATAGTTTTGGTTCTTCACCAACAAAGATCTCTCTTTAAAAGCAATGTTGTTTAAGGCAGTGATTTTCAACCAGTGTGCCGCGGCACACTAGAGTGCCGCGACACATGGTCGGGTGTGCCGCGGGGAAAGTTCCCCAAACTCTGGTGCGCCCTGGGTTTTGTTCAGGGCCGTTCCTAGGGGCAGGCAGGGCGTGCGGTCGCCCGGGGCACCGAGGCTCCGCTCACCCGCGGGGGGCGCCGCAGCCGCCCCCTGCCCGCCCGGAGGAGCGCCCCTGACTCTGCGCGACTGTTTTATAACAGCCGCGCAGAGCCAGCAGCTGCAGGGAGGAGGCGGGACGGATCGTTCCTGTCCTGACTCCTCCCCTGTATTAGCGTCACAGGGAGCGCACAGCTCTCACCGCGCCCCCTGTGACGCTGGGTCTCCTCGGCTGGCAGCTCTGCCGCCGATGAGACCCCTGGGAGCTGCGTGCAGCGTACGCAGCGTGCTGACGTCACGCTGCTTACACCGCTCTGCAGCTCCCACTGCTGAGCAGCTCCGGACCGGGATGCGCGGACCCAGGTGAGTAATCTTTTGTTATTTTATAATTACTTACAGGGGGCATCCTGGCTACAAGAGAGGCACACTGGCTACAATGGGGGCATCCTGGCTACAAGGGGGGACACACTGGCTACAAGAGGGGCACACTGGCTACAATGGGGGCACACTGGCTACAAGGGGGCACACTGGCTACAAGGGGGGCACATGGTTACAAAGGGGCATCCTGGCTACAATGGGGGCACACTGGCTACAAAGGGGCACACTGGCTACAAGGTGGGCACACTGGCTACAAGGGGGCACACTGGCTACAAGGGGGGCATCACTGGCTACAAGGGGGCATCATTGGCTGCAAGGGGGGGGGATCACTGGCTACAGGGGGGCATCACTGGCTACAATGGAGGCACATTGGCTACAGGGGTGGGCATCTCTGGCTAGAATCGATATTATTAACTATATGTATAACATGTACTGTTTTAGTGTCATTTTGTGCCATTTTGGTTGGTGGTGTGCCCCGGGATTTTTTAAGTGTAAAAAGTGTGCCGCGGCTCAAAAAAAGTTGAAAATCACTGGTTTAAGGGTCTATTTATAAAACCCATCCTGGGCATGTCTAACTGCCCTCCCCCCATTTCCATTCATGGCCACTTTTCTTCAAGATCTTTCAGGTCTAAAATTCTTCAAATACAGGTCTGGACAGAAATATTGGTTTATCAGAAAAAGACTCTAGACTCTAAGGGCGACATGTATGAACGGGGCTGCACCAGAATTCTGGATTCAAAAAGCTGTAGTAGACCAGTTCTATAGATGTATGAACAGACGTACACCAAACTTTGCCAAAAATGTGGGGCGTTCTGGGTGCGTTGCACCACATTAGTAGAAGTAGACACATTTATGAAACTTTGGCACAGAACAGTTAGAACAGCCAGACCAGGTTAAAGGTGGTCTGCCTGAGTTGTCGTATTGGCACTAGACTGCACCTGTATGTATGAACTGCAGAAGAACAGGTTCATACATTCTGGCACAGTCTATACTACTTTAAAGCGATTTAGAACTAGCCTGTCAGCCCCAACGTTCATACATGTCACCCTAAAGGAGGACTTTAGACCCCTTCCAATGGAACAATCCAAAAAAAAACTGACAAAAGGTTTTCCCTTGGAAGCAAAAAAAGCAAAAGTCTTGAAAACAAAGCCCACTCCTTGTGATTGAGAAACATGTAGGAGAAAAATGGCTATTTTCCTGTTGTCATTTTATGTAATTCCTTGTGTTTGATCTGACTTGTCCGATTTCACTTCATCTGACTATCTTATTCTAACTTCTGGTACTGATTTTGGACCTGACATTCTCCTGACAGTTGCCAGTGGGAATGTTCTGACTATGTCTGTAGCTCAGCCTGCGATCAGCTGTCCAATTGTCTATTGGGGGCTGTCCTGAGCACTGTAGGATATTCAACTGTAAAACTTCATAACTCTTTGCAGGGGTTAAAGATGAAGAACAGCAGAACTTTCAGCCTTGCTGCCAAACTACTTTGAAAACCATCAAGTCTTTCCTAGACTCACTTCTGTTCATGCCTGTAATGAAAATCTGCTGTCTGCAAGTCTGCTAACAGATAAGCTCTTGGACTAAAATTCATAGTCCCCCAGCTGCTACTGCTCTATGTATCTTTTCTTTCAATTTTTGTTTTTTATTTCTTATGCCAATCCATGTAAAAAAAACAAAAATTGCAATATGGTTCTATAGTGGCTATCCATGCTACACTTGTAAAGTATACCTTCTCTCCTGGAAGCAAAAAGCATAAAACAAAATGAATACATTTAAAATCATTGAAGTAAAAAAAATGTTTGCATTTGTAACACAATTCTTTTAAGTGGACTAAATAACTTAATGATGTGCTTTTATAGATTATGCATATAGATTGGTGCGACTTAACTTGGAATATGCTGTTCACTTCTGGGCTCCAGTTTATAGAAAAGATGTAATGGAGCTAGAGGGGAATGGAGCATCTTAGTTATGAGGAGAGGTTGGTAGAATTTAACTTATTTAGTCTTGAGAAAAGACGGCTTCGGAGGGACATGATTAATTTATATAAATATAGAAATGGTTCCTACAAAAAGTATAGGGAAAAATTATATCAAGTGAAGCCCCCTCAAAAGACAATGGGACATTACCTTCGGCTGGAGAAAAAAGGATTCAGTCTCCAGAGGAGAAAAGCGTTCTTCACTGTAAGAACTGTGAATCTGTGGAATAGCCGCCTCAGGAGCTGGTCTCAGTAGGATCAGTTGGGAGTTTCAAAAAAGGCTTAGATTACTACCTGACACTAAAAAATATTAATGCTTTCATAGCCATGTAAAATACTGGATCCTAACTGGCGGCGGCTCTGGGGTCAGAGATGGGGTCTCCCCTGGAGCAGATCGGTTCTTGCCTTGTGGGTTTCAGGGCATTAACCAGTGGTGAGGCTGGGCTTGAAATCCTTGTCTCCCTCCCTTCACCCACATTTTCCCCACCCTTGGTTGAATTTGATGGACACTTGTCTTTTTTCAACCTTACTATGTAGCTATGTAACTATACACTTACTACTTATGTGTTTTCTTATTTTTCCCTGATGCTTATATAGCGCCAACATATTCTGCAGTGCTTTACAGAGATTTTAATCATCTACATCAGTTTTGGTCCCCAGTGGAAACACACTGTGCCAATTTTTAACAGGAAACTTTCTATAATTATTCTGCTTGTTGTTGTCTTATGTCATGTATTTAAACCCCTTTTGGGATGTACAGTCCCTTTGGAATTAATGGCACTTTCAAATAATTATTAATAATAACAACAATAGTAATATGTTATTAGATCTAACCTCCTTAAAAAGAAACTTTTTTTTAGATGAAAGGCATTTCTTAGTAATGCTGATAGGCTGTGCCACCACGCTGTGCTGATGGATCTTCGGGAAGTCGTGAAATAGCAATGTTTTGGGCTAATCAGGGACTCTAAGGCTTTATAGTTGTCAGTTGAAAGTCCTATTGGGATGTGGAGAGAAGAAGTAGACTGGAGGCTTAGACCTCATGGTACAAGATTATTCTACAGGAGAAGCAAAAGGGCTAAAGAGTACTCAGGTGCTAGGGATCTGCAACCAAGAGACATGGCACGGTCCTGTGTAAAGCAGAATAAGATGGTCACCTGTAAAGTGAAGAGCAAGTCGGTAAGGGAGATTTTTTTTTTTTTTTTAATCAGACATTTTGCTAATAAAGTGACTGCAGCTACTGTTGGTAGTGGTAAAGAGTAGATGAATATTCCGTCTGGGTGCAGCATGCTGAGAGACAGTTAGATATGGGTAACCTATAGAAGGCAGGTGGTACAGAGCTCATTTGTGGGGGAGACTCCAATAAGATCCTGTTTTTGGGCTGAAGGGTACTCTCTAGTCCCATGGACCAGGCTGGTAGAGTAGCCTGAATAGTAAGGCCTGATGTGTGGTCTAAATAATTGGACCCTCCGGGACAGTCTTGTGAAAAGTGGGCACAACCAGGTGGCTAGTAGGAGGGTAATGAAGCAGCGAGTGTGGTGTGAATGAAAAAGACTGACAACCCCTGACAATTTACCCTTTAGACACTGCAGTCAGTAGCTTTGCAGCTTTTTTTAATTTTTTGCATCAATTGCATTGTCCAGTGTTGGGTTAACAAGTATTTCAAAGCATCATACAAACAATCCAAGGGTTGCTGTCCCAAGCCATGAGACATAAATAAAGTTTTGTTTTTTTTAAAAACCCAAAAAATTTAAAAATTTTTTTTTAAAGTGCTTCTTTAATTTAAAATTTTCCCTTAAATTATACCCAAAAAAAGTCAATTCATCCCTCAAAAGACAAGACTTCTTTGGGGTTATTTGACTGAAAAAAAGAAAATTTTTTGGGTTTTTTTGGGAAAATTAGCAACCAAAAATTTTTTGTTAAGGACTAAAAGTAAAAAAAACTATACATATTTGGTATCACAACAATCTTTCTGACTTACTGAATAAATAAAAAAAAAAAAATGTTTTATTGACTGCATTGCAAACAGCAGGAAAAAACATGAAAATACATTGGCATTTCTTTTTTAGTCTAGATACAGCTACATGCAAAGATGAAAGTTCTAAAAAAAATGGTCATTAAGGCACAAACAGACTTTGTCATATAGAGGTTGAAGAAGTTTTTAGCCCAAGACTTTGAAATAACCAAATGTTAATAAATCATAAGGCAGAGCAATAACCAATGTTCATTAATCTAGCACTTTTTTCTTCAATAATTATTAATCTATTAGTATATAAAGTGAAAATGTCAGTCATTGAGAAGCTTGTTTAACTGTGACAACCAGTATATCTCCACTTCTTGTTAAAACAACATTTATTAAATTTTGGCTTTAGGTTTTACGTTCTAGATACTAATATATGACAATATTTAGGTTTTGGGTGGAGATCCTTCGTAATATTGTTTTACATAAGATGCTTTCTCACATTTGTATGCATGGGCCTCAGTATGAGCTACAGTTCCCCATAGTTTGTAAGGAACTTAACTCTATGAGAAATCTTTAAGGTATTTCCTCAGAGCTTTATTCATTGTCATTGTGCCTTATACAGTCTAGTACCACTGAAAATTTTAAGGGGGTGAAGAATGGAAATTAAAAAAAGGTTCAATTTTTTGAACCAAAACACGAAAAACTCCCCGCACATGGTCGCCCAATAAAATGATTCATTATTTGCGGGAAATCCCTTTTTAAAAACACTTTTTATAAAGAAATTTTCCTTTATAAATCTGAAGCTCTAACGTTTTATTTGTAATCTGAATTGAATTTTAAGTGAATGACCTTAAATTTTATTTCTCAGACTACATTTCCCACATTTGTTCTTTTTCCCATGGATTGTCATTACTGTACAGTGTATAGCTAAGTTTTTTACTTGATTTCCATTTACAAGTACATAGTTGAATACCTATTTTAAACAAGAATTTATATTTTGCCTTATGTTAGTAGATAAAACTTCCAGAAGAGCAGACACAGCAGCTACTGTGGGGCCAGGCAAATAAGGGATTGTACTGTACACTCAGAAGTGAGGTTCAGGTAGTGACAGGGCCATATTCACCACTTGGCAATGGAGGTCCATTGGCTAGGGCAGCACCTAGTGGAAGAGCAGTACTACAGTAAGAAACAAACAACTCCTCTGCTTCCTGGTATTTGTAGGAGAGGAATGGAGTGACATGTATCCTATTAGTAACAGGAAGACAAGTTGGGAAACAAGTAGTGCTTCTCCCTCTTTCCCACAGTAGAAAAAGAGCATTAGATTTTTGTAATAAAATTTGCTGTCCACTGCTCCACTATTCGGAGCTCCCTCATTATGTGCCATTATGTACTGCCGAGAGAAAAATTCTATATATAGTGGAAGTCCTCTATATAGCATTTGGTATGCTGTATACTATATGTTGGGTGATGCTGCTGAACCTCTGTGAGAATGAAGGGTAGTTGGGGAATTAAAGGGGTTTTCTCATTACAAGCTTTCGTGGACATCTTAAGCTTTCTCTCTCTTACAGCTTAAAATCCAGGGGCGGGTCTCTCCTTCCAGTAGGCGTGTCTCTCCTCACTGAACACTGGTGACATTATCACTCTGTTTGTGCAGTGGAAGGGAGAGGATGTCACAGCAGCAGACCTCCTGTATTGGTCAGTTCTCATGCCTGGAGAGCTGTCACCTCCCTCCACAAGCTCCTTGTAACCAGAACACCTGTATTGGTGTCTCGCATTTGCTTCATCAGTTCAGACTGTATTTATAACTGTTTACACCAATACAGGTGTTCTAGTTACAAGGAACTTGTGGAGAGGTGACAGCTCTCCATACATGAGAATTGACCATTGCAGGAGTTCTGCAGAGCTGTGACATCTTCTCTTTGTATATGGCTGTGTTAAATAGGGGGCGGGACAGAGAGTGAATCTAGCAGCTAGAGACTCAGTAACTGCCCAGATCCTTCACATAGAACTATCACTGGAAGAAGGGGCATAGAGGAGCTCATGAAATCATTATTATACAGCTCCGGGTGCAGTGAAAGACAATGAGAACACAGACAGCAGCCATTTTCACTTTCATTTTACACAGTTCATAGGGAAGAGACGGCAGGCAGCCAATCACAGCAAAGGGGGCGTGGCCCGACCACTTTCTGCAGAAATAGCTCTAGACACACACAGATTAGCTTATAGCTGCTATACTAAATGACTTAGGTAATGCAAACCAATTGCAAAAGTGCTTATTTTTACTGTCCCCATCATTACAGATATGATCTTTGTAGCAAGAAAACTCCTTTAATTATTACACAGAAGATGGCAAACACATTCTGTCATGTCTAAGGTTAGTGGGGCATAACCATGGGTGAGTGGGGCATAGCCACGAGCGAGACCCACAGGCTGGCTGACATATGTATATTACAAAGGAATAGAGGGAGGTTGAGGGCACTGTTGGGGAGATGCTAAGAGATGTTGGAGGCAGCACTATCCTAGAAGAAAGAGAGGTCATTGTTTGGTATTCTTACTTCTCCTATTCCCTTTTTGTCCTCAGATACCCCTTCTACTAGACTGATCTCTTGTTTCAGTTTAGCATCTCTGAGCAGACCTATTACTCCACATGGGTTCCGCAGTTGTCTTAAAAGCACTTTTCTAGCCCCAGTTGTCCCTGGGGTGAGGTGGGTTCACTCAGGGGTATAGAACTGGACCATTAGGCAGAGGTGTGGCAATGGCAGTGCGCAACTCTGGCCCTTTTCTGGCCATTTCTGTCAATGTGCAAAGGGGCTCTTTTTATTGTGTTTTGTTAGTAGGCTAGATACCAACATGGCCCTAACTACTTTGGTTAGCACATACAGTATAAAAATTTAAATAGCACCTAACACAAAGGATTATCATACAAGGTATTTAAAATGAATTACTTTATTTATGCTTCGACACAAAATGAATAAAAATCAACTTAAAATGGCATTATCTACGGGAGAAGAACATGTTCCCAAATCACCCCACACATGCCGTAAATATCCCAGGAGGGTCATCAAAATAGTTAATGTTGCAAATACCCAACCTGAGAAGCGAGTAGTCACAATGACATGGAAAGGGTGAAGATGGGAACACACTCCCCATGGCTGTTAGTTATGAGGGGTGATTTTTGAACATGTTCTTCTCACATGGATATTGCCAATTTTTTTTATTAATTTTAATTCATTTTGTGTAAATAAAGTAATTTATACATCTGGTGATGATCCTTTGTGATCAGTATAATAGGCACCAAGAGCTCTTCCTCACATAGTCCCATTTACATGACAGTTGCATTGTATCCTGTTCGTATATGTTTTGTTTTGTGGTGGATTACTCATTTGTGCCTGGCACATCAAGCAAATATGAACTGCAAATTGAGCAAGCATAGTCCAAAAGAGACTATGTTTGGTCTATAGTTTCCTATCATTCAAGGTACCCCAATAGATGCAAGTAAGGGAGGCCCCAAACTTGATTTCAGTGGAACCTAAGGAAATCAGTATTAAGACACATGGAACAGAGTATTGATGTCATGAAAGCCCTTTTTTTTCCTACAAAAGTGGTCAACGTACTTTAGAGTGTGATCCTTTTTCCCGTTTTTACTATGGGTAGCATTAATTACTTATTTTGTTTCTTAACAGTGGCAGAGACAAAAAGCTGTGAGATCCTGTGCAGGAACATTAAATGCGCCACTTGATATCCAATAACTTATCATAGAACATCCCCTTATATCATTCTAACAATCCACTAGTTATTGTTAGTTATAAAATTCATTGGATAAGAAATTCACCTGCGGTCTAACCGACAATAGAAATCTGCATTGAAAAAGTTATGACTTACAAGTACAGAAGAAAAGCTTTTATGAAGTAGACATCCATTTAATTTAAGGCAGGATCCAATTTTTGGGTATTATCTAACATGGATTTATGCCAAAAGATTATTTGGGGTAGTCTATGACAATTTTCCAAAAACCAAGTATATGCACATTTAATAATGTCTCCAAACCAATTGGGTAATGATCATAGACTTATAAAGTCTCCAGCACATAGTAACACGCCTTCAAAAACTAGTCTCCAAAGGAGTGATTAACAAAAGAATCCACATTTTGTTTTATGTAAGAATTCACAATGTGCATACAATGAATGTTGTTTCACTGAAAATCATTTTGTATTAGTGACTACTTTTGTCTTGCAGCTCTTCTCAAGCCATTTGCCTTGCTGATGATCCTAAGCCAGGGAAGGAATATAAATATCCTGAAAAGCTTCCAGGAGAATTGTATGATGCCAACACACAGTGCAAGTGGCAGTTCGGAGAGAAAGCCAAGCTCTGCATGCTGGACTTTAAAAAGGCAAGGAAATTGCATGAACAATGCTTTATCCGAATGCTAGGCAAAGTTTTATTGAGGTCTTCTTCTGTGCCAATGCATATTCCAAGTTTTTTAGGAAATAGATGGCCTGGTTACATAGTTACATAGTTTGTCAGGCTGAAAAAAGATATACGTCTATCCATTTCAGCCCATTTGTTAAAGTGTTGCTAAAGTGTTAAAGTGTTGATCCAGAGGAAGGCAAAAACCCCATGAGGTAGAAGCCAATTGTCCTCATGTTTGGGAAAAAATTCCTTCCTGACTCCAATCTGGCAATCGGAATAAATCCCTGGATCAACGACCCCTCTCCAGAATCCTGATCACTAGAACTTGTTATATTATTACATCTAGAAATGTCCCCAGACCCTTCTCCAGAATCCTAGTCACTATAACTTGTTATATTACATCTAGAAATGTATACAGACCCTTCTCTAGAATCCTAGACACTATAACTTGTTATATTACATCTAGAAATGTATCCAAACCCTTCTCCAGAATCCTAGTCACTATAACTTGGTATATTACATCTAGCAATGTATCCAGACCGTTCTTCATAATCCTAGTCACTATAACTTGTTATGTTATCACTCTCCAGAAATGCATCTAAGAACTTCTTGAACTCTGTTAGTGAATTCACCATGACAATTTCCTCTGGCAGAGAGTTCCACAGTCTCACTGCTCTAACAGTAAAGAATCCCTTTCTATGTTTATGTAGAAACTTACAATTCAAAAGTGTATTGTATCGGCAGCAACAATATGTAACAAAGGTTTGAGTGCATTCCCCAAAGACCTGGATCAAGGTCAGCACAAAGAACCTCAAAAAATTGAAAGAGGCAGCACTTCAAAAAAATGAGAAAATTTATTAACCCAAGAGCAGCGACGTTTTGGTTCTAAACAGTGCTTGAGAAATGTTCTGTTTGGAATCAAAACGTCGCTGCTGTTGGGTTAATACATTTTCTCATTGGGTAAGCTCAATGACATTGATGCAAGTGCAACAGCCACAGGGTTGATTGCAGATTTTATTGTGGGTTTTGACCTATTCTTTAAAATCCATGGGGAAAATCTGCATCAAATTACCAACTTAAATTAAGCTGTGGTTATGAATATCTGCAATTGCAGGTCAGTTTCTGTGTGAGAAGAGATATTTAAAATCTCATCCACATGCATGGTATTGTAATTGGCTTCGGATTTTCTGAACCCTGGATGTACTGGAGGGAGCCATTCAGAAATTCTTGTACTGTTTGAACAAGATAATACAGCATTAATCTTTCTCCAAAACATCTATTTGTCTGTATATAAAATGCAAAGCAAAACTATATTGCAGTACTGTATAAGCCAGAGAAATCAATGTGATGTTAAGTTCTTTTGTGAAAAGACCAACATGTTATTGGAATGATGCCTTTTTTGGCTAATCCAAAAAATATATTTGCTAGCTTTCTATGCACAAGACTACTCCATAAGGAGAAAAAACATTATTTTTTACAGGGATACTATCCACTGGTTATAGATGAACTGATCTACAGAGCCACAAGGTTTCCAGGGAACAGCCTCTTTTATCACAGAGGAAGACAACAGAAGGGTGCCCTTAGTAGTTACAATCCTCACATATGCATCTTCAAGAAAATTATTGCTGATCTCTCACCCATATTCTAGAAAAACAATGGACTAAAGGAAATATTCCCAGATTTTTTCCTTCTGTCTTACAAACAGCCTCCATTTTTAAGAAATCTCCTCTTTAGAAGTGCACTTTCATCACCATCACAGACTGGCAACTTCTTGAAGAAGCAAAAATATGTAGAACCTGCATCCATATCATACTAACAAGCAAAGTCTACATACCTGATCACTATAAAATCAGTGATACATTCTCATGTACATCCTTCCGTGTGGTGTACATCTACTTTGGGGAAACTAAGCAAAAACTGCAAGCCGGGATGAATACAGAGACACACAATAAGGAAGACCTTTGAAAGCCCTTTGTGTTAAAACGTCTCTGGTCCAGGACTCAGTATGACAAATTTAAAAGTTTTAATACTGAAAGGTCATTGTAAATTTTATCTAGAAAAAAAATTTAGGAATTCAAACTAAGTACATTCCAGCCATTGACCCAAAGACTCAGTCTAACAACTGGATTTATGGCATATTATATGGACACGCTAGATGCCACAGCAGAATGATTCTGGATCTCTGTACACCTACTTTATCGGTAAGAGTACCTTAGTTTTATTACTTTGGCTCATCTTAAAGGAATATTCCTACCAAAGACTTTGATGGTATATCAATATCAATAGGATATTCATTGAAAGTCATAAGTGCAGTTCCCACCATTTTAAAATAAGAAATTAGGAGTAGAATTATCTTTTGTTCTACACCTTGAGAATTTGTTGTCTCCATCCAAATTGCATTGTAAAAAGCTGGCCCTTAGCTGAGACTTAAAAAAAAATGGGCAACCACCACACACCCGTCCCTTTGCATCAAATCTGTTTATTATTAGCATTTACAGCCTCATATCTCTTTTTTATGGTATGTGTCACGGAGCCAGATTGGGCTATTGCCCTTTTGCTAAGGCTTTTTATAAGGGCATGTTCTTCATCTGCACAGTATAGCTAGACATATCAATGCCCCTTGTCCCCTTCCTGTATCATCTGAAAGGAAATTTCTGAAGGCCTCATTCCCTTTTCAGCAAACAGTGTTGAAAATATCCCGACTTATCCCGTTAAGGATGGAAATAATAAAAAAGTATTTAAACACAATATCGGGTGAGCTTTAAAGGATGTAATAAATAAGCAGATTAATAATTTTCCATAAACCAATCAACTTGACAGTCCCCCCTAAAACATTAGAATCTGTTCGATCTGAATCTTCCTGGACACTAGGTAAGGATGGGGAGAGAGGTTACTGTCCCTTGTAAGCTAACTAATTTGGTCCCTACCTGAAGGTGTTGGTCAGCTGTTCTCGATTTTTCTCGACCCCGACACTGCTGACCTCTAAAAAACGAAGACCGTCATGAATCTCAAAAAGGGTTTCCAAAAGTTTAGGCCAAAAACCCAAAGATTTTGGTCGAAACTTGTGCATGCCCTCACAAAAATTTTGGGGCTTTTATTTGAAACCCCCAAAAAAACCCAGAATTAAATTTTTTGGAGCATACAACGGTTTTCCTTTCTGTGCCAAACACAAAAGGGGACCCGTTCCGAATAGTGGGGGTCCAGAGAGGGGAAAACCCCCCCCTATTCAAATTTTAAAGGGCATCCCAAAAATTTGACATGCCATCAAAGCCCTATGGGGGAACCCCCTTTTAAAAAGTTTGTTTCTATTTCCTCCAACCATCTTACAAATTTTTTCAAGCAACAACGCTAAATGCTCTTTTCTCAGCCCCTTTTTAAAAATTTTGCCTCAGGGGCTCGGGAAAGGTTAGAAAAACAAATTTTTTTTTGGTTACCCAGAAAAAAGTATCACTCTTCTGTTTTTTTTGGACACAAAATTTTTTTAAACATTACATACGTTAGGGTCCATATATTTTTTTGGACAAAAGAAAACCTTTTTTCAAATTTTGGTTCGTACATCACCCCCAAGAATTTTGTAAAAAAAACAATTCAATAAAGTTGAAGGTCAACTTCCAGCTTAAATTCAGTGTTTTTAAAAAAAATTAATTGAAATAAAAATATGAAAATCAAAAAGTTTTTTTAAACCCACAAAGGGCCACATTTTATGAAAACTGCCCAAGTCTTTCTTTTTTTGCCCATGGGGAAAACCCAAATCAGAGCCCCCCTTTCTTTTTCCATATAGTATTTCGGAAAAAAATAAAAGGGGGTTTTCTTTTATTTTGGGCTTTTGGGCAAAAAGGGAAAAGTCTTAGCCCAAGACATTTTTTTCATACTTTCCCCCCCAAAGGGGTTTTTTCAACCAAGTATTAAAAATTTAAAATTTTATTTACAATTTTTTTTATTTGCCCCGATTAACTTTTCATCCCTTTTCCCGGGGGCTCAAAATTTAATCAGACAAAAAAAAATTTGAAAAAAAAAATGTTAAATTCAATCCCTTTTTTGGCCCAATTTACTGCCTGAAGCAAAAACCCTCGGGACTTTCACAGATGCTTTTTTCCTCCTTTATAAAGCCTCCCAAACCCCTTTACGCAGCGGTTTTAAGTTATGTTTGTTTGGGGGTTTTTATGTCTGAATTTTAGTCTTTAAAAAATTTCCCGAAATTGGACATCCCCCATATGCCCAAGGGGGAAAACGTGATTTTTCCCCTGAAAAGGGAAATGTTTTTGGTACCCCCCGGGCGATTGTGGGGGAAATTTACAAGCGAGCTTCACAAAATCGTGACAAGGCCCAAAGGGGAAATTTCCCGGGCTGGCCTCATTTTTCATCCCCCCAACCCCAAAAAGGGGGGGAAACCTGGCCGCAGGAAATTAAACCCCCTTGGGTTTCCGACGATCTTTTAATATCAAATTTAAAGATCAATTAAGATCATGGGAGCTAAGGTCGCAGGCAGTAATAGGGAAAACCCTTTCTCCCCTGCCCCCGTCGCAGCTCCCCGCCCCCTATAGTGCGGCAACTGTCCCCCCCTTCCAGACATCCCGGGAAGTGAAAGTCATTTCCCCGGGGCAGTCTGGGGATGTCCCCGAGGGCCCGGCAATGCTTTGTGGGCCCATTCCCGGGCGGGGTGACCTGACAGCAATAACCGTGTCTGATTTTCCTTTTTGTTAAAAGTTTTTGAAGATCTTTTAATACAATTGCCCTCGGGAAAAGTAAAAAAAGTGTAAAAAAAAAAAATTTAAAAAAAAAAAAAAGTGAAAAAAGTGAAAACAAAACCCCACAAAAAAAAAAATAAAAAACACTTACACCCCCCTTTTTTTTTCCCCTTTACAAACACCAAATCACCCCCAAAAAAGGGATAAAAATAAATAAAGTACAAAAATTTGTACGCCCACATTCAAACGGCCCCCCCTAAAAAAACATGTCAGTTAATTTACCTTGCACGGTGAAATTGCCTTTAAAAAAAAACCCAGATCAAAAAATTTGGGTTTTTTTTCCCCTTTAAACCCCGCAGCACATAAAATGGAATAAAAAAACCATTTAAACCCTCATAAAATGCCCACAAAGGGCCAATTAAAATGTTGGGTCATCCCGCAAAAAAAAAAGTGCTTACAGAGCCCTGTATTCGGAAAAATAGTGGTTATGGCTTTAACAAGAAGCTAGCGATGCATTAATTGTTTTAAACAATAAAAACACTTTTTTTTTTTAAAACACTTCAACCCTAAAACAAAAATAAAATAAATTTTAAATACACAGTAAACGTATCGCCCACAAATAAACTAATTTGTCACTGAATACTGCAAGGGGGGAGCGTTTTTAAAAAAAACTCATCATTCAAAATCAACCCCCTAAAAAAAGCCCCTTCCCAGCTCCCCAACCCCGAAAAAATAAAAACCCTTAAGGCTCTCAGACTATGGGAAACAAAAACAATTTTTTCCCCTTTTTGAATAAAAGATTTTTTTTAGTTTATTTAAAAAAAAATAAAGCAAAAAAAAAAATTTTTTATCGTTGAAAACGTAATCGGGGCCGGCCCGATAAAGCTAGCTTGTCTTTTTTTCAGCACGGTGACCGCTGTAAAAAATAAAAATAAAAAAACACTACCCCGGATTGCTGTAAATTGTGGGAAAACTCCTCCAAAAAAAAAAAAAAAAAGGCATAATAAAACCCCCCCAATGGTACCAAAAAAACACATCAATTCAACCTTGCAAAAAAAAAAGCTCCTACAAAAGCCAAAGCACAAACACAAAATAAAAAAGGGGAGGGGTGTCTAATAGACAACAAAAAAAAAGCAATTTTTTATACACGTTTTTTTTCTATTGTGTTAAAAAATTTAAAAAAAAAAAAAAACGTATAAAATTTTTTAAACATTGGGAAATTTTAACCCAAACCCCCATATTAAAATTATCATGCCATTTACACGCACGGCAACCGCGTAAAAATTTTTAAAACCCCAAAAAAAAATGACGAAATGCGTTTTTTTCTCCCCCCCTTTTCAAGGCCCAAAGCAAAAAAAACTATGGAACACCGTGTAAACCCAAAAAGCACAAAACCCCCCCAAAAGGGGGAAACCAAGAGGGGTTTTTTGAATCCAAAATAGGGTGACTTCCCCGTCAACCCCGTTCTGGTACTTTTTTTTGGGGGGTTTTGGGAAATTTGGGCATGGCCCCCCCCCAAAATCGGGGTTCCAAAAGCCAAAAAACAAATTTTTCACCCACATGTAGGGGAAAATTTCTGAACTTGGAAAAAAAGCGTAAAAAAAATTTTGGGGGGCTTTTTTCCCCGGGGTTTTTTTGTAAAAATTCAACCCTTCCCCAGCTAAAATTGCCCGAATTTTTTGGGGAAAAAAAAGTCTTTATTTTCAAAACTTTAAACTAAAAAAAAAATTGTGAAACACCAGTGGGGTTGATTTACTCACTACACCCCTGGATATATTCCTTACGGGGTGTAGTTTACAATATGGGGTCTTTGTAGAGGTGTTTATTAAGTTTTAGCACATTAGGGTGTCCGCAAACCTGAAATGACGCCTAAATGCAATCGTAATGAAATTAAAACCCAGAGTCCGGTAGATGCTCCTCCTATTCTGGGGCTTGTGGTTGAGCCAAATTGCGCACTATGGCCACGGCAGAATCTGGGGAATCAATATTAAGTTTCATTTCCCTGGTCACATCTACCGTGTTCTTGTTAAAAATGGATAAAAACTGAAAATCTGCAAAAAAGGTGTTTTAATTCCTGTGAAACACCTAAAGGGTTAATAAACTTCCTAAATGCTGTTTTGAATACTTTAAGGGGTATAGTTTTTTAGATGGAGTAATTCATGGGGGTATCTAACATACAGGCCAATCAAAGCCACATCAGAGCTGGACTGGTCCCTAAAAAATGTATAATTCAAGTTTCCTTGAAAATGTGAAAATCACTACTAAATTTCTAATCCCCCTAATGTCATAAAAAAGACATACAGCAGACATATGGTTGATGCTAGCTATAAACTATTTTGAGTGGAATAACTATCTGTCTTACACGCAGACATTTTTGAAGTTAGAAAATCGTAAATGTTAAAATTTTTCACAATACTTTGACATTTTTCACAAATAAATATGGACTTTTTGGACCAAAATTTCTTACGAACCTAAAGCACAATGTGTCACGAGAAAACACTCTCTGAATCACATGGATAGATAAAAGTGTCAAAATGTTATTCTCACATAAAGTGACACATGCCAGATTTAAAAAATGGGGCTCTGTCAGAGAAGCCATAACTGTCTCTGGCAGTGAGGGGTTGACAAGTGAAATGCATGCTCAATTGGGTTGAGATCAGGTGAATGACTTAGCCATTCAAGAATATTCCACTTCTTTGCTTTAACAAACTCATGGATTGCTTTGGTTTCATGTCATTGTCCATTTGCATCTGAGCACACAGTTTGTCTCTGAATATCTCAGAATTCATCTGGCTGCTTCTGTCCTGTGTCACATCATCAATAAACATTAGTGACACAGTGCCACGACCAGCCATGCATACCGAAGACATCACACTGCCTCCGCCATTTTTTACAGATGATGTGGTATGCTTTGATCATGAGCTTTACCATGCCTTCGCCATACTTTTTTCTTTCCATCCTTCTGGTAGAGGTTGATGTTGGTTTCATCTGTCCAAAGACTGTTCTTCCAGAACTGGCTGGCTCTTTTAGAATTTTTTTTAGCAAAGTCCAATCTAGCCTTTTTATTCTTGAGGCCTACATCCTGGAGCGTGTTGTTCACTTGGTTGGCTGTTGTGAAGGGGTTTCTCTTCAACATGGAAATTATTCTGTGATCATCCACCACTGTTGTCTTCCGTGGGCATCCAGGTCTTTTTGCATTGATGGGTTTACCAGTGCTTTGTTTCCCAGGATGTACCAAACTGTAGATTTTGCCACTCCTAATATTGTAGCAATTTCTCAAATGGGTTTCTTCTGTTTTTGCAGCTTAAAGAGTACCTATCACCTTCAGACAAACCGCATGAAGTAACAGAAGACTAAAATACAAACACTTTCTCAAATAAGCTTCATTAGGAAAACCAAAGCATTTCACCTGTATTTCAGTTTTTAAAAAAGCGCTGGCCCTTTAAGACAGCTCTGAAGTCGGGCCAAGCCGGCACATGACAGCTTGATGGATGACTGTGATGACAGTTGTAAGTTCCTAAGCTGGGAGAGTCCACAGTGCAGGGGGGAGCCTGTAAATCCTCATCATGTGCACACCAGCAGCAGTGTGATACAGATGCCTGTGTGCTATAGTCCTCTAGGCTTAAGCAACAGGTAAACTGTCACACTGTTTCCTTAGGCTATGTCTCCACTGCACAGAAAAAAAAGTAAATTTTTTCAGTGTTTTTCATTTTCTAAAAACACTGAAAAAACGACTGAAAACATCTCCCATAGATTCTATTGTAAAAACCTACTGCTGTCTTCACTGAGCTTCTTTTTTCTGCTTGTTTTCTTACTGCTCGTCTTTTGTAACATGTTGTAAAAAACGGCAGAGCCGGGCAGAAAATTTACTACATGAGTCTATGGAGAGCGCAGGATGTTTTTTTGCCGCAATTTTTCAATGAAAACCCACCCAGGAGATTAGTCCCTCCTATAGTGGGTGTTACAGTTCATACTTTTTTTCAATTCTGCATACAAGTGTTTTTATATGTCCTCGTTTGTAACATTTGTAATAAAGTAATCATGTTTTTGTCGCTAACTTTTTTTGCGCAATTCAAGATTTTTGCTCCAATGACGCTAAATATGTTTTTTTTTAAGGATCTTGGTGCTAATTAAGTTATCTCGCTTGTGACACTAAAAATACCTTTTTTTACGGATTTTGCCGTTAGAATTTTATTTTTTACAGATTCTGGCGCTATTAAAGTTATCTCGCTTTTGTTACTAAAAATCCTTGTTTCTTACAGATTTAGGAGATAAATTTATTAGCGCCAAAATCCGTGAAAAGCCGGATTTTTAGCAGCAACAGAAAGATAACAGTAGCGCCAAAATCCATAAAAACATGGACTTTAGCAGCAAAATCCGTAAAAACACGTATTTTTGTGACAAAGGCGAGAACTCTATTAGCGCCAAAATCAGTAAAAAAAAGTATTGTAGCACCAAAATCCGTAAGAAAACAGATTTTTAGCGGAAAAAGCGACATAACTTTATTAGTGCCAAAATCCGTAAAAAAAAGTACTTTTGGCTACAAAAGCGAGAATTTTACTAGTGCCAAAATTCGTAAAACGACACAAGATTCCATATAAATGCAATAATGTGCTTTCCATCCCCTTTTGTAGGGCAGAGCTACATCCAATGGCTTAATTTATGCATACATTGAAAACCAGACTTGAAGACAAGCAACAAAAGTGTGTAGAAACTGCGCCAAAAAACGCAAGTTGCAACAGTAAACTGCCGTTTTTAAAGCTGCTTTTGACAGGCAGTGGACAGAAAACTCAGTTTTTAGTATTTGGCTTTCAGGTCGTTTTTTTGTCCACTGCAGTGTAGACATAGCCTTGGTGTGCTGTGCCTGCTCTACTATAGGTAGTGAGACTCAGATGACCTTATACAAGCAGCTGTGCCCTCCGCTCCCCCTGTACAGTTGGTATCTCCCAACAGATTGATAAGGATCTCCTGAGTTAAAAAGTGAAAGTGAAACCTGTTTCCCTGTAAAACTGAGGGAAATCTTCTGGATTGCTAATGACATGTATTTGAGAAAAGTCTTATAATTTCATCTTCCATCAATTTTTGTGTGTTTGTGTGGAGATAATAGGTACTCTTTAAGGATGGCTTGTTTCACCTGCATGGAGAGCTGTTTTGACTGTGTGCTTTCTTCACAGTAAAATCTTACAAATGCAAGCACTACAACTAAATCAACTCCAGACCTTTTATCTGCTTAATTGAGAATGATAAGAATTTAACCACACCTGCCCATGAAACAATCTTTGAGTCAATTGTCCAATTACTTATGGTCCCTTTTAAAAACTGGGTGACATATTAAGGAGCTGAAACACCTAAACCCTTCATCCAATTTTAACGTGGATACCCTCAAATAAAAGCTGAAAGTCTGGACTTTATGTCCATTATATAACTATAACCTGAAAATGGTTCAGTAAACAGATAAAAACAAACAATATTTTGTGTCAGTGTCCAAATATACAGTATATGGACCAAACTGCATATCTATATGCAAGCTGCAGTTATAAATTGTTATTTTTTTTATAGCGATTAGTAATGTTTTCACATGTACTTACTATGTGATATCTCTAATAAAGTGTATGTCTGCAATATAGACATTGACATCGCAGTTACAGAACTTACTGTATTTTCTGCAACAAATTGGAGTAGGTTAAAAAGCTACCATTATGGTGATGAATACCAACAACAACCTTATGGAAAAATCAATCTTTATTACACCAAATAATACAAAACAATAACAGTGAAACAATAAAAACCTAACAAAAAAATAAAATATACACAAACCACCCAACAGAAAAAGACTACTACTCTCCACCACCTATGAGTATATAAACTGAAGAAAATATATATCTAGGCAAGGAAGTACAAACATATTATAAATGCTAATGCAATGTAAAACATACTTAGCCAACCAGCCACCCACGCGTGTCGGGGTTTGGCTCCTCTCCACACGTGGGTGGCTGGTTGGCTAAGTATGTTTTATATTGCAATAGTTCTTATAAGATTGTACTTATTTGCCTAAATGTATATTCCTCAGCTTATTTACTCAAAGATGGAGGAGAGTAGTAGCCTTTTTGTGTTGGGTGGTTTGTGTATATTTTTTTTTTGTTAGGTTTTTATTGTTTCACTGTTATTGTTTTGTATTATTTGGTGTAATAAAGATTGATTTTTCCATAAGGTTGTTGTTGGTATTTGTTTGTTATTTACCTTATGGTTTTAATATTGGTTGCCCGGTTTTTTGTAGGCTTATTTCATTATGGTGATGATTTTGAAAAACTGCTGAGAGACAAATACACAGCAGCTGTCTTGTGTCACGGGGTCAACCAAGATTTTTAATACTTTTGGTATGGTAAAACATGATACTCCATGCTTTATAGGTCTTACAGGGGTGTTGCTAGAGTCTTAAAACGTCCCTGTGTTCTTCCTTTTTTCTCAATAAGAAGTAAAAAACAAGTCATTGTACTAAAATAACTAGTTTAATCCTGCATACAGAATATCATCAGTCTGAAAGGTTTAAAACAATGAAAGAAGAGTTTATAACATAACTCACACTCAAAAAATATGTAAAAATGAACTGAGCAGCTTATAATGAAACAGATTCTGAACAGTCTTTATTTAGTTCAACTTTCTACCGCAGTCATTTTTTTATATCATGTTTATTTTTTTCCTTCCCATCTTACAAGAGCCAAAACTTTTTTTTTACTTTTACTTTTTAATGATGCTATTTGCTGTTCAATATAATGTACTTGGAAAGCCAAAAAAAATATTCATTGTGCTGTACAAAATAAATGTGGGGGCTTTAGTTTTCTTAATGGAAGTCACTGTACAGTATAAGTGACATCTTCTATTTATTTTGCAGGTCAATGATAATTTTTTATTCCAATTATTTAAAGGCAGCAAAGGAACCAAAAACTGAAATTTAGGCACTGGATATTTTATTTTATAGTGTTCACCATACAGAATAATTTTATATTTTAACTGACTTTACTTTCATGGAAGTGACTATTACAAATTTTTGTGTTTATTTTTTTATACTGTTTTTCTCTTTTTATTTGTAAAATAGCAAACAAGGGTATTTTGAAGATTTTTTTTCTACTTTATTTACTGTACTTTTAGTTTCCCTCCCCAAAATCACTTGTACTATTCTGCAATATCAATATTCTGCAGAATAGTGCACAATTACTGCCCTCCTATTACAGCCTAATAAGAGCAGTAAAATGGCAGGTCTTCCATGACTACTGTCAGGCACCTCACAATCAGGAGGTAAAGGGGGGACAATTGGAATGCAGAAGGGGACATTCCCTCCTGCATAACTGTTTAAAGTCACAGTTGCGTTGACAGATTACAGTATCTCACAAAAGTGACTACACGTCTCACATTTTTGTAAATATTGTTGTACAACTTTTCATGGGACAACACTGAAGATATGACACTTTGATACAATGTAAAATAGTCAGTCTATTGGTGTGCCCTCAAAATAATTCAACATACAGTGTCACGGTTAATACCACGGTTCCTTCTCTTGTCTGTGTTGTGGCCCCAGCTTCCCCCGCTTGTGTGTATTCACCTGTCCATGTTCCTGCTCTGGTCCTCACTGCTGCTGGCATCCTGAGCATGCCTCCCTAAGGCGCACACGTGGCAGCTCGACGAGATTTAAAGAGACCCTTATTTCGCTTATTTCTGGCCAATGACCTTTGATCACCTGGAACTTAAAGTACTTCTTGCCTCTGCTCTGGTGTCAGTTTGTTGATGTATCTCTATGCTCCTGACCCCTAAATCCTAATCCATGTCCTTATTCTGCTTGTATAGCAAACTGATTACATTCTTTCTTGTGCATCATCTTTAGAAAAGGTTTCCTTCTGGCAGACCAATATGATGCAGTGTGTGGCATATGGTCTGAGCACTAACAGGCTGACCACCATAACTTTAACCTCAGTAGCAATGCTGGCAGCACTCATATGTCTATTTTAAAAATACAATATCTGGATATGACGCTGAACATGTACACTCAACTCAACTGTATGGTCTTGGTCACCATGCTGCATCTTCTTAAAGCATGAGTCATCTTTATGTGGAGCAACAATTCTTTTTTTCAGATCCTCGAACAGTTCTTTGCTATGAGGTGCCATGTTGAACTTCCAGTGACCAGTAAGAGATAGTGTGAGAGTGTTAACACCAAATTTAATACACCTTCTCCCCATTCACCTTATGACACTAATGAGTCAAATGACATTGTGGAGAGAAAATGAAAAAATTGGGCACAATTTGTCACAATTTTCACTTAGAGGTGTACTCACTTTTGTTGCCAGCAGTTTAGACTTTGATGGCTGTGTGCTGAGGTTTTTGAGGACACATCATATTTTCACTGTTATACAAGCTGTACACTGACAACTTTACATTCTATCAAAGTATCTTATCTTCGGTGTTGTCCCATGAAAAAATATAACACATTATTTACAAAAAAGTGAAGGGTGTACTCAGTTTTGTGAGATACTGGTCAAAGTTAAATGGCCTAAGCTGAGCACCTGTCCCAAAAAGGTCAACCCTGCATTCGAACCTCAACCAGAGCTATTCCTAGTAAAACGGGTGCCAAACAGACGGAAGACAAAACAGACGACAAACAGAAAACAAGTAGAGAAGGATCAAATGGGCCAAGGTCACACCAGGAGAATGCACACTAATGAAGGAGAAAGTAGGAAAGTAACCAGTTACCGCCATGTTCCAAATCCAGAGAAATCCAAAGAGCAAAATCCAAACAGCAAAGCACAAACCAAATATCCAGGATACCAAAGCAATCGCAAGCAGAGCCAGACAGACAGGAATAGGTTTAAGTCCCCCACCCCAGCCAGTGATTGGTCCAAGTACTTAACCCCCTAAGCACCAAGCAGAACCCTGGCTGAGGCTGCAACAGACAGCCCTTAAAGGGCCAGTAGCGCAGTCCTAACATGGAATAAGGGCCAGTAGTGCAGTCCTAACATGGGAAATTAATTTCTGTTAAAAATATTGCAAAATTAAATTTGCTTCCAGTACAATGATTAATTTTGAAAGATCATGATTAGAGATGGGGGAATCGATTCTAACGAAGTGGAATTCGTTTAGAATTTCAGGAAAACTTCGATTCTGAACGAAGTCGAAGTTTGGGGTGATTCGCAGGAACAAAGCGTGTTTTTAATTGATAAAATGGCTGCAAGCACATGGCGTTACATGGGGCAAAGAACTCTGAGAGGAAGAAAGGAGGAGCCTAAATGACATGTGCAGAGATGAAGCCAATCAGAGACTAGCGGGATTCCGTGACGTCACCGCACTATATAAGTCTGGACGCGACGCTGGCAGCTCACACTCCTCTCTCTGTGCCGTGTTGTAGCTGCTGCAGCTCCAGTATTAGAGATCTCACACAAAAGCAAGACCTTCTATACACCAATTTTTTTTTGGGGGGGGTCACAGCTTGTCTCAGAGACTGCTTCTCTTACGTTCTAATTTTGATTTTGTGGGGTATTGGAAAGAAGTCCAGTTTTGCGTCAATTCGCTGCATATAAATTTTAATGCTATCGCTAAAGTTCTGGAGCACATTGAATTAAGGGTTTTTTAACCGGTTTTTGCGGACTTAAATAAACTCTTTTAAACCAAAAACGTTTAATTTTGGCTGTATTTTCCTTTTGCCCCAATTTTTGAACAAAACATGTTTTTTAACTCCCCCGGGGGGGGGGGAAAAAAACAAAAGAGGGACGGGGGGGGGGGGGAAAAAAAAAAAAAGGGTTTTCCGGGGGGTCGAAAAGTAAAAGGTATTTTTTTTGGGGGCGCGAACAATTTAAAAGAAATTTTGCCTATGCATTTTAATCCAGTTTTTTTTCTGCTTTGAGTCAAAATTAACGTCTTTAACATGCTACATAGGAATTTTGGCGCTTTTTTTTTACATTTAGATCCAATGGGTTTAAAAATGTTTTTCTGTGTTGAGCATAAAATACACGTCGTTTTAACATGCTACATAGCTGGTAATTTGTGGCAGCTCATTTCTTTTGCAAAATTTAGATCCAAGGGTTACTTAAGAGTTTTTCTGCTGTTGTAGTCTGTAAAAGAAACAGTGTTTTTCAACGCCAAAGAAGAAATTTTGCCTGTAGCATAATTCATATCTAAAGGTTAATTGTTTTTCTGCTGTTGTGGTCAGTAAAATACACGTCATTTGAACACGCTACATAGCTGGTAATTTTTTGCATCTCATTTCTTTTTCGCAATTTAGATCAAAAGGTTAATTAAGTGTTTTTCTGCTGTTGTGGTCAGTAAAATACATGTTGTTTTAACACGCTACATAGCTGGTAATTTTTGGCAGCTCCTTTCTTTTGCGCAATTTAGATCCAAGGGATAATTAAGCGTTCTTCTGCTGTTGTAGTCAGTAAAAGAAACTGAGTTTTTCAACACCAAAGAAGAAATTTTGCCTGTAGCACAACTTATATCCGAAGGTTAATTAAGCCTGTTTGTGCTTTTCTATACACAGAGTTTTTAAACGGCACATACAAGTAAATTTTTTCTGCCCATTTGTGGAGCGCAATTTATATCCAAGGGTTACCCAAACTTGTTAATAGGTTCATTTGGAGTCAAATACAGGGTGTGCATTTACCATATACAGATATCTTCATTAAACAGAGTCTGTACATTTTAGAACAAACAGTATGTCAGACAGAGAGGTGGCAGGCTCTTCACATGCGAGTGGCAGTGGCACAAACATTCCTGGAGCAGGCACAGGTCGCAGCACAGTAAGGGGACGTCGCAGCAGGGGTCACTTTTTGAGGCTAGAACTACTGGTGTCATCTAGTGGCCGTGTGTTGACCACCAATCCAAGGGTTCTTGATTGGTTGACTAGGTCATCCACTTCCTCCCAGATGACATCTGACAACCCCAGCCAAGAGTCGGTGGGAACGTCAGACAGAACCCTTAGTTGGCATGGCCCTTACCTGTCCTCAACCCGCCTCTGTCCCATCCGGTTCCCTCAGCCGGAGATCTACTATGTGGTCTGGGCTCAGCGCCACTGAGGACAGTCAGCAGCTACTTGACAGCGAAGAAATGGGGCCAATATTCCCTGCTTCTTGCAGTAGGCGGCAAAGTATAGATGTGAAGAGTGGCATGGGAGGTCATGTTGTGCCTTTGCATACCAAGACCGTTGAGGAGGACAGCAGTGAAGATCCAACAATAATCGATGATGATGTAGCCGACCGCACTTGGGAGCCGGGTGAAGCAAGGGCTTCATCATTGTCGGGAGAAGAGGGTGTCAGCTTGCGCGTCAGGCATTGGCACAGCCAGCAAGTGGGTAGTGTGGCCATGAGTCAGCAGGGTAGCAGCAGTGCAAGGTTGGGAGCCAAATGGCCACGGGGTAGAAAACCCGCTTCGCAGGTCCAAGAAAGTAGCAGCACAGGGGCTCAGCGAAGCAGCGGCGGTAGGGGTCACTCAGTACAGAGTGTTGGTAGTTAAATCAGCTACTCGGCGGTGTGGCAGTTATTTGCTAAGACACCGGAGGAGCCGAATATGGGTATATGTAGAATCTGTGGGCAGAAAGTGAAGCGTGGCCAGGGAGCTAACTTTGGCACCACTGCTCTGCATGAACACATGCAGCGTCACCATCCGGTGGCCTGGGAGAAACGTGGCTCAGATGTGGTGGTCCATCCTGCCGCCACAGCAGCAGCAGCAGCGGCCAGTGGCACGCATGCCATTGCAGCCAGTAGAGGCTCCACCACCTCTACAGAAGGGAGCTGTTTCTCTTTGCCATCATCTCCTGGTCCAGATGCACTCTGCCACCCCAGTTAGAAGATCCACTGGACTACTGGGCAGCCAAACTGGATGTGTGGCCGCAACTTGCTGAGTTTTCAGTGGAGAAGCTGTCCTGCCCGGCCAGTAGTGTGGCATCAGAGCGGGTGTTTAGTGTGGCGGGGGCAATTGTTATCCCAAGGAGAACCTGCTTGTCCACGGGAAATGTGGAATGACTTACCTTTGTCAAGATGAATCAGGCATTTCCACACACCAATGCCTTAGGCGTCAGAATACATCAGCCATGAAACCACACCAACCCTTTTAGAACTGAGTCTGGGTTCAAACTACCTGCCTCAGCCACTATTCTGATGCCGCCACCCGTCTAATGCCACACATCTGCTGCCAGTGTCTCCATCTGCCTACCACCATCTTTACCAGGGACTGGTATTGCCACCCACCTCCACACTCTTTGACCTCATGCTACTGCTGCTGTTGTTGGTGCCGTGACCTCCACACTGTGTCATTGTGCCACTCTCTGACCTCATGCGGCTGCTGTTGATAATGTCATCTCCACACTGTCATTGTGCCACTGTCTGGCCTCATGCTGCTGCTGTGGCTGCTGCCATGACCTCCACATTCTGTCATTGTGCCACTCTGTGGCCTACTCCTGTTTTTGCCACCTCCAGAATGTCATTGTGCCACTGTCTGACCTCATGTTGCTGTTCCCGCTGTTGATGCTGTCACCTCCACACACTGTCATTGTGCCACTCTGTGGCTTACTCCTGTTTTTGCCACATCCAGAATGTCATTGTGCCACTCTCTGACCTCATGCTGCTGCTGTTGCTCCTGCCGTGACCTCCACATTCTGTCATTGTGCCACTCTCTGGTGTACTCCTGTTTTTGCCACCTCCAGAATGTCATTGTGCCACTCTCTGACCTCATGCTGTTGCTTCTGCCGTGACCTCCAAACTCTGTCATTGTGCCACTCTGTGGCCTACTCCTGTTTGTGCCACCTTCACACTGTCATTGTGCCACTCTCTGACCTCATGCTGCTGCTGTTGATGACAACATCTCCAGACTGTGTCATTGTGCCACTGTCTGACCTCATGCTGCTGCTGTGGCTGCTGCCGTGACCTCCACACTCTGTCATTGTACCACTCTGTGGCCTACTCCTGTTTTGCCACCTCCAGAATGTCATTGTGCCACTGTCTGACCTCATGCTGCTGCTGTGGCTGCTGCCGTGCCCTCCACACTCTGTCCTTGTGCCACTGTCACCCCCAAGCACCGTGGCAGTATACAGTGGAGATGGAGGCAGGGAGTCCCTCAGAATAACTTGCGCACATGGCCCGCAGCATGCTGATTTGCCTGGCTAGTGACCGCCAAATAGTCACCATCTGGCAGAAGGATGATTTCTGGCTCTCCACCTTCTTGGACCCTCGCTACCGGTCCAAAATGGGAGCCTTTTTTCCAGCTGCTGAGAGGGAGGACAAACTCAAATACTATATAGAAATCCTCCGTAGTCAGTTTGCTAATGTTCCGAAACCATTTTTGTCCAAGGCAATTCTACCTCCATCCGCTTCTTCATTAATACCTAAAAAAGTTCCAATGCAGTTTATTATGAAGTATAATCGTGGTAATTTGAATCCAGTTTCTGCGTGACACCAATTTGTTGAAATGCAGCGTATGGAATTGAAGGAGACCCTAAAGGGAATGTTTTAGGAGATTTTGCATTCGGTGCCATTAGTGATGGAATTTAGTACTACACTGGAATAGTGAAGCACAAGCAAATGCTGCAAAACTGGCTTGGGATGAGCTTCTTCAGTATGAGGAATGAGAATCGTATGTCCAAATTACATACAGGAAAAACCGCCTCCGTCTCCTCCTTGAGCCTCGTCTGTCATATCCGTGTACCGTACCTCTTGCCTCCATTCCTTGACCACGATCCTTGCCGGCTGTCCTGACCTTACGCTTGTCTCCGACTCCGAGTTTGCCTTATGATTTTGTAGCTCGCTACACCTCGGCTGCCACCGCAAGCAAGTCACGTCAGGGGTAAACGACCTGGTAGACTCCCGCCACAGCAAGTCCATCCCGCTTTGCGGCGGGCTCTGGTGAAAACCGGGACCTACTTAGATTCCGCTCCCTAGCATGGCTATTGCCATTGTCCCTTTACTGTGCTGCGATCTGTGGCGGCTCCAGTAACCTACTACTGTGTTCTTTGACGCTATGGTAGGATCTTAGCCCTGTTTTTTTCCAGCTGGCGCTGTCATGACTTTATCAGGCTGTAGTCCTGCTTCAGTTTTTTGGTAAGTTTTGCCCCTGTAAGTGCATAGGGAATTTTAGAGAGAAGCGATTCTAAGAGCGGCTGCAGTCATGTGCGTATCATACTAAAACACAGTATTGTATGAAGACCAAACCAAGCTCCCTCTGCATATTTAAGCATGGCAGAACGTTCTGCAGCACCTTATAGGCTCTCTGCAGCCAGGAAATAGCTGTTTTTGAACGTGCTTTGTCCCGAAGTAATTCGGAACAAAACAAATTTTGTCGGAAAATTCAGCGAAGTCGGCGAACCGAATTTTTGAGAAATTCGCCCATCTCTAATCATGATGTCACGATCCGCCTGGTATTGGTCTCTCTTAATTCCTTTGACTCTGGGGGTTGTACTGTATTACTGTCAGTTATGTATGTATGGCCCTTTCAGAGGTTCTGTTTCTTTCCATACCCAGCCAGGGTTTTGTATGGAGCCTTTAAGGACAATCCCTGGCTGGGACCGGATATTTATACCCCCCTGCTTCCTAGTGCTATGCCTGAGATTTTTCTAGACATGATGGTTCCTTCTTCGTGGGCTGCTATGGTTTCCTGTTGCTCTCTGGCCACCTGGACTTCTGCTTTAATGCCGTTTGCCTGATTTATGTTTTGTTTTTTAAGGCCTGAGATTGTCAGGTTTGCCTCAAAAATTGACTTTATTGTGGACAAAAATGTAAACGTACAAAAACACAAACCATCCAAGAAAGAAAAAATTTGATAAACAGGTATTGGATCCTTGGCGATATGAGGAACAAAACAGAGTCCAGGAAGCGGAAAGACAAAACAGAAATCAGGCAAAAGGATTTAACCCTATTATGACCGCCCGGTGTCTTTTGATGTTGCTGTAGACATCGGAAACCTCCGCTTCCCAGCGCTTAACCCTTTGATTGCTGCTGTTCATGACCACAGCATAATCCAAGGGCTTTCCCCTGCTCTTTCGGGTGATCGGGACTCTGGTGAGCCAACAGAGCCCAGGGAATAGCTGTACAGTCAGCCCTGGGGACCTAGAGTAGCCCCAAGGCTGTCTATGTAAGAAGCCATCAATCAGGGCACACTGTGTGCTGCCGTGATTGCTGCCTGTGGCAAACTGACACAGATTATAATGTATTAGCATATATTAATATGTTAATATATTACTAAGTGTAAAAAAAAAATGGTAAAATAGTTATCCCTTCATAGGATTTAAAAACAAAAGTAAAAGACAGAAAAAGTGTAGGAAAAAATATTTAATAAAAAATTGTGCATACATCACACACAAAAAACCCTATACATATTAGTTATCCACATGACCATAATAACCTGTAGAATTAATCTAACAAGTTATGAAATGTGAATGGTGTAAAAAAATAAAAAAATAAAAAAAATCTTTTAAATAAAATTGAAAAAAAATTCTGCAATAATTTATAAGTGAACTTAAACTATTTCCCCAAAAAGTACTTCTTGTCCCAGATAAAAGGTAGGCCCCATACAACTGCTTAATTGAAAAAATAAAAAAGTTACGACTGTTGAAATGCAAGGAGGCAAAAACTAAAAAAATGTGCTGGTCATAAAGTACTTTTCAGGCGTTCAATTTAAGGGGTTAAAGTCCAGGTGGCCAGAGAACAAGCCGGAAACCATAGCAACCCACCAAGCAGGAACCAGCATGTCCAGGAAAATCTCAGGCAAAGCAACAGGAAGCAGGAGGGTATAAATATCCCACCCCAGCCAGGGATTGGCCCAGGAAATTAACCATAAAGGCTCCATACTAAACCCTGGGCAGAAACAGAAATCTTAAAGGGCCATACATGCATTACTGACAGTAATACTTAACAGCCCCAGGGTCAAAGGAATTAAGTGCGCCCAATGTCAGGCGAATCATGACACATGACCTAAAATATCTTGACAGAAGAAAACTATACTTTTTCATGTTAATGTTTATTCTTTTTAAAAATAGAAAAAAATAGTTCAAGAATCCAACATCTAGAGATGGTGGTAAAGTTTAAAAAGTAATATCTATTATGTATGAGAATGCTAGGGATTGTTTTGGAACAGGTAGAATGGGGGCAGTTAAAAAAGATTGTCAATTAGAAAACTGTCATGTTGAATTTGTAGAACCAAGGAATGACTACATTCTAAAATTCACCACCACTAATAAACTTAGCAGAACAAAATGAACACTAAGGACATGTTCACATGGCTTCAAATGGGAAGTATTTCAGCCCATAATTTGCACCGAACTGCGAGAATTACGGTCTGAAATCCGTCCCAGTCATTACATTAATCCACAGTTCTCACGAAATACGGCGAGCAGGGAGATAAGGGACATGTCAATTATTCACGGCTGATACGCACCATGAGTAATGAATGTCTATGGGGCTGGCGGGCTGCGCCCCCCCCCCCCACCCCGCCCCCGTACACATAGAAAATTTGCGGGGCGAAATACGTCCCGCAATTAAGCAGTGTAAAAATAGGGTCTTTCAGACAAAAGACTAATTACTCTACTGTTTACATTAGCTCAGAAGCTTCTCCAGACCTTAGAGAAGGTAATTTAGCTAAATTAGACTAATAAACATAATAAACAGAGAAGTCTCAATACACAGAGCTCTTATGCTAATTAGAGACAGCTTAAACAGGAAATGACAGAGCAAAGCAGCATTATTTCATTCATGCATCCTATGAAACTCTGAAATGACACAACCCCTTTAAAGCTTATCATTGAGATGGGAATACCCCTCTAAGTCCCAGTCAGCATTAAAAATATCATTTTATTACAAATAATTTGTCTTAGTAAGGCCACTTTAATGTCTTCTCATCTCCCAACATATACTACTGCTGAAAGGCTACAATATATTACAGTGGAAAACATTGTCCTGATATTGCGTACAGCCACCCAACTAGGCAAAATGTGTATCAGGTCACTGTTAGCAGTACCACAGCTCCAGAGGAAGGCTGACTGGCTTCCCCAGGGAAAGTGCCAATAACAGAACTGTTAATATAAGGACACATATGGAGTTTTCTCAATGTATATGCTAAACGAAAGGTAAAAGCACAATGTGAACGTAGTCTAAAGCATAACTTACCGACTACACATGTTCCTTTTGGATATGTTTACGAGTACTGGATCAGATTGTATATTTTTCTCTCTATTTAATACAGGATATATGTAAAGCACTTTGGTGTCACAGAATTGGAAGAAAATGTGAGACAAAATTTATGCCAGCAGCAGAAGGCACAACATGTGGGCATGATATGGTAAGAAGATAATAATTTTATTCAGTCTTTTCGCTGTAAGTAATGGAATGAGTTACAACTGTTGGCACATAACTCATTTTCTCTCTGTCTGGATCTAACAAATATGTCAATTTTACGGTATTGTGCATTTGCATTAAACTATTAAACTTTTCTAATACTATATGTATACTCTGTTCCTATACTGTAAATATAGTTATATACAAATCTAAAAGTTTTATTAATTGTACCATATTCCTCCCATAAAAAAGGCCTAAGGGGGGCTGGGAAGCACACGAGTGTGGAGAATGATGCTCTTATAGTTTAAATGGAATTTATTTTTCTTAAATCAACTCTATGAATGCATTGTTCACGGTTCAATGTATTCCTTATTAAATCTTAAAGTAATTTTAAGAATTTTTTAGTTAAAATTCTCCAGCTGAGGTTCCCCTATCAAAACGTTTTACATTAAGAACAATAGCACAGCTTGCACGCATTGCAAGAAAAAGATGTAAATGATGTAAGATGTACTTGTAGGCAAGATACTGCTTTTAAAGCTATCAAAGTTTCAGCTAGACCTTCCATCACCTAGGGTTGAAAATAAATGAATAAGGTTTGGTTCACATCTGCGTTGTAGGTTCAGTTTGGAACCTCTGTTGCAGAGGTGAAAACGGACAATTAGGCATCCGTTTTGCAATGGATACCCACGGTGCCCGCTCTTATGGACCCTATTAATTACAGTGGGTCTGTTGGGTTTCCACCGTTGTGTACTTCGTTTAGACAGAAAAAACTGCTTGCTGCATTATTTTTTCCATCATTCGCGATGGAACATGTGACGGAGGTTATGAATGGAACCTTCAACGCATATGTGAACCAAGCTTAGCCTTATCCCTGTACCTACATACTCTGTTCTAGGTAAAGTGGCTTGTAGCCGCCTCCTCTGGCACCTAGTACCTTTGGCATGTGTCCCTCCTGTTCTTTTTAGTTACTGCCATAGACAAACTAGCAGCAATAACAGAGTACCTGTATGTACATTCTGACTGTCGCAATAATTTGGTTTTTATTGGCTCCATCAAAAGATAACCTACTACCTTAATTGCCTATCACTAGTTTGTCTATTTTTACCAAAACATACACAAACAGCAGGACAGATGTTGGGGTATATATTTCATAGCTAGCTTATAGGGGTCATTCAAAACTATAATATTGATATAGTATGCTTATGTGGGGATCTGATACTATTTGAGGGGACCATGTTGCTTGGGTGAGTGGCTATACTACTACAGCATATATTAAGTATCAGCTGTACTGGATATTGCATTTTGTCACTAGCCTATTTATTACCGGACAACCCCTCTGTTATGGAATAATCCCATGACCCACCTCTGCATTCATACTATTGTCCCCTTCTTTTGTAAATTCCTTTCATGCAGAACATCACTTAAGTATATGATCTAAAAACTCTCTATTTTACCTTCAATACTTATTTGTACATTAGTATATACCTGGTCCCAGGATGGTGACTGTAATAAAAAATGCATTTACTTAGGGGGCAGAGTTCTTGTCCGAAGAAAACAGTTGCAATCTACATATATAAATATCCATCCACTCCATTGCTGAGTGAAGGGACGAGGGAACAGTGGACTGAGTTTGGTTTAGACAGCTTCCTTTTCCCCACTGACTCACATCATGCAGTCCATTTCTGTACAGAGCTTTGATGTGGGCACTGAGTGTGAGTGTAGCAGGAGACACCCTCCACTAAACTGCTTAGTGGGTGTTGCGGCATTGTGTTCCCTCAAATCCTGCCTCTAGCTGGTGAGTGCTGGCCACAGTGTCCTCTACAGTATAAACAATTAGATGTCAAGTCCTTCTCTATTGGCCCACATTTATAATGCCTTAGTGAGTCATGTGATCATCTAGCCACATGGTGGTAGTATTTTGGTTACAAATCATCACAGGATATGCTAAAGCATACAGTGAAGGAAATAATTATTTGATCCATTGCTGATTGTGTAAGACATAAACCCATAGTTGCCAACTTTTGAAATTGAAAAAGCAGGAGATTGTAGTTGGCAAAAATTTGCATGGCCACACCCATCTTGTCGGTGTGCCACGCCCCTTCAAAAAGCCACACCGACTCCACCTAACTGCATAACGGCTTTGGAAGAAAGCCAGGTAGATGCCCTTGTAGCCAGGTAGTAGCCCCCCCATAACCAGGTAGTGCCCCTTACAGGCAGGTAGATGCCCCCTTGTAGGCAAGTAGATGCCCCCTTGTAGCCAAGTAGATGCCCCCTCTGTAGCCAAGTAGATGCCCCCTCTGTAGCCAAGTAGATGCCCCCTCTGTAGCCAGGTAGAGCCAAATTTGTAGCCAGGTAGATGCCCCCCTTTGTTAGCCAGGTAGATGCCCCCCTTTGTTAGCCAGGTAGATGCCCCCCTTTGTTGCCAGGTAGATGCCCCCTTTGTTAGCCAGGTAGATGCCCCCTTTGTTAGCCAGGTAGATGCCCCCATTGTTAGCCAGGTAGTGCCCCCATTGTTAGCCAGGTAGTGCCCCCATTGTTAGCCAGGTAGTTGCCCCCATTGTTAGCCAGGTAGTGCCCCCATTGTTAGCCAGGTAGTGCCCCCATTGTTAGCCAGGTAGATGCTCCCTTTGTAGTCAGGTAGATGCCCACTCTGTTGCCAGGTAGTGCCCCCTCTGTTGCCAGGTAGTGCCCCCTTTGTTGTCAGGTAGTTGCCCCCATTGTAGCCAGGTAGTGCCCCCTTATTGTAGCCAGGTAGATGCCCCCTCTGTTGCCAGGTAGATGCCCCCATTGTAGTCAGGTAGTTGCCCCCATTGTAGCCAGGTAGAGCCCCCCTTATAGCTAATAAAAATAAAATAATAAAAGTCACTCACCTTACCAGGCTCCAGACACCTCCGATCTCCTCAGCGATGCAGGGGAGTGGGTGCAGCCGCGCGTCACTTCCCCTGCGTCGCTGACCTGTATGTACGGCGCACACCGGCCGACGCTGTACATACAGGGGGAGAAGGGAGGCGGGAACGATCCCTCCTGCCTCCTCCCTGCACAGCGAGACTCCGGGTGGGTGAAGCGGGCGCAGCGGCCGCTTCACCCGCCTGTGGGAACGGACCGGCGGCGCCAGAGTAGCGCACCAGCGCTACTCTGTCGCCGCGGCCATTTAAAGGACCCCCCGCTGCCTGCTGGTGGCGGGAGTTTCGCCAACTCTGCCAACTCTGCCCCAAATAGCGGGACCCCCCGCCAAAAACGGGAGATTTGGCATGTATGCATAAACCAGGCATCCTCAAACTGCGGCCCTCCAGCTTTTGGGAAACTACAACTCCCATCATTCCCACTGTTATAGATTATAGAAATGCATGATGGGAGTTGTAGTTTCCCAACAGCTGGAGGGCCGCAGTTTGAGGATGCCTGACATAAACAGTCTATAATTCTAAGGGTGGGTTAATTTTAACATTTAGAGATAGAATATCCAAAATTAAATCCAGAAAATCACATTGTATAAATTATGTCAATTTATTTGCATTTTGCAGTGAGAAATAAGTATTTGATTCCTCTGGCAAACAAGACTTAATACTTGTTGGCAAAACCCTTGTTGTCAAGCACAGCAGTCAGACATTTTTTGTAGTTGATGATGAGGTTTGCGCATATATTAGGAGGAATTTTGGTCCACTCTTCTTTGCAGATCATCTCTAAAACGATTTTGAGGCTGTCGCTTGGTAATTCTGAGTTTCAACTCCCTTTATAAGTTTTCTATGGGATTAAGGTCTGGAGACTAGCTAGGCCACTCCACCTTAATGTGCTTCTTTTTGAGCCACTCCTTTGTTGCCTTGACTGTATGTTTTGGGTCATTATCTTGCTGGAAGACCCAGCCATGACCCATTTTTAATGTCCTTGTGGAGGGAAGGAGGTTGTCACTCAGTATTTTAAATGGCTCCATCCATTCTCCCATGCGGTGAAGTAGTCTTGTGCCCTTAGCAGAGAAACACCCCCAAAACATAATGTTTCTACCTCCATGCTTGACAGTGGGGGCGGAGTTCTTTGGGTCATAGGCAGCATTTCTCTTCCTCCAAACACAGTGAATTGACCACGGCACCTTCTCCCAATCACTCACAGAATTATGCAGGTGTTCATTGCCAAACTTCAGACAGCCTGCACATGTGCCTTCTTGAGCAGGGGGACCTTACGGGCACTGCAGGATTTGTGATTTTCGGGATTTTATTTTTGATATTCTATCTCTCAATGTTAAAATTAACCTACCTTTAAAATATAGACTGTTCATGTCTTTGTCAGTGGGCAAACTTACAAAATCGGCAAGGGATCAAATAACTATTTTCTTCACTGTATATTTATTAGACTAATACATAGCATGCCCCAGGACAGTGACTGTAATGGCACGTACATCCAGAGTTTTTGTCCCAAGACAATGACTGCAATCTAAATATATATAAATACTTTGCTTACAGTACAGCACTTAGTTGTGAGCGCTAAAGTCACAGATGTCAATGAGCACTGCACTCCCCCCAGCTTGGTACCACCAACACCATGCTCTACAAAACAGATTTGATGTGGGCCCTCAATGCAGCAGAAGTGACTGGCCACAAACAGTGAGGCAAGAGCAGCTGAGCCAAACACCCAGGTTAGTGTAGTTCATCACTGGTGTGTACAAGGCATAGTGGAGTGAGTTTGGATGAGATGGCTTCCTTCCGTCTCCCTTCCCCACTCACACATGCTCTGTCTCTCCCATATTGAGCTGTACATTCTTGAACAGTGGTTCGATGTAGGTGCTGACTGTAAGTGTAGCAGGAGTCATTCTCGGGTACATGGGTGAGTAGGTGGCACAAAATAGTTCTCCCCAAACACCCAACCTCTGGCTGCAGGGGAAAACCACTGGATTTTCAAAGAGGAGTTTCCAACTAAGGTCTAAGGTTTCAAAATATTTCAAGGCTCCGTTGCAGGTATCCATTGAGATGCCAGTTTTATAGTATCCGTACAGGTACTGCCATAACTCCCAACACACATCACAGTGGACACATCAGGCGACACCTATAACCTCACCTAGTTATATGACACCATACCAGGCTACACCTCTAACCATGCTGAAGTGTATTACATCACACCAGGCCAAAACTCTAACCATGCCCAAGTGTACACAATCTTGCCCAGTTTCCTTCAGCAGTACAGGGTCAACACAACAGCAGCACTAGTAGAGTCTATAAAGTTGTATTTACATAAAATAATATATTGTATATGCATAAATACATTCAAATAGCTGTAAGGCAATTTGGATCCCCGGGACATTCCATCAGCCCAGGACTACAAGACAGCCCCTGGAATCCAGAACTGTCCCGTGGGACCGGAGTGTTTGGGAAGTATGAATACTGCGGGATAACTACAGGATACCAAGGTAAAAAAAACAACAACTTTTTTTACATCTCCCAACGCATTTTTTCTTATTTCCCTGTAACTGGTAGATGAGCCCCAGTTACAGGGGTACTAGAGCCCCCAGCACTGACTCCAGAGATGACCTGAGTCTGACAGATGGCTCTCCACTGCTGTAGCTTTATAATTTATGTGCTTCACATGTCCCCTTTTTTACATATAGAATTCTGCATATATTTTACATAAACACTACTGATGTGGCCCTTTACTAACCTCCACACTCATGTCCTCACAGACCTTCACCTTTCCCACTGCTACTATATACAGGGCCCCTCCTCCTTATCTTTGGTGTTGTATGCTGTAGTGTAATTATATCTGTAAAACCTATAGTGACATCACAAAGCTTCTTTCAGAGCCAATTACACCTATAGTGCAGGGATGGTGAGCTCTTTGTAGTTTTTCTGTGATTTGCACAAAATCACCACAAAATACAAAATTATATCTGCAGCTCTCCCATCTCCTCTTACTGCCTCTCACACTTTTCAACTGTGTCTGTCATTCAGAGCGTTAGCACTCATGTAGTTATCCAACCACATGGTATCAACATTTCTGTTACAAACTGACCCAGGAGATGCTAAGGCATTAATCAGGGGCGTAACTAGAGAAGGCAGGGCCCCAAAGCAAACTTCTGCCCACCTCCCTGACCACGAACATTTACCAGGACATGCAGTTAGATAATGTAGATAATACAAAGGGTAATATCTCACAATACATAACACCATCATAATGCTACCAAAAAATCCCACTATACTTAGACCAACATTACCAATAACACTACTACATGAGGACCTGATTATACCGCCAGAACATGACCACAAATTACCACCACATAATGACTGAATAATACCCCTACGCTATTACTGATCAGGACACAAAGACCAATAGTAATGCCATATAGTGACCATATAGTGGTATTACTAGTGTACACAGCTCTGCAGACTGTTTTATAACCACCATACAGTGACATATAGTGGTAGATACCAGATATAAGGTGCTTTGCAAATAGTTTACTTACATTTAGGGCCTCACAGGTGGCGTCTTGTCTGAGGTGTCGTTCACTTTCTGTTTTCTTCTCTATTCGGTCCTTCAGAGCCCCCTGTAGGTATTCTCCCCCCCACCCCCTTCCTTTTGAGCCCCCTGTAGGTATTCTCAACCCCCACCCCCTTCCTTTAGAGCCCCCCTGTAGGTATTCTCCCCCCCCCCTTCCTTTAGAGCCCCCTGTAGGTATTCTCTCCCCCTTCCCTTCCTTTAGAGCCCCCCTGTAGGTATTCTCCCCCCCACCCCCTTCCTTTAGAGCCCCCCTGTAGGTATTCTCTCCCCCACCCCCTTCCTTTAGAGCCCCCCTGTAGGTATTCTCACCCCCCCACCCCCTTCCTTTAGAGCCCCCCTGTAGGTATTCTCACCCCCCACCCCCTTCCTTTAGAGCCCCCCCTGTAGGTATTCTCACCCCCACCCCCTTCCTTTAGAGCCCCCCTGTAGGTATTCACCACTACCACCCCGTAGCTCAATACTTACCTGGCCGTGCTCCCCCGACGTCTCCGTCTCCTCCCAGCCCCAAGCCTGCTGCTTTAGGCTTGGGGCCGAGGACAGGAAGCTCGGCAGGCGGCGGGTGACGTCACTTCCGCCGCGCCACCTGCAGAGCGATGTACGGCAGGGTCAGGGAGCGCACAGCTCTCCCTGCTCCGCCGTTCATCTTAATTGTATGCGCGTCGCACGGACGTGCATACAATTAAGAGAGAGCCTCTGTGAAGATGCCCCCCCGCGCTCACACCCCCCCCCCCGCCCGCAGCTCTGCACCCACCGCAGTGAACTATTGTGTTCACTACCGGCGGGCCCAGAGCGGCATCACAGGGGTAGCAGAGGTGGTAGCAGCTGCCGCGGGGCCCCCCCAGGCCACCAGGCCCCGTAGCAACTGCTACCCCTGCTACCCCTGTAGTTACGCCCCTGGCATTAATATATATAGATACATTCAAAAGGGATATAAAAAGTTTTCCTAGTTTAGCTTATGTTACTAACATAATAAATACCTAACTCATTTCTGCCTTTCATGCATCCAAAACCTATTTAATGGGAATTTATAAAACAAATAAAATCACAGACTTTTCATCATTTTGGGACATGCTGACATGGGGCAGAAAGTGTATGTTACAGGGAGCTGCCCAGCAAAAACCATGGCAAAACATGTGTGGGGATATGCAATTTTTGCTGTGGCATTAACATGATCAAGGATGTGGTTTAAAAACAAGAAAAAGAACTAGGAAAATATTTCTAGATAAAAAAAAAAGAAAAACAGAATGCCTTGAAAACTGCCAAGTTTTCAATTGCAATGTGTGAATGGAACTGGGAACTCCCTTTCACTACAGTTTAACTCCATTGCATCAGCACATCATCACCACTGCTTAGTAATAAGGTCTCTCCTATATTGTCTGTTCTATACATAACCCGTAAATCATCTAAAGCTCTCCTACATCATTTTGTGCCCCATTTGCCTTGGGTTTATGCTCACTAGGCATAGTATATTCTCGTGCTGTGTCCTGTTTTAATATGACAATAATATGCTGTTAATTAAGAAATATGATTACGATGAAAAAAAGAGTAGTAGTGTACATCTACACTAATAATTGTTACAGAGTTGCATTTAATAAATACATAAACTGGGCACCTTTATTTATATATATACATCACTCCTGCCCTGCTACAAAACACCAGTGACTGTCTGTCCGCTGTCTCTGACATCATGTCCTCTCTCTATCTTAAACTAAATCTCACTAAAACTGAACTTCTTGTTTTTCCCCCATCTACTAACCAACCTCCATCTGCTATTTCTCTCTCAGTATGTGGCACCACTATAACACCTAGGCAGCAGGCCTGCTTTCTTGGGGTTATTCTAGACTCTGATCTGTCCTTCACCCCCTGTAGCCAATCACTCACCCGCTCCTGTCACCTGCACCTCAAGAACATCTCCAGAATCCGTCTTTTCTCAAACAACTCAAACCTCATTGTTGCTCTTATTCTTTCTCGTCTTGACTACTGTAACTCCCTACTTGTTGGTCTTCCTCTCTGTAAACTCTCCCCTCTCCAATCTGTCCTGAATGCAGCAGCCAGGCTTGTCTTTCTTTCCAGCCGCTACATTGATGCCTCTACCCTGTGTCAGTCTCTGCACTGGCTGCCTATTCAGTACAGAATACAACATAAACTCTCACCCATAAGGCTCTCCACAGTGCTGCACCCCCATACATCTCCTCCCTTATCTCTGTCTACCACCCTACCCGCTCTCTCCGCTCTGCTACTGATCTAAGACTACACACCTCACTCATCCGAACCTCCCATGCCCGGCTCCAAGATTTTGCACGTATTGCACCAGTTCTCTGGAACAGTCTATAAGGCAAACTCACAACCCTCACAGTTTTAATTGCGCTCTGAAAACTAAACTTCTTAGAAAAGACTACCAAGAACCATAATTGTTAAACCCACAAATTATGTCACACATTCATCACTTCCTGCACTTTGGCACCCACAGGCACTTAAATGAATATAGATGTATGGTTGGAATGGCAGGTTCATCCACTTTTTATGTATACTACCCTATATTTATGTAACATGGCTGGTCCATTGTAAACCAAGCACTTGTCACCCTTTGTTTCACCCATACACCCTAATAGATTGTAAGCTCTTGCGAGCAGGGCCCTCACACCTCGTGTCTCATTTGTCAGTAGCTTTTTTATAATGTAATGTCTGGGTAGTCTGTGCTTATTCCCTCTATATTGTAAAGTGCTGCGGAATATGTTGACGCTGTATAAATAAAGATTATTATTATTATTATTATACTTTTAAATTATATTTACAATGTTGTAGCAATGAACGCCACAGTCCTGCGTCTAGTCCACGGCTGCGCCTGCTTCTCCAGTCCCTATTGTGAGCCGTGCTGCAGTCCAGGGCACAATCTGCTGGCATACCTGCACCTCTTCTCAGCTGCTGCGGCTTCCGGCTCCATTCTGCCAACTTCCTAGCCAACACCCTTCCTCTGCTTTTCCTAGTGTAGCCGCATCCTTCTGGCCGGCCACTAGGGGGTATATATTTTTCCCCAGCCAATCTTCTTTATCCATGGAGCTTTTAGAGACCCTCTCCTAGCAATCTTTGCCCATTTGTTGGTGTCATTCATTAATGTAATTCCACTTTAGCGTGATTTCTTGGTTTGCCTTACTGTTGCTGTATTCTCCTGCTTCATCCCTGACTTTGCCTTGCATGCTGTCTTCCCTGACCTACTGCTTGTGCCCTGACTACATTCTAGCCTCACCCTCCTGTACCATGCTATCCGGCTCATCGGCTGTCACTATAAGGACATGCATTTGGGGTAGCAACCTGGGAATTTCCTGCAGCAAAGTCTGACTGGCCTTGCAGCGGATTCTGATGCTTAGACTCCACTCCTCGGCATAGGTTACACCAACCCTACTAGGTGACCACACGGATCCACCTCTGGTCCTCAGTGCCAGATCGTCACAAACGTACTTTTATTTTACTTTTAAATATTTCATACAGTTATTTTAAAGGAGGTTTCTCTCTCTACAATGATTAGCTTTTAACATGTAGGAAAAGGTAAAGAAGAATATCCCTTAATACATTGTTTTTTAGATTTTGATTTGGTCAGAAGATTTTATCTCCTCTTAGAGCACACAAGTTTATCTGGTTATCGCCCATCTCTCCCCACCTCTCCCAGCTCTCTCTCTTATCTTTTATTGCTGCAAGCTGCCATCAGTCAGTTTGACCCTGGTGAGTCACTCCCTGCAGAGTCTTATCTCTAGCAATGGAGTTTACCTAACTAAATAAAACTCTTTTGTTTTATAGCATTGTCTACTACACTTTGTAACTCTCCTGCACTCATGTCACCACAATAGACCCACCCACAGTCTGAACAGGAAGTGTGCGTCTAAAGCTGGCTATGGCTCTGTGCAACTGCATGATGAGAAAACCCCTTTAAGCTTATATATTTTATAACATTTTATTCTTAAGTACTTTTTATACTGTCATATAAGGGATATGTCCGACTCTTTCTTAGCTTTACGAATGGTGCAGCTGTGGCGTGACACTATCCAACATCATTGTTCGGAAATCAGGGCCCCGAGCGGTGATGTCAGGAAGTGTCACTTGACTGCTACAGCCAATCAGAGGCTGCAGAGATGATGCTTCATTCGGCCTGAGCGAGAAGACAATAGCAGATTGGCGAAGAGGACTGGGAGACGCATTGCTGTATCGAACATATGTATGTATCGAGTTAACAGGTATGTTTTTATTTTATTTGTTTCCATGCCTCTGCACCATACTTTAAGTTAAAAAGGGGAGTCAGACAATCCTGTTAAGAAATTAAATATACTTTCTTTATAATGTTACAATCCTCTCTTTTCCTTTTATCCTATCAAAGAGCTTGCTGGTATAATTGGTAGAACATCATGAACACTATTTTCTGTATGTACCAGCTAATAATGCAGTTGGTTAACAGGTTTAGCTTATGACATACATCCATAATGACTAACTTTGTTAAAATGATTCCAGGGATAGAGCTCCAGGGTTACATAGGCTACAGGACAAAGCAAGGACAGGAAATTGTGATTGCATAGCAAAACCAATTTGAGTTGTTTTCCACAGAATATCTCCAACATCTATTCAATTAAGTTATATCAGTCAGGATTAAACATTGCAGTACAAAATGACTTCACATCTGGTGAAATAGTGACTCAGATGTCCACATTAATTGTTAGTCCACCACCTTTGAAACTAAGGGACTTCCAAGCAAACATTCTTTTCTATCTATCGTAGTGTTGTCCCATTTGAAGTAGTGCTGATAATATTTCCTACAGGTGCTTCTAACTTAATGTGTCAACCATATGTTAATGTGTTAATCATATCGTTTGCAGTGTACTGTATTGTTAATAAGCCTTTAGTCAAATGTAGACCATATTATACAAATTTGCGTCGCTTTTGATTTTTGGATTTTTATTTGTAGCATACAGTTCTGTAAAAGTTGGCATATTGGGGGGCCTTGACCTGCAGAAGTGTTGCAGACAATTGGTACGAGAACACCAAGATTAATTTATCTCAATGGCACAAGAAGCAGAGCAGGTATCATCAGTTTAACCCTGGCTGCACTTACGGAGGTTGCAGCTCTTCCTTGATTTGGAAAAGCTGTTTTTTGGCACAAAGAACTGCCTTCAGTTTAAGTGGTATGGTAGGCTTGGTGGCTTCTCTCACAATTGTTGCCAAAATAGCCAGAATTTTAACAGCAGTCTCTTTCTGAGGCCTGAAGGACTAAACACCACACCACAAATCTTCAAAAATGCAAGGGTGCAACCAAGAAGACTGATGGCTTTTCCCAAAACCTTCTATGCCACTGTAGATCAAAAGAGGGCTATACCCAGAGTCCTCCCAACACAGCATGCTTTAAATGTTGTTTGTAGGATTGACCACTTGTATGTTAAAGCACTGGTGCTGACGACCACTACCTTTCTCAGTAATTCCTCCTGACTACCTACATACAGAGTGACATATTTATCAATACCGATACTTTAACATCATAAACTTACACAGTTTTAAAATGTACATTTATCATAGCATTTATAAATCTGGAGCATGTTTACTCTTTCTATTAGTTGGCTTTCTTTATTCCACTAATTGCCCCAAAGTATTGGTGCATGCAATCTGAGCCAAGCCCCCTTTCTGCAAAGTCACACCCCTGATGTCATGTTTTTTTTTATACTAGGCAAATAAATAATAAACATTGCAGTGTAAGGTGTGGGTGGTGCTCGCAGCCCGTGTCTAACGGCGAGTGGGGCACTGGCTCAAGTGTGTGATCAGGGATGTGTGAATGGCACTGGCTGATGTGTAGTGGGCCAGATTAACTGTTTCTGAGTTATACTACGTCTGTGTCAATACATCTTATAGAACTCTGGTCTGCATATTGCATTTTTGAGGGCCATTTGCTTGCCGCAGCAGCCCAGATTACCTTCATACATGTCGCGCAAGATGAGCATCTGGCACCTCAACTGTGCATGCATCTGTGTGACTGTATTCTGCAGGTCTCTAGTCCTGCTTCTCCCTTGCTCCCTCTTAACTCTTTCTCTCATTTCTCTAAGTTTCCTTCTCTCCCATCCATTTAGTGATTCTTCTTAAGCTGTTGTTACTGCCCTCTCCTGCTTCACAGCTTGCAAGTGTGCAGGTGACTCCTAGCTTAGTAGGTACCAGAACATAACAGGAACAACAGAACTGTGCTTGAGATGGCAGGTTCCCCTTTATAAGCCAGCAACCCCTCCCTAATTCTTCCGAGGATCCCCTGGTATTCCTCTTTATTGGCTGCAGGCCCCACATGCTTCTTAGTGCTGAAAGCACCGGTGCTCCTCTCAAATGCACAATTATCATAAAATATATAAATCAAACAATTTGTACACACATTGAACTGGGACCACTGGTAGGGTGGTTGCACACTCTACAGCAGCAGAATTGTCTACATAGTGGAAAGACAGGAAAGGCGTACTATCCAAAACTACATAATTTTGCAGGCAAAACTGTGGTCAGTTATATCCTAACAAAGGGACCACAATATTACACTAAAGTCTGCTATTTTTCAGTGTTATAAGCAATATACTATAATTTAATGTGGTGGTCACCTTTCTAGGGGCGAAATTCATTGCTTAAAAGGGTATTCCCATCTCATTGATTAGGCAAAGGTAAATAAAGATTGTTACCAAATACATTGCTTCTCCAGTTTTGCTTCCTTCACTTAGAGCAGTTCTTATTCCGTGCCTGTTTACACAATCTTCTCTAGTTACCCACCACTTCTCTCTGCTCTAACCTTGGCCATGCTGTTGACATCATCATCTGCTGTGTCTTATTAGCAGGACAAAGCTTCTCAGTCTTTGATCATACCTAGTGACCTAGGCACCATCTTATCAGAACTGCAGAGCACATTCATGTGTAATTATTAAATATAGAGCTAACGGTGTGTGTTGACAGCTTTTAAGTATTTTTTTCTCTCACTAGATGCTTCCACGTTATTATTATTATTATTATTATTATTATTATTATTATTATTATTATTATTATTTTGGAGCGCCATTAATTCCAGAGTGTTGTACAAGCCAAGTACATAATATAAAACAAATACATTAACACTAAGTAAGATACTGATATGGATGGAGAGAAGAGCCTGCACATGACAGCTTACAATCTACAATGAAGTGATGGGAGACAGAAGGTGAGGGATGGACATGTGTGCATTATGGTGTATTGGCAGCGGTGTTATTGTAAATTGTAGGCTATCTTGAACAGATGAGTTTTTCAGGTTGCTTTTGAAACTAGTAAAATGGCGGAGAGTCTGATGTGTTGTGATAAGTCCCAGAGTATGGGGGATGCACAAAATAAATCTTGTAGACTGTTGTATGAGGAGCTGACAAGAGGAGACCAAAGAAGAAGGTCCTTTGAGGAGCGGAGATTGCGTGAAGGGAAGATATTGTGAGATTTTATGTAATTGTTACCAATTATATATTGCTAACAATGACATATTTATCTAGGCAATGAGTATCCATTGGAGGAATTGGCAGAGATGAGAGGCAGATGAGTAGCGAGGAGAGAAGTGGATCAGCTGAGCAACGACGTTGAGGATGGTTTGAAGGGGGTAAGAGTGCTAGGTAGAAGGCCACAAAAGAGTGTTGCAGTAATCCAGGTACGAGATGATGAGGGCATGAACAGGCAATTTTGTGGGGTCAAAGTCAATAAAGGAATGGATCCGGGAAATATCTTTCAGGTGGAGGCAGCAGAAGGTGATCAGGGCTTGGATATGTGGTTTGAAGGACAGGGCAGTCAAGGGTTATCCCAAGGCAGCGGACTTGTGGGACTGGGGTGAACATGGAGCCATTGAATTTAATAGGTAGGATGAGGAGATGGAGTGGGACGGGGCAAAGGTGATGAACTTTGTTTTCTACAAATTGAGTTTGAAAAAGTGGGAGGAGAAAAGATAGATATTCAGTACTCACTAAAAGTTAGGGATATTTGGCTTTTGGTTGAAATTTCAGGATTAACATCTTTTTAAAAAAAATAAACTAAATGAGACCATCTCAACTTAAGAATGCACATGTCCAACTCTTCAGTGTTTCAGTACTTTTATCATATTTTGCTGGTCTCTAACAAGGAGCTTAATGGCAAAATTCACAACAGGATGCTCTCAGACAGAAGTGGCCACTGAGTTTAGATTGTCAAATAGTGCCATCAGCAACAGAGATACAGAGAGACTGGAAGAGTCACAGAAAGGCAAAGAAGTGGATGTCCATTGGCAACATCACACAGTGATGACCTCTGCATTGTAAACAATGCCCTGTGGAACCGGATGATGAATTCCACACAACTCCAGGCATGTTTATGGGAGGTTAAAGACATCCAAGTGTCACATCAGACCATTCATAAACATTTACATCAGCGTGGTCTGTGTGCAAGATGACCCGACCATACCACCAGGCACAGGCATCATCACTTTGCATGGGCCAGGGAGCATCTATGCTGGATGAAGGACCAGTGGTCCTTAGTGCTGTTCCGTGATGAAAGTTGATTCACTCTGAACAGAAATGATGGCTGAAAACGATGCTGGAGACGTCAAGGAGAGCACCAGAGCACGTGCCGGTCTTCGAGAACGCAGACCACACTGATGTAAATGCCTATGAATGGTCTGACGTGACACTTGGTTGCCTCTCACCTCTCTTAAACATTCCTGGAGTTGTGTTACATTAATCATCCAATTCCGCAGGGCATTGTTTACAATGAAATAGTCATCAGTGTGTGATATAGCCAGAGGACGTCCACTTTTTTGCCTTTCTGTGACTCTTCCAGTCTCTCTGTATCCCTGTTTAATTCCTTAGCAATCCTGCTACATAGTCAGCAGGTGTTAGCTGCTAGTTGTAGTTAACACCTGGCAGTTACAGCGTGAGATGGTGTCGGCGCCATCCCGTGCTGTTTAACACCGCGGCAAACAAGGCCTCATTCTAAATGGCCTCACTTCGATCACAGCTCCCACAGCGAAATGTGTATACAATGCATTAGGCTGTATAAAATTATCGCGCCCCCTAGTAGTGAAGTACTCTAGGGGGACTCAAAGTTAAAGTAATCCCCCCTTTCACCATTTTACAAATAAAACAATAAAAAAGTTACACATATTTTGTATTGCCGCGGCTGAAAATGTCCGATCTATTAAAATATAACATAATTTATCCTGTACACTGAAAACCGTAGAAGAAAAAAAAAATTGCTTGGTCAGTTCACGTCCTCTAAGAATTGGAATAAAGTTGATGAAAAAGTTGAATGCATTACAAACTGCTACCAATAAAAAGTACCCTTCGGCCTAGTTCACACGGATTATTCAAGCCGTAATTGCGGGATGGATTTTGCCCGCAATTAAGGGGTGAGGAAGGGGCGGGGGCCCTTACATTTTGATTATCCACGGCGTGTATCCCGCCGGGATAATGAACATGTCACTTTCTCCCCGCCCGGCGTATTCGGCGAGCAGGGAGGAGAGACGGAATCCACAGTTCTCTATGATGGCTGGGACGGATTCCAGCCATATTGCAGCGCAGTACGGCGCGCAATATGGCTGAAATCCGTCCCTGCAATAAGCCATGTGAACAGCCCTTTCAGCCTGCAAAAAGATGCCCCCTCACTCAAGTCCATAGTACAAAAAAGTTATTGGTCACAGAAAATGTCACTATGGCGCAAATTTCAAAAATGTTTGGATTTTTTTTACAGTACCAAAACATAACGAAAACCCTGCATATTTGGTATTGACGGAATCATATCGACCTGTAGATAGAGAGAATACATTATTTATACTGGAGAGTGAAAACAAATCCGCAATCATGTCGCAAGTACAGTTTTTTTCACATTTGACCCACTTGGAATTCCTTTGCGGTTTCCTAGTATGTTCTATAGTACAGTGAATAACACCATTAGAAAGTGCATTTGGTCCCGCAAAATAAAAGGCCTCATATGTCTATGTAGGTTGAAAAATAAAGAAGTTATGGCTCTTGGAAGGCGAGGATGGAAAAAAACAAATGTGTCTACTAAAAAAAACCACCAGGTCCTTAAAGGGGTTTTCTCGCTACGAAGATCATAGTTCAAATGGAGGGGACCCAAAATCTAAGCATGTTCGTCCTTGGTTACCATAAGCAAAGTGCTGTGGTTTAGGAGAACGGGGTGCTTGTTTAGTGCTTGGGAACAAAGTGAGAGCTCCGGTCAGGGGTGGGTGGAAGAGAGCGAGAGAGAGAGAGAGAGAGAGAGAGAGAGATGCCTGCGGGGGTTTATCACTCACAGCAAGCAGTGGTAGGTGAGAGTTATGAGTGCGGGGGTTGGTCACTGACAGAAAACAAGCAGTGGTATGTGAGACATATGCGTGCGGGGGTTGGTCACTGACAGCAATCAAGCAGTGGTAGATGAGACGTATGCATGCGGGGGTTGGTCACTGACAGCAGTCAAGCAATGGTAGGTGAGATGTATGCGTGCGGGGGTTGGTCACTGACAGCAATCAATCAGTGGTAGGTGTAATAATCTGCAGGATATATCACTGTGTGTGAGAGACAGAGAAAAAAAAATCACCCATCTTTCCCAGAGTCCTGAACGTCAAATGCCCATTCTAATTACAAAGTATGTAGGGAGAGCGAGAAATGTCAATATACACTATGGAGTTACACAGCTGAGAACCTTTCCCTTTCCCCGGCTCACACAGAATGAATTCTCACATGCACACTTTGGGGCTAGTCTGCAGAGAGAGAAGATACTCCCTGCTGGGAGGAGAAACACCCCCCTCCATTTCAGAAGCTCTGCTCAGCAACCAGTATAATCAACTGCCAAATGATGAAACGAGACTACCCCTTTAACCCCTTACCGACCTATGACGTATGAGTACGTCATACTGCCGGTAAGCGGCTTTGAAATGGGATCGCAGCGCGATCCCATTTCATAGCTGCTGGGTGTTAGCGGCTAATCGCTAATATCACCTGCCGTTTCAGCGCAGGTGGGTGGCGTCGCCCACCTGCACTGTTTAACCCCTCAGACGCTGCCGCGGCATCTGAATGACTGAAAAGCGGTGCCACTCACCGTTTTTCAGCCCAATCGGGACAACAGTGATAAGATTGCTGAGTCTCGATGGGCTAACATGACAGTGCAGAGCCTTGTGAAGGCTCTGATCGCTGCCATGTTCCTGTTAGCCCCACTTCCGTCCGCAGACAGGAAGTGGGGAAACCGCCATCTTTGTACACCCTAATACATTGCCTATGCAATGCATTAGGCTGTATTAACGATCGCGCCCCCCAGTGGTCAAGCACCATAGAGGGACTAAATGTTAAAGTAAAAAAAAAAAAAAAAAAGATTTAAAGTACAAAAAAAAAGTATTAAAAGTTCAAATAATCCTCCTTTCCCCATTTTACAAATAAAAACAATAAAATAATGAAAAAGTTACACATGTTTGGTATTGCCACGTCCGAAAAAGTATGATCTATAAAAATATAATCTAATTTATCCCGTATGCTAAACACCGTAGAAGAAAAAAATTCCAAATGCCAAAATTGCGTTTTTTTTTGGTCATTGCATGTCACATAAAAATTGGAATAAAAGTGATCAAAAAAGTTGCATCCATTTTAAAGTGCTAGCATTAAAAAGTACACCTCTGCCTGCAAAAAATGCCCCCTCACTGACGTCCGTAGGTGTTAGTACAAAAAAGTTACTGGTCACACAAAACGGCGAGGAGGAATGTTTAAATCCCAATTTAATCCCCTAAATTTGTTGGGTGATTCAGGGATCAAACAACTGTTGGGAATTTTGCCATTAAACTCCATGTTGGAGATCAGCAAGTTGTGCAAAATGTACTGAAACATTGAACAGTTGAACAAGTGCATTCTAAAGTTAAGAGATGGTCTCATTTAGTTCATTTAAAAAAATTTTAAATTCATCCTGAAATTTTAACCAAAAGCCAAATATCCCTAACTTTTTGTGAGTAGTGTAGATGATAGACATTCTGGAATTGTAGAAAGCAGATAGTTGTCATCTGCGCCGAGATGTAGATTTGAGTGTCGCCAGCATACAAGTGGTACTGGAAGTCATGTGACGCTATAAGTTGACTTAGACCAAGGGTATAGAGAGAAAAGCATAGTGAGCCCAGGACTGATCCAACAGAGGGAGGGCGAGAGGAGGTGGTGGTGCGAGATTAAGAGGTGGTGAACTTCCAATCAGAGAGGTAAGATGAGATCAAAGAAAGAACCAAGGATGTGATGGCAAAGGAAGTGAAACTTTGTAGGAGTGGTGAGTGATCTACTGTATCGAAGGCAGAGGATAGGTCTAGGAGATGGAGCTCAGAGTAGTGGTGTGAGCTTGCTACAACAAGCCTTGGCCGATTTTGAGGCTGGATGAAATGTGGGGATGAAACTAATGTATTGAGTCCACTCATGACAAATACAGCTCTACTACCTCACATTTCTGGCCAGACATCCAGCTTGGATGTTGTAATTGTTTTTAACATACCCTCCATCAGTAATTTCCCTGTAACAGGATCAGCTAGGTATCCTGTAGGTTACTGCTCTGTGATGGCCTCAGCCATTTAAAGAGGACCTGTCAGCTTTCCTGCTTTGTCTGTTTAGTCAGGGCCATCTTAACACTGTTATGGGCCTGTAAGAGTATGTAGGGATAGCTATACTTGTGTTAGGATTTTGTGACACATTATGTTGCTATGGAAAACCAGGATGCTAGGTGGCCTGGTTATAGCAAGCAGAGGGTTAACACTTCAAAGCTAATTTCAGGCAGTTTTAGCCTGTGTTTTGGGGGTACAGTAAGGTAGCAGGAGCTGTACAGCCAATCAGAGAGCTCAGGGGGTGGAGCGGGGCTGGAGAAGCAGGGGGCTAGTTGCTGCAGAGGGGGATCAGTGCTTCAGAGTGTGACAGTCCGTCTGTGTGTGACCACATTGAGACAGGGAAAGAGCAAGCCCCTCAAGGAGGTGCCCAGTGGCATGAGGGATGGATGCTTCTTGTGCTGTCGTGGGCAGACAGGCCTGCAGGGCCAAGAAAATGTACATAGAGTTTAAAGCAGAGACAACCGGGATTGAGGCCAGGGAAGGTTCTCTACCTCTAGGAGGCCGCAGGAGATCCAGGACAGAAAGGAACGAGCCGTTGGGCAGCTACACTAAACCAGCAGGTACCCTGGAGTGGCTAAGCTTTCTGATCGACGTTGGAAACTCAGGAAGTATAGGGAGAAGGTTAAAGGGGGCCTCTCCGTGAATATGCGATTGCTGGTGTGGCCGGAATCCAACATGCTGGCCTCCAAAGTGGATTTGAAGTAAAGCCTCAAAGAAAAAAGTTGTGTCTAGTTATTGACTGCCAGTGCACTACAGGTCCCGCACCACACCTCTCCCAGCGATACTAAAAGAACCTCAGGATACCAGGGAAACCTGAGGGTGAGGGTGATTTCTTGTGGTAATGAGTGGACGCAGTCGGGGTGCCTCCAACATAGTCACCCCATACCCCCATTGCTTTTCCAGTTTTAAACCCCCCACTAAACCTCTCTCCCCGACCTACACAACCACTCACAAGCATGGTTTTTCGCTGTGTGGCATGTCCGCAGGCTAGGCCACACAAGTCATGTAACAACTTCATGTGGTCGGTCATTCTGTGTTCCCAGGCCAGGCCATGCAGCAACTCATAAGTAAAATTTGTTTCTGCATGACCTGGCCTGGAAGCAGAGGATGGCTGACTGACCACATGAACTTGTTATATAAGTTACTGTTTGACCTGGGTGCAACCTCTCCATCACGTGGTCATCCATCCTGTGCCTCAAAGCCACACAGCAGCTCATATAACAACTTCATGTGGTCAGTCAGAAATCCTGACCCATGTCACTGTCCCCCAAAGCTTCTCTTAAAATATAGCAACTGCTATATGGCAGTTTCTATATCATAAAAGAGGCTATATTGTAAAAGTGTCTTTGGGGGACAGTGACATGGGTCAGGATGGCTGACTGACCACATGAAGTTGTTATATGGTATAATAACTGCATGTGGTCAGCCATCCTGACCCATGCCACTGTCCCCCACTTTTTTGATGTGTCGGCCCAGAACTCTGAGGAGAACTGCGTTACAGGTGGATGACTGGCAGCTGCTGCAAGGAGTCTGCCTGGGAGAGAGGTGGGCTGCAGAGACGAATTGAGGTGGACAAGCGACAATGAAATGGTGGGGGGAATGGAGGAAAATGAATGCCGGCTGCTTTCACTGCCATACAGTGCTTCTTTGCAGCGCAGCAGGGCGGCAGTGAAAGATAAAGATGAAACCGGTCTGCCTACGCTGTAAATAGCCATGTGTATATACGGCAGTGAAAGCAGGGTCGTCCTGACAGCCATGCCTGAGCATGATTCTTTATAGTAAAAGGTAAAGCAGGGACCAGGTAACAGAAAGCTCCAAGCTGTATTCAATGTGCAGAGTAGGCCATGCTTGATGGGCCTTGTGCTATGGGTCCCGCTACAGCATTGTAAAGACGACCTGCGTTTAGTAATACTACCTGCCCATTAATAGAACATGTTTTGTAATCTATGGCTGACATTCCATGCTCCTGTGAATTTATAAACAAATTACGATTGGGTTGTACAAAAAAGGAGAGCTCTAAAGAAGTAGTTGATTGGTTTTGAAATGTACACCTTTGAAATTTGCTAGGAAAAAGTTTCCATTCTTGCTGCAAAATTTTACTTTACTACAATTTCACCAATAAAAAGCACATGATCATTCGCTCATCTGTGCACTGGCAAAGTAAATAAAGGCTCTGCTTTTATGTTTAGCTGGTGATTGGTAGCCAGCGACATGTCTTAAACAGGAATATAGTGATCTCTTAAATTACAATGTTAATTTGCTTCAGGAAAACTATTGTAACTTGAAACTATTGTTGGGACAATAACTCTGTGGAAACAAGTACATTGATCCCTCAAGTTACAGTATTAATTGGTTGTGGGATGACCATTGTACGTTAAAACGATTGTAACTCCAGATTCTCAATGGAAAGCTATAAATAGATTCCAAAGTACCATTATGTCAGCTCACCATAATCCAAAATGAAGATGAAAGGAAGTGAAGCAGATACTGTAACTAATACAGATAAAGCAAGTCCTTACATATAACAGCCAGAAAGAGAGCTGCTGGAAACCACGGGTATACTTATTGTGACGCCTCACTTGCGTTCGGACGCCCTTCTGGAACGTCCTGGGGGTATTTTGCTCACAGATCGCCACTTGGGTAAGCAGATTGGCACTCAAAGGTTTCTTTCTTTCTGGCCTCAGCCTGTTTTATTTTGGCACAGGTTGTCAGAATTCAGCAATAAACAAAACAGATCATAGGCCGCCTGGCCACTAACTTTACCTGAAATAGAGACCCTCTTCATCTGTGGTCTGAACCTGCCGTTCAGCCACATAAATACAAACAATTACCAGTTCCACTGGTTTCCAGCTTCTCGCAAGCCTCTGGGGGGGCCAGAGCCTCTCTCCAGCTCCTCCACACTCAGGTAGCATACCACACCCCACCTGCATTCCTAGGCTATTTAAAGGCCTCCAGGGATTAGTCAAAAACCTGTCCTGGAACATGCATTTCCATCACTAGCATTGCAGCCATGCTAGCTACCTGTGTAGGTCGAAACGTTGTAAGTCGGGGAAAAAAGGAGAAAAAAAGGTGTAACACAAATGTGAACACATAAGTCCAGCATTTACAAACTGAATGAGCAATAAAACTTAGATTTTAATAAATGCCATTAAAACATCAAAACATCAAAAAAAGAAACAATAGATAAAATTAAAAAAAAGTTGTACAGCTACAATTGAGGTGTTTTAATTGGCCTTATTAAAAACTATGTTTTATTTTTCATTTAGTTTGTGGATGCTGGACTCGTGTGTTCACATTTGTGTTTTACATTTTTCCTCCTTTTTTCCTATTATCCGAGTAATGGCTCGGTGTTGTGGTCATGTGCATCCAGCTTCTTTTTCTTCTTTATTAACAACATTTTTGTATATGTACCTTGCCTTTTTTAGGTGAGCTGGAATTTGCAAAAAACTTGTTCTTTAGTAGAATTGGGTCAAAGTACATTGTCTCTTGTATTTATGTAACTAACCTCTTCTGTCCTGTAAAATCTTCATTGTCTCCAGCTGGAGAGGCTCCCTTTCCAAAGTCAATAAATGAAAGTAAAAGGGAGTGATTTCTAAGAGTGGCAGAGGACAGTTAGGTAAGTACCCTTTTTTATTTTCTCACCTACCCTGGCCCCATTTAAATTTAATATTTTTTTTCAGTAGACAACCCCTTCAATGACGTTCCCATTAACAGTGTACTTATTAAAATTTCTGTGACTGTTCCATAAATCTGTGTAAGGCTTGGGTTGTTTCAATGTGAATGTTGAAGAAATGACCCAGTTCAAATGTATGAAAATTATTTTCAGTCACAGAAATTAGGATTTATTGATTCATGGAGGAACACCTGGGTCAATTGACATACAATAAATTAAAACTGTACTACAATCAGATATATTATACATATCTCTATCTCAGTACAGTTCTGAACTATACAAGGAATATTGCATACAGTAATATATTTTAGTATTTCAGCAATTTAGTATTTTACAATGTCTAATTGTCCTAAAATTGGTATGAATAAATTGTATAGAACAGTCCTCTTTTGTGACCACACAGATCTGATACTGTGTATCCTTGGATGATAAGAAGCAATATTGTACAACACTGTAGAGAGTATTATTTAGAATTGTAACAGCTCTCCTTAAGCATGCCCATTTCTTGGTCTGCCAAGATTATTAAGTGCCAGATATGTCAAGAAGTGAATCCTTGTCAAGTATTCTTTGTTTAGCAGAGGGGAGAAAAGAATTGTTTTTCTTTCCCACGGAATCATTTCAGGACCTCCTGTACCTAACCGCAAAACCATCTTACGTCAGAGATTAACTTTCAGAGTTTTGGAGAGACATTCAGAAATAAATCTGTAGTTGTGACTAAAGGAGATTTTTTTTTTATTTTTTTTTTTTTTTTTTAAACTGTACAACTTCATGCATTTCTAAGAACACCAGCTTCAATATCTTTCCGACAAAGATTCAGATTACCTAGAGAAGAAAACAAAACATATGGGAATTAATCAAACTCTAAAAGGGTTGTCTGGTGGAAAAAAAAAAGTTTTCTAAACAATGTGTTTTCAAAAGTTAGGTGCTTTTGTAGTATACTTTTATAGCATTTTCTGTAGGCTTACAGCACTTTTTCATTAGCTGGTTTGAGACAGGAGCTCAGTAGTAACAGGTGTCTTGACACACAGAAAACAGCTCTGTGTCAAGCCCAGAAGATCAAAGGACTAGAGAAGTTTGGCTTTTTTGAGGGCAGCTTCCCAATGCTTTCAACATTAAGTAATATAATGTTGTACCGTGTTAGCCATAGAAAGTAGTAGAAGAGTGAAGAAATCAGGCGATACCTTTTAGAGGCTAACTGAGTATATTTGATGGTGAGCTTTCGAGAGAACTAGCTCCCTTCTTCAGACATGATGATATACAAGAAATTGAAAATTCACAAGCCTGTGAATTTTCAATTTCTTGTATATCATCATGTCTGAAGAAGGGAGCTAGTTCTCTCGAAAGCTCACCATCAAATATACTCAGTTAACATTAAGTAAGTCACAGAGGGCATGCTCTAAAACCGCAGTTAAAAGTGAGAATGATAAACATAGCAGGGTTAAGGATACTGGGACTTGTAGTTTTACAGGATAAAAACAAAATGCTTTTAAATAGGAAGTGGTTCTACTAGGCTGCAGAAAAGGGAAGCTACATACAGCACATGATTGAATAAATTAGAACATAAATCACTACAGGGAGATAAATAAAGAGTCATCCAAGGTATGTGAGATTTTTTATTTTTTGGGGTAAGTCACACAACCCCTTAAAGAGTCATGATATTAACCTTTGAGATCTGTTGGAACACCTCAAACCAGTTAATACAACTTGTTAATTTAAAAAGGAATTCTAATGATCCAGGTCACTGTGATAGGGAAATGGCACTCTGTAACCACTGTGTTGCTTTCTTGTCTGCACTACAGTGGTAAAGCTGCCAAAAGTATTGGAATACTACATAAGTTTGTACTATCATCTATAAATATTCAGTTCATGTACTTGTAAAGCTTCAGCATAACAGTTAATTAATGAATATATGGACTGACAAGCATCATAAATCTAATATTTCATTATGGACAGGATCCAATAAGGCTGCTGTTTTCAGGTGGTCCACATTACATTTTTGCGGAGATCTGTGGGAGAAGCAAGGGTTCTGGCTTACATGCATATGTAACTTTACTGGCACACTGGAATTGCTGTAGAGCTCTTATGCATATCTATTCCCTTCCCTCCACCAGCAAATAGGTCATATATTTCAACATTTGAAAGGACTGAAAGGGTCTCATGGAACAGAAAGGAAGACATTTTATTTTTATTACAAATAAAAATAATAATGAATAAGAGGTATTTTTGACATAAGAGTGTAAAGTACATTCATGTATTAGGAAACCTCTCCTTTCCTTTTTTCCTTCCTACGTTAATTATCATTAACAAAAGGAAAATCCCGATGGTGATGTCTTAATAGCTCAATAAAAATAGAAACTATTTATTAAAGTGAAATTAGTTTACCTTGAAGTTTTTATAAATGGAAAAGTTTAGAGAAGAAGTTTAGGCATAACATCCATGTACAGCACCCTAATAAATAGCTGTAAAGCAGATATATACCAGATATATATACTGTACACAGGGCCACATAGCATCCAGCTAAATATAACTGGTTTAAGAGCAGTTTTACCCACAAAATCATGTTGTCATTAGTAATAAACTTGAAAAACATGCCAATGTGCAGCAAAACTGCAGGCTGGCACAGTTTTAATGCATGTTGAAGAGCTTTTGGTCAAGATAGTTATGCTTATACGCACCCTAAGATTTGAGAAAGCAAACTTACTATGAAAGAGTAACGACAATAATATCACTATTGTCTTTGTTTCTAGTGGTGTCGAAGAGGTCAGTGTGTGAAATATGGTGATGAAGGACCAAAACCTACCAATGGTCAATGGTCTGACTGGTCTGGTTGGTCATCATGCTCCAGGACATGTGGTGGAGGTGTCTCATATAAAGACCGCCAGTGTAATAACCCACGGTATTTATTATTTTTTCATTTCTTCAATAATTTATGTTGACTTACCAACTATTAATTGTGATTTTCATCACTAGTTCCTTTTTAAGGTGAATATCTTAAGATACTGTTTATATTTTGTTTATACGTGAGCTCAATGCCTATGCACTTTAATGCTTGCATAGTTTTATTATCTCTGATGATTTCTCTCTGTGGCTTTTGTCAGAGTTCCTAGAGTTAGGTCTTTTGTTCTGATTGCTTTTTGCCCATCCATTAAAAATCTGTTATCTGCTACTTTATGATGGGACTCACATTCCATAAAGTTGCCTCAAATGCACTTGTCTCCAATATGCACTCACACTTTTTTTTTTACTCTTTGCCATCTGCCTCTTAGTGGATGTTCACACGATGAGTAAAATTTACTTGTTGGATTCTGCTGTTGCCGTTCCAGCAAGTATTTTTCAGGCTTGTTACATGTGTTTTCGGATTTGGTTTACTCACGTTTCCAGTCAGAATCACTCTCATTCATTGCTACTGTATGTGGTTTTGGGCTTCTACTACATGAGGTTTTAAGTCATCCCCATTGACTTCAATAGGAAATTTCCAGGTGTTTTCCAAATGGAATATGACCGAAGAATCAACATGTTCATAGTTTTTTTTTACAGCGGTTTTGAAAATGATTGCCGACAATACTTCAGTGCACATTTTGTATTGGGGTCAATGGGAATGGTTTTCTTTCAGTTTTAGATGAGTATTTTATACTCATCTTGTGGACAGAGCCTAAAGCTGATGGCAGACATGACAGTTTTTGGGGTAATAAGGCTCTGTTCACATCTCTGTTTTTATTCCTTGTTTTCGGATTAACCATAAGAACATGAAGGAAGAGAAACACAAACAGGACACAGTGGACACCATTAACTCCTTAACGACCGTCCACCATCTCTTGAAGTTGGCTGGTGCGGGTCGTTTGTCTGCAACGACATCTTTTGGCGTCGCTGCAGACACTGGAGTTTGCGGCGCCCAGCGCCACAGCTGCACTGGGATCGGGGCTGTACTGCACAGCCCTGATCCCAGAGCATCTCCTGCGAGCACCGTTAAGAGGGGGATCCCCCGCACCCCGTTGCTTTAACCCTTTGATTGCGGCGGATCGTCACCGCAGCGCAATCAAAGGGTTTCCCTGCTCTGTCAGGTGATCAGAACACCCGGTGACCCGACAGAGCCAGGGGAACGACAGCACAGTCAGCCTGGGGACCTTGAGATGCCCCAGAGCTGTCTGTGTGATAAGCCAGTGACCAGGACAGACTGTGTGCTGTCCTGATCACTGCCTGTGTTAGACTGACACACATTATAATGTATTAGCATATATGAATATGCTAATACATTACTATGTCGTTAAAAAAAAAATAAAAGTTAATGTAAAATACACAAAAAAAGTTCATTAAAAAAAAAAAGTGAAAGAAGTGTAAAAAAAATAAGAATTAAAAAAAAATTTAATATTAATAAAATCAATAGAATAATATCATAATTTATTTTTGCATGCTGCAAGCTAACTTACAGTCTTGAAAAGCGCTCTAGGTAACACCCCACTTTAACTTATATATTATTTGTACCCATTAAGTTGTCTGTAACTTCACCAGAAAAATTAGCTCTGCATGCTGCCGTATTTTATTTTGGCAAATATGACAAAATCTGCAACAGTGGCTTGAAAATGTACTCAGATCATTAGACAGCTATCTCATGTCATGCGATAATTTCTGATATACTATTGAGGGGAAATTAGTTGTCATATGTCTATTAGTTGTTATGTATCTATTGAAAGTCCTGCTTTTTTGCTGATATAAAGCAACATAAGCTATTATTTAAGAATAATAAGGCTTGATTTCTTCTTCCTCTCTGATATAGAGCCCCTAACTTAGCCTACATGTCCCATGATGCCTTTAGCTTTTCAGAAGTAGCATGGGCAGAGTCTTATCTTACTTTGATTGCTCTGCTCAGTCATCTGTAAATTCTTAAACAAATAATTGCCAAAAATGCTATGTGAAACCACCATGAGGCCTCCTTCACACATGTTTTTTTTGTATTTTTATGCATTGTTAAGAGTATTTTGGATGACTCTTTTATTCAAACAATTTTTTTAATTTTTATCTTTTAAGGCTATTTTTGTTTCTTGAGCATGCTGTATCTTACAAAAATCCATGTCTCCAAAAAACACACCAAGAATGAAAGAAAAAGCCACAAAAAAAACAATGCTTGTAGTGCATTGTAGACTTCATTGCTTGCTTTCAGCAAACATCTGGCTTTAACGTTTTAAAAAAATGTGTTAATATGTAAATACACTAATTGACAAAGGAACAAAGCACCCAGAGAGAAATGTGAAATTGCTGCAAGACAGGACACGGCCTGCATATACACTCACCGGCCACTTTATTAGGTACACCATGCTAGTAACGGGTTGGACCCCCTTTTGCCTTCAGAACTGCCTCAATTCTTCGTGGCATAGATTCCACAAGGTGTTGCAACGATGCTCAATTGGTACCAAGGGGCCCAAAGAGTGCCAAGAAAATATTCCCCACACCATGACACCACCACCACCAGCCTGAACCGTTGATACAAGGCAGGATGGATCCATGCTTTCATCTTGTTGACGCCAAATTCTGACCCTACCATCCGAATGTCGCAGCAGAAATCGAGACTCATCAGACCAGGCAACGTTTTTCCAATCTTCTACTGTCCAATTTCGATGAGCTTGGGCAAATTGGAGCCTCAGTTTCCTGTTCTTAGCTGAAAGGAGTGGCACCCGGTGTGGTCTTCTGCTGCTGTAGCCCATCTGCCTCAAAGTTCGCCGTACTGTGCGTTCAGAGATGCTCTTCTGCCTACCTTGGTTGTAGCGGGTGGCTATTTGAGTCACTGTTGCCTTTCTATCAGCTCGAACCAGTCTGCCCATTCTCCTTTGACCTCTGGCATCAACAAGGCATTTCCGCCCACAGGACTGCCGCTCACTGGATGTTTTTTCTTTTTTGGACCATTCTCTGTAAACCCTAGAGATGGTTGTGCGTGAAAATCCCAGGAGATCAGCAGTTTCTGAAATACTCAGACCAGCCCTTCTGGCACCAACAACCATGCCACGTTCAAAGGCACTCAAATCACCTTTCTTCCCCATACTGATGCTCGGTTTGAACTGCAGGAGATTGTCTTGACCATGTCTACATGCCTAAATGCACTGAGTTGCCGCCATGTGATTGGCTGATTAGAAATTAAGTGTTAACGAGCAGTTGGACAGGTGTACCTAATAAAGTGGCCGGTGAGTGTATGTCTCAGGTAGATATGTAAATGCTTACAGGTGTGGTCTGATTAGACACTGGGTTTTGCCAAAATAGGGCATAAAAGTGCTCCAGCCCCTGCCCTGGAAAAGGCTCTCACAGGCTACCTTTAGGTAGTATACTTCTGGGTGAGAGATCGTTGACTGCTAGATGTGCCTCTAAGATTAACTTGAAGACATTTTGCTTAGTTGACTAATAAAAAAGTTATTTTAAATTATATGTGTGTATGACATCTGAAAACCTGTAGTTCATGCTACAAAATCTAAACCTCAAATAGTGATATTGCCATAAAAATAAAAAGATTATGACAACATATAGAGGTCTGGAAAAACAAAAAGATTATAAGAAGTACAGCACCCACATTCTCTAGCAATAACATAGTTATAGCGTTACATAGTTTGTGAGGCTGAAAAAAGACAGACATTCAAACAGTTCAGCCTATTGTCCTATAATGTTGGTCCAGAGGAAGGCAAAAAACCCTATGAGGTAAAAGCCAATTGTCCTCATTTTAGGGAATACATTTCTTCCTGACTCCAATCTGGCAATTGGAATAAATCCATGAAACATCCCAGATTCCGACTCAACATAGCTTGTTATATTACTGCACTCTAGAAATACATCCAGGATCTTTTTGAACTCTTTTTCGAACAAGTTCATATGGCAGAGAGTTCCACAGTATCACTGCTTTTACAGTAAAAAATCCCTTTCTATGTTTCTATAAAAACCTTCTTTACTCAAGTCGTAGAGGATGCCATCTTGTTCTAGATACAATCCTGGTTATAAATAGACCATGGGAGAGATCTCTGTATTCACCTTTGATATATTTAAACATATTTATTATGTCCCCCCAAAGCCGTCTTTTTTCTCTAAACTTAATAACCCTAATCTTGCTGATCTTTCTTGGTATTGCAGTCCACCCAGTCATTTTGTTATTTTTGTTGTCCGCCTTTGAACCTGTACAAGCTATACAATCTCTTTCTTGTGCGTGGGTGCCCAAAAGTGTATTCAATATTTCATGTGTGGTCTGACCAGTAATTTGTATAATGGGAGAATATTTGTTCTCATCATGAACATTAATGCGCCTTTTAATACCCCCTATGATCCTATTTGCTTTGGCAGCTGCTGCCTGACACTGGCTGCTACAATTGAGTTTAACTGTTCACTAAGATTCCCAAGTCCTTTTCAATGTGACTGTTACCAAGAGTAATCATGGAATAGATTTTTTCTTCCCATGTGTATAACTTGCATTTATCGTTGTTACACCTCATCTGCCACTTCTCTGCCCAGGTCTCCAACTTATCCAGATCCCTTTGTAATAAAACATTATCCTCTATAGTGTTGATTACTTTACAGAGCTTAGTTTCATCTGCAAAGATTCATATTCTACTTTGCAATCCTTGTGTAAGGTCATTAATGAATGTATTAAGGAGAATAGGGCTCAATACTGACCTCTGTGCACTTCTTCCTAGGTTAGACAAGAAACATTTAAGGTGGAGTTTATCTCATCCCTATGCACATTATGCACTTTTCCTCAGTAAATATGGTGGCGAAAAAAATTGTTTAATAGATTTTCTTTCTCCTCATCACCCTCTACAATACCTCGATCACTACTTTTCAAAAGGCCAATATTTTTAGTTTAATATTTTTACTGTTTATATAGTTAAAAATATTTTGTTATATTTGGTTGTCTTTGGCCATCTGCATTTCTGTCTCCAGCTTTGCCGTCTTTATAATTTTTTTTGTATATTTTATTGTTTTCCTTATAGCTTTTTAGTGCCTCTTCACTGTCCTTCTGTATAAATAGCTTAAATGCTTTCTTGTTGTTATTTATTACCTCCTCTACATCTGTTGATCCACATTTTTTTCCGGTTTTATTCATTTTATTTCCAGATATGTACCTCTCACAGTGGGATCTTAACTTGTTTTTATCTCCCATTTATTATCTGTTCTTTTATTTTTGAAGACTTTGTCCCAGTCAATGTGGTGTAGGGCCTCTCTTAGTAGATTAAAATTTGGCTTCTTGAAATTCAGTGTTTTTGTGGCTTCTTGACAATATACTATATTTAGGATTATTGGAAATATACTGTATTGATGTCACTATTTCCTAGGTGCCCCCCAACCTGAACTTTTGTTACTCTGTCAGGTCTATTAGTCAATATTAAGTCCAGATGGGCCTTCCCTCTAGTTGGCTCCTGCACCAGTTGCGAAAGGTAACTATCTTTAGTTGTTGACAAAAACATTTTTCCTTTATGAGAGGCACAGGTTTCAGTTTCCAAATTTATGTATGGGTAGTTGAAGTTGCCCGTAATAAGAAACACATTAGGATTAGCCGCCTGATCTACAATTGAAACTACAAGTTTACATTTACTATATAAAAAGATACATATGCATGTTTTTCTCACTATCTGACATGAAATCAGAATAAACCTTACCTGTTTTAGTTCAATTAGAATTACTAAAATTATTTATATATGCCAAATGCCAGAATAATGAATAATTTTTAAGGCATTTTAATAACGTTCTGTAAAGTCAAAAGTTTACATACAAATGATTAGTATTTGGTAACTGCATGACTTGGGTCAAACATGTTGGATATCATTCCACAAACTTCTCACAATAGTTGGTAGAAATTTTGATCCATTCTTCCTGACAGAACTGATTTAAAGGGAACCTGTCACATAGGTTATGCCTCCCTTGCTGAGGGCAGCACAAGCTAGTTTCAGACCTGCTGTTTCCAGCGCTGTGTCCCTTATTCTGTAAGATGCAGCAGTTTTAGAGCATTTACCCCTCAAATCTTATTCATGAATAGGTGTTAGCCCCGTCCATCAAAGGCTAGCCCCACCCACTGAGAGTTATACAAATGTTTCTACCTATTCAAAGTAATAGGTTTATCAGTTGAGATGGGCGGGGCTAGCCTCAGGTGGGCAGGGTTTGAAAAAAACTGACTCTTTGAATGAATCTATGAATGACTCTTCTGGCTGAAAACTGCAGATTTGAGCATTAAATACACGAAAACTACAGCATCTTACAGAAAAAGGGACACAGCACTGGAAACAGTATGTCTGACACTAGCTTGTTCTTCCCTCAGCAAGGGAGGCATAATCTATGTGACAGGTTCTCTTTAACTGAGCCATGTTTGTAGGTCACCTTGCTCGCATTGCCTTTTCAGCTTTGCCCATAAATTTTCAATAGGATTGAGATCAGTTCTTTGTGATAAACACTCCAAAGCATTGACTTGGTTACCCTAAAGACACTTTGTAACCAGCTTGGCAGTATGCTTTGGATCATTTTCCATTTGGAAGACCCATTTCCGCCCAAGCTTTAACTTCCTGGCTGATGTCTTGAGATGTTGCTTCAGTATTGCCACATAATCTTCTTTCCTCATGATGCCATCTATTTTGTGAAGTGCATGAGTCACTCCTGCAGAAAAACAACCCCATAACATGATGCTGCCACCCCGTGTTTCACAGTTGGGACGGTGTTCTTCAGCTCCCATGTTTCTCCCTTTTTCCTCCAAACGTAATAATGGTCGTTATCGCCAAAGAGTTCAATTTTAGTTTCGTCAGACCATAGGACATGTCTCCAAAAATTTAGATTTATATTCCTGTGTGCATTTAAAAACATTAATCTGACTTTTATATGTTTCTTTTGGAGTAATGGCTTCTTCCTGGCAGAGTGGCCTTTCAGCCCATGTTGATACAGTACTCCTTTCACTGTGGATAATGACACAGTCTTACCAGCTTCCACCAGCATCTTCAGTTAGATTTTTCATCCGCCTATCACCCCAAATGGTCAAGTTGAGGTTATTATTATTTATCAAATTTTTACAGAACAGATGGCTTAATCATTTTACCAACAGTTGCCATAACTGTACATTATGATGTCCGTAAGGATGTATGGTGTAGAATCACAAGGTCAGCCTGCTCTATGCACAACAAGTGCTAGCTGTTAGTTAGCACCTACCTTTATTGGCTGGGACAGGGTACATTTACGATCCTGGCCATCTAACTTCTTAGCTGCCACTGTTAACTTGATCACTGTATCCTCGCAGTTATTGAGGAAGCAAGTAATCTCTTCCACCTCTCGAACAAGCAACATGAATGTGGGATATCGACCAGTTGTCATGGCAGCCAGAAACCTAAAGGATCTTACTGCTCCTATTACACCTGAATGCTGTAAAAATGCTATGACAAAAGTCACTTTAACTAATCAAAAAAATGGAAAAAAATTGATCAAAAAGTTGCCTGTATTTTAAAATAATACCAATTAAAATTAAATTTCAGCCCACAAAATATGAGGCTCAAGACAGGTCCACAGAAGAAAAATTTTAAAATAATTGGTATCCAAAAATGGTGATGCAAAGCAAATTTAATAAAAAGATTGGTTATTGCTGGAATCATAACCTGCAAAGTAAAGATAATGTCATAGTGAACTCCATAGTTACACCTCCAAGAATTTATTATTTCTGGATAGATTTTGATTTGTACGGAAAATCCGCAACATGATACAGAAGCAGCAGAGGGAAGATTTCAAAAATCTCATCCACACACTGTAAATTGCAGTGCAGATTTTCTACATGTAGCATGTCCGTATATACTGCTGATCCCATGCTTATTTTGGTGCAGGACTGCTGCAAATTTTCTGCTGTGGAAGTGTCCCTTTAAAAAATTAAGTGTTGACCCTTCACCGCAATTGGACGTACTGGTATGCTCTCGTGTCAGTAAAGGGCTATGCAACAGGATAGCGGCGCAATCCTGCCATATAGGCGGCAGGTGCCAGCTGCTAATTGCAGCTGACACCCGACAGTAATAGCACGAAATGGAGCCGGCTCCATTCTGTGCTGTTTAATCCCTTACATGCACGCATTTAAGCGAATAAGAAACGGTACTGTAAACCATTCCTCATTTCAATGGGGACTATTGTGGCGAGATCGCAGGGTCCCGCTCAGTTTACATGGTGCCTGGAAACTTTGTGAAGGCTTCCATCACCACCATGTTTTCTGCTTTACTAGTTTCTGCTACATCTTTGTATTAGCGACTGTGTACCCTAGTGGTCAAGCATTCTAAGGGGACTCAATATTAAAGTAAAAAATATAACAAGTTTAAATCACCCCCCTTTTGCCATTTTACAAATCAATAATAATAATAATAATAATAATAATAATAATAATGTTACAGATTACTGGTATTGTCTGCATATCACAAGGCATTATGGGAAAGGGGCTGAGAAGCCCACAGCGCCCTCTGTTGGTTGTAACAAATCCTCAATTTGCTTTTGACCCACCGAGTCTTGAGAAAGCAAAAAGGATTTTTTAGCCAAGCCAGTTTCTCTCATCTACAGACAACGCTGTTTCGGGATTTTTGTCCCTCTTCAGTGCAGAGTAGAGAAGATACTGGCTGGCTGTGTGGGAGGCATCAGGAAGGGAAGATCTCTCCTTAAGGAGAGCACCGAACGAACGGCTTTGATTAAAATTATATTGATTTTGCATTATTACGCTTACTGTATTGCTGTATCACAGGCATTATGGGAAAGGGGCTGAGAAGCCCACAGCGCCCTCTGTTGGTTGTAACAAATCCTCAATTTGCTTTTGACCCACCGAGTCTTGAGAAAGCAAAAAGGATTTTTTAGCCAAGCCAGTTTCTCTCATCTACAGACAACGCTGTTTCGGGATTTTTGTCCCTCTTCAGTGCAGAGTAGAGAAGATACTGGCTGGCTGTGTGGGAGGCATCGGGTAGCTCAGGAAGGGAAGATCTCTCCTTAAGGAGAGCACCGAACGAACGGCTTGTAGAGTTTTTGTTTTGCCTTTTCGCCCTCTACTTAGCATCTGCATATCACAAGGCATTATGGGAAAGGGGCTGAGAAGCCCACAGCGCCCTCTGTTGGTTGTAACAAATCCTCAATTTGCTTTTGACCCACCGAGTCTTGAGAAAGCAAAAAGGATTTTTTAGTCAAGCCAGTATCTCTCATCTACAGACAACGCTGTTTCGGGATTTTTGTCCCTCTTCAGTGCAGAGTAGAGTATTGTCTGTAAAAGTCCAATCTTTTAAAATATAACACCATTTATCCAATACATTTAACACTGTAGAAGAAAAGAAAATTCCAAGCGCCAAATTTGTGAGTTTTTTTAGTCATTTTCACGTCCCCTAAAAATTAGAATGTATTCCAAACTGATACCAGTAAAAAGTACACTTCAAAAATGCACCGTCACTGAACTTTACAGGTTTAAGAACAAAAAAGTAGAAAATGGTGCTGTGGAAAAATTTTTAAATTAGAAAATGTTTGTATCTTTTACGGTACTAAAACATAACAAAAACTCATGTGTTTGGTATTGCTGGATGTATATTAACCTGCAGAATACAGATAATACATCACTTATATCGAAGGTAGAACACCGTAAAAACAAAACTCCGAAAACCTGCCGCAAGTACGTTATTTTCACATTTTCCCCCACTTACAATTTTTTGTGGTTTCCTAGTATACTCTATGGTACGGTGAATGACACCATTAGAAAGTCCATCTTTGCCCGCAAAATAAAAGCCCTCATATGTCTATGTGGATGCAAAAATAAAAAAAGTTATGGCTCTGGGAAGGTTGGGAGGAAAAAACTAATGTGACAAAAAAAATAGGCTGCGGTGGGAAGGAGGTAAGTTGTCCAGTTCCTAAAAAAAAATAATATTATGCTCCTGGGACCCCAATAAAATTGCTTCTCTTCCTTCTTCATTTTTCATTCTTCTATTTCCTAACACCGATAGGCTACAGCAGTCCTTTGCCACTTATTTACATCATCATTCAGAAGTGAACAGCTCCCAATGGTTGTGTAAGTACAGGCATATGATCACTGTAACCAATCAGCGGCTGCAGCAGTAATGTGGTCATTAGGAAGTAGAAGAATGAAAACGGAAGAACAAAGAGACACAGGGCTGGAACCAGGGACAGGAGGAATTTGAGGGTTTTTTTTGTTTTGCTTTTATCGTGGCCCCAGGAGCATAATATTATTTTTTAAGGAACTGGACAACCCCTGTAAGTAGAATTGCTGGAGGGAAATATAGAATGTACTTCTGGAATCCTGTCACATTGAGAGAACAGAGTCTATTTTGTGGGGAAGCCAGTGGTCTCATTTTTCCTTTCACTCCATGTTGTTAAAGCTGATTACTTTAATATTTTTGCTGATTTTGTATGTTTTTAACAGTAGTAGAACAAAATGAAAACTGCTTAAATTTGGTATCCTCAGAATCATACAGAAGATAAATATGTCATTTATACTGCTTAGTGAGCTCCGTAAAAAAAATTAAAATGGTGTATCTGCATTTTTTTCTTCTTCCAGCCAACAAAATGTTTTTTGGTTTTCCACTACAGTATATAGTGTAATTGTATTGTTAAAAAATACAAGTTGTCCAGCCAAAAAAACAAGCCATCATATGGCTGTATAGACAGAAAAAATATAGCTCTTACAAGGAAGGGATAGTATAATAAACATAGGGCAACATGTATGAAAGGGTTTTTCACCCTTTTTCTGGTGTACAATGCACCTAACTGAGCCAGCTACGATGTCTAATGGGCCTAACGTATGTGTTATCTACAATACATGAAAAAAACTTTGAGATTCTTAGTTCACATGTTTTGAACTAAAGATGCTTAAGCCACCCCCGGCTACCAATGGGATCTCAAGGCGGGTGGTCCTACTCTATTTTTACCTCTCGCTTGAGTCAACAGACTTCTCATTTGAGTCAACAGACCGCCACAATCCAGAGAGAAAAATAAAAAATGCACCAACCTTACAAGCATACTGCACTGATATAACAAGCTGTGGAGGTGGGCGGGGTGCAAGAAACCAAAATGGAGGCATCCATTCCTCCCTATATAAATTAAAAGCAATATATGCCAAATGCAACGTATAGTTCTGCACAAAAAAACATTTCTGAAAAACACAATGTGAACCTGGGTGCCACTGGCATGGTTGCGGCATATATATATACACGCATTCCAATACCAGTGGCACACCATCAGCTAAAAGGGAAAAAAAAAAAAACATGGAAACCTCTAAAGAAGCATTTATGCTATCTACAATACATGAAAAAAACTTTGAGATTCTTAGTTCACATGTTTTACATGCTTGTAAGGTTGGTGCATTTTTTATTTTTCTCTCTGGATTATGGTGGACTGTTGACCCAAATGAGAAGTCTGTTGACTCAAGTGAGAGGCAAAAATAGAGTAGGACCACCCGCCTTGAGATCCCGTTGGTAGCCGGGGGTGGCTTAAGCATTTTTTGATCAAAACATGTGAACTAAGAATCTCAAAGTTTTTTTCATGTATTGTAGATAGCATAAATGCTTCTTTAGCGGTTTCCATGTATTGTTTGTTAGCCCTTTTAACGTATGTGTTAGGCACATTGTTCGTAAGAGTTGACACTTTCGAATACGCCTAAAACGAGGGGGGGGGGCGTTTTGGGGGCGTGTCGCACCACATTCGTAATATTAGACACATGTATGAATGTGGTTCGGCAAAACTAGGCGCATTTCTGCTCCAACAGGCAGACCTGTCTCAATGTGGTCTGTCTGAGCCTGAGGAGTCAAAGTGGAGCTAGATTTGCTGTAAGGGGCAAAAATTTCCAATATTTTTCAACTTACACTAGTACGTTAGTAAAAAATAATTTATCATAATTAGCAAAATGTATAAAATGTAATTTGTTAAATGTAATGAAAAATATGATCATTTAAATTAACATAAAATATATAATATTCCCAAAATATAAAAATATATCCTATAAAATGTTTTTTTTTTATAACATTAATAGAATCTAAAACAAATTTTACATTAAAAAACCCACTGATTATGTTGTTCAGATTTCTATATTTAAAATTTTCACTACATTAAATTTGAAATTTATTTTTGCTGCTCTCACCCTTTATTGTATGTACAGCAAGAGCCAGTGCAGCACAAGTATTGCTGGGACCTGTGGTCCTCCAAGCAACATCAGAACCATAGTTTCTATTCACTGACATGCTATTCTAATGACTTCTCTTATTTCCAGCCTGTCTATAACCTTAATACATGTTAGGCACATTACTAATGCGTCTAAGTTCCGTAATGCGCCTTCGAACTTTAGACCATTTATGAATGCACAAAAAACACTTTAATACATCAGGCTCATTATACACTGAAAAATTAAATTAATTAAAAATGAGACTCAACAATTCACTTCGATGTGCCTGCATTCATACTTCTCGCCCATAGGGTACACAAAATGACTGCAGTGAGAAGAGGTTAAAGGGGTTTCACCACCAAGGCATTTCATGTCCTGCTTTCCTCTCTTCAGCATATAATGTGACCCAGCAGGCTGACATCACCATGCTTTTCCCTCAGTGTGCCAATTCTAGTCAAACAAAGGTCTGTTTATGTAATGTCAAATAACCTAAGATACAAGAACTATGAGTAGATACAATGTAGTTGAGCGTTTAGCATTTCTGCCTTTGAGCACAGGAGTCATAATTTTAAACCCTTTCCGGAACCAGACATGTTTTTCTTTGGTTTTTTTAATGAACATACCTGAGTGAGGTGTTTTCTTTTTTTTTTTTTAAATTGATCTGCACTCTTTGACAATTACAAATGAGTACAGGTGACAGGAGTAGAAGGGCACCTGGGCTTGAACACTCGCTCGGCAGTGAGTGTGTGCAGTGTCATACAGGGGTGCCTTAGGCCCACCAGTGAAATTTCATTCTCAGGGCCCACCAGTGCAGTTGATACTGGGGTCCACCAATGGAATTTCATTCTGGGGGAACACTGTACAGCTGCTGTACATGCCTCTTATACTCTGTTTCTTGCTTTTTGCCTTTTCTCTCTTTTTTTCTGCCTCTCCCAAGGATGTATAGGCAGTTTAAAAGAAACCCCAGGTCTGCCATGCTGAGGAGCCCACTAGGGGTTTCCCCTGTTCCCTTGTGGACCAGTCTAAGCCTGAGTGTGTGTGATTACTAAGCAGGCAAGAGACTGACAGTAGCTGCCTGAGAGGAGAGGTGATGTCTGAGCATATGTGGCCAAGACTGAGGAGCTCTTGTCACTGGTCGTATCCTCTGTAGACAATACAATATGGATTAGAAAGGTAGCAGCTAAAACAAAAATGGTACAGAATTTTTAATAATGATGAATGGTGAAAATGTTTAACCTTTAATTTGCAATTTTCACACATCATTTCTACTTGGTGGGGAAACCCCTTTAAGTCTAAGTCTGCTGTGTTCTTTTGATGACAATTATGTACGTTAACCATGTATTACATTAGCAGAGACTTCAGACAGGAAAACCACAAATAAGAGCAGTATGTAAGGCTACATGCATACCTTCAAAGTGAATAGGGCGACATGTCTGAAAAGTGGTGTAAAGTGCGCATGAAAGTCCGATACTTTCTAAAATCTGGCGTCAGGTATACCTTGCATAAAAAAATTAATGTGCCTAAAAAGGCGCATTACGCCAAAAAAGCCGCATCGCATCAAAAAAGGCGCATTGCGCAACTCGCGGTGCATAGCATATCATTGGTAGTATATGTAATGCGCCTATCGAGGTGCATTCCCGATGGAGGCGCATAACATATGTAATGTGCCTCAGTTGGCGCATTGCACGACGGGGGCGCATAGTACACCAGAACTAGGCGCATTATAAAGTGTCGTGCCCGGCGTATAATGCGCCTATTTCTGGTGTACGACAGTTCATTTACAACAAGAATATGGCGTCAAAAGTGGTTTTGCCGCAAAATAGACAAAAAAACTGGCGTTGGCGAGTTGGGACATGTCGCCCTTAGTTTTTAATTGGACATATGTAAAGAATCTTTAACAGTCCCTCTCATAAATGTAAAAAAAAAAAACAACTTGATATACACATCCTTGTCAATTCCTCATTCTCCAATCAGTAATTTTTCTTGTTGTTGTTTGTGTAGACCTTTTCATGGTGGAAAATTCTGTGAAGGTTCTCCTCGATCATTTAAACTCTGCAACACTCAGAAGTGTCCCAAGAACAGTATTGACTATAGAGCCCAACAGTGTGCAGAGTATAACAGTAAACCTTTCAGAGGCTGGTTCTACAACTGGAAGCCCTACACCCGTGTGGAAGGTAGGAGGCATATATCTATTCTTTTTTGTGTTAAAATCATTTGTCTCGCTTTCTGTTTTATAACAATATGCAGCTGTACAAAACTGTGTTCAAGACTATAAATTTAGGCTATGTCTACACGACAGTGATTTACTGTTGGATTTTTACGTGAATACAGTATGTAAAATCCGTAAAAATACGACTGTAAATCATCAACATTTACCTCAATAATCCAACATAGCTCAGATTTTCTGAGGTTGGATTTTGAGTCCAAAATTCATTCAAAAAACTTAGAACAGCTATAATCTGTTTTATTTCACTGGAAAACAGCGGATTATAGCACAGTTCAATGTTAATGGGCTGGCGAGAAATCCAAAAACAAACTGCAAAACCCGCGCAAAAAAGCGATAAAAAACTAAAACCGATTGTAAAATACTGGTCGAATTCTATAACACAATCCGACGGTATTTTACAATTGCCGTGTGCACGCAACCTTACAGTTTTTATAGATTTATAGTTCCTATTTTTTTATCTAGTTTTATAACTTTAATCTCCGTTTGAAACATTAATAAACCAAACTCCATTCATCTAGACAGGCTTTAATGCAGGTTTGCCAAAGTCCTCTTATCTTTCCTATTCCATATTTTTGCTAGTGCTAGCTATCTATCTCTAGTGTGGGGGAAAACATTGTCTTGTTTTAGGCAAGGAGACTACTTGTTCAATTTGCTTCTTTTACTTTAGGAGACTGTTTAATTGCCTACTTTTAAAGACTGTTTACCTGTTTGAAATGAATTAATGCTTGATTGTGGTGGATAGTGTAGGATGTGCAAAGCTGCTGATGTCTCTTTCTGGGAGACTGCAATTGGGTAAATTGCACTGTACAGACTTAGATATAATGTTGATAGGAATGTTAGTTTAATAGCTCATATTGTACAGTAAGAGGTTAATGGTGTAAATTGCATTGTATAGACTTAGAGCTAGAAGTGACAGGGATGTTAGTTTAACATGTAGAGTGTGCAGTAAGTTAGAGGTTAATACTGAAGATGACTTTCCCCAGTTTAGTCTGCCTGGCAACAGGAGTGTAACCCCTTCAGCCAATAGGGAGCTGAGTCTCAGAGAGAGGAGAAAGGGGGGTTAGCTGTCAGCAGGGGGATCCCTTAAATAGTGAGACCTGTAGGAGTTCAGGTCTGTTCTGCCTGAGTCTGCTGGAGTCTGCGGCAAGCAGAGAGAGAAGAAGCAGTAGTCTCATCGTCCTGGCTAGGACATGAGGGACGGCAGATTCTTGTGGATGGGAAAGAGGAGGTCTGAAAGAGAAAGACTTGTATATAGTTGATGAGAAGTTCACAGCAAAAGAAGTCGGTAGCCCTGGGAGCAGAGCTTCACCTCCAGCGGTGACGTAGGTGAGCCAGGTGAAGAAGAGAGGCCATTGTTGCGGCGGTGAGGAGTAGCCCCCCCTGTGCTGTGTGGGTAAGCCACTGAAGACAGGCAGGGTAGCGGTGAGGTAGAGCTAGGAGAGAGCTCCCTCTGGAACTGCGGTGTGCGTGCTACTGAAGCTGGCTGGGACACTGGGTGAACGGTTGAAAGTGGATGGAAGTGCCGTTGCTGGAGGAAGCCGAAAAGTGAAGTAAAGCTACAGTTCTGCCGGTGAAAAGTTGTTGTGTCATCCTTTATACGCCGGTACACTCCACTACCAAGAGTCCCACATCTCCTCTCCCCGCAATAGAAAGAACCCGCAAGCAGGGGCTACCATTGAGCTCCAGCATCTTTACATTTGGCGTAGTCGTGGCAGGATTGCGGTTCTGAGAGGACAAAGACACAGACACGCGTGGTGGGAGAGGGAGTCTCCCCACCCGCAGGCGTGCCGCCGAAGTTTGGAGAGAACCTCGGGACTGGAGTTTGTACGGCGTTGTGCAGTGTACAGAGACTGTTGTGGATTGCCAGGCTGAGCAGAGGGACTGCGAGACAGCGACGCCGCAGTGAGTAACCTGCAAGAATGGGCCTGAAGACACCAGTACGGGAGGGCTGGGTAGCGAGAGGGCCAGTGCTGGGTGTAAGAAGATGGCGGACTGGCATGGCGAGGAAGAAGAGGGGCGTGGCCAGCAAAAAGGGCGCCAAGGGTTTCCCGCCGAAGAATAGCCAGTGGGCGCTGAGAGCCAAGCGCGTGAAAAGTGGGGTAGCTCCGCCCTTGGGAGGCGCTGTAAAGTTCCAGAGAGCACCAGAAGACAGGGAGGTGCTGAAGAGATACTCTGAGTGTGCAGAGGAGACAAGTTGGCTGAGTCTGAGGAGACAGCTGCGTGTTATGTACCTGAGTATGGCTGAGCAGCAACCAGAGAGGCCTGAGCAAGAGGCCGAACAGGCTCGCCCTGACCATCAACCGGGGGCTGAGGGAGCCGAGGATGGAGCTGCAGCAGCTGCCGCCGCCGCCGCGGAACCTGAACCACAGAGAACGCGCCCGTATCGTATGACCTGGGAGCGCAAGAAGGAACTGGAGGACCAGGCCTACCAGTTCATGAACTGTCGTGGTGTGGCTGGTGCGTGGGTGGCCGAGAGAAGGACCACCGGAGAGGTCATCGAGTTTGACCGGCGTGCAGGCATTGGGTCCATCCTGCAAGATGGGACCCGGGACGTGATCTTTGTAAATCGGAGGGCAGTGAAGCGGATCTTTGAGCCCGAACGTCTGCACAGCTTGTACCGAGGAGAGCGAGTGAGCTTCCGCAAAGTTCCGGGCCCTAAGGGCCCTTGGGCTGCCGGGGTGGAACGTCTTCCCCCTGAACCTTATGTGCCAACGGAGAACTGGGACGAGGAAGAGCAGGAGGATGTCTCGGTGGAAGCTCCGGTGCCGGAGGAGCCGCTGATGCCTGCGTCAGGTCTGGGGCGCGATAGAGGGACCATCCGGGAGCGGTCTCCAGGGCCGGAGCCCACCATCACTGTCACCGCTCCTGTGTCTGTGGTGACAGCTCCATTGGTGACAGTCGTAGCCGGGTCGGCAGGAGCGACCCCTTCCCCACAGGACAGAGAGGTACCCCAAGTCGGGCGCGGACGCGCCTTCATTCGTGATGCCCATGAGCTGCTGATGAGGGTCCTAGAGAGCTCAGTGGGATCGCGGGGCCCAGAGCAGCCAGAGTTGGTGCGGCTGATGGAAGAACGGCAGGAGACGCTGCACAAGCCGTAAGCTGCTTGGGTGCCCGGTGCTGTTGCACCATTCCCCGGGGGAGAGGGGATTCACCCTTGTTTGCAGGGCCAAGGACTGTGACCTAAAATGGACGCTGACACATTGCCCTGGTTTGTTCACCATAAGGGGGGTTGTTTGAAATGGTTATGGGGTTCAAGGACTGTTTGTGCTGAAGCTAAGGACGCTGAACCTTACCCCATGCGATTACTATGATTACTACTATGCAAAATGTTTATGTTTATTTGCACCTGTAAAGAAATGTTATATTGCACTGCATATTGTGTGTGGATGTGCTGTGTGAAAGTTTGAATCCGAGGATGTATTCCGGAGAAAGAGCGGGGGAGATGTAGGATGTGCAAAGCTGCTGATGTCTCTTTCTGTTCTACATATTTATGAAGTGCTGGTACTGCCTTTTTGGAAAAGAAATTACGGCTTGGAACTCTCCATCTCGGCTCGGCACAAGCCATTAGTTCTCTGAACGGTGCAAAGTCCACCATTTGGAAAGGGAGGGACTGCAGTACCAACAACTTGGACAGGAGCACGGTCAGCTTCTGCACCTTAGGATGGTTGGACGCATATTGTTGTCTCTTTGCAATCGCCTCGCTGAACGACTGCTGGCGCCATGAGTAGCGAGGAGCAGGAGCATCTGGACCGGGAGATGATGTCAAAGAGAAACAGCTCCCTTCTGCAGAGGTGGTGGAGCCTTGACTGGCTGCAATGGCATGCGTGCCACTGGGCGCTGCTGCTGCTGTTGCTGCGGCGGCAGGATGGACCACCACATCTGAGCCACGTTTCTCCCAGGCCACCAGATGGTGACGCTGCATGTGTTGACGCAGGGCCGTGGTGCCAACGTTAGCTCCCTGGCCACGCTTCACTGTCTGCCCACAGATTCTACATATACCCATATTCGGCTCCTCCGGTGTCTTAGCAAAGAACTGCCACACCGCCGAGTATCGGATTTTACCGGCAACGCTCCGCACTGAGTGACTACTACCACCGCTGCCTCGCTGAGCCCCTGTGCCGCTACTTTCTTGGACCTGCGGAGCGGGTTTTTTACCCCGTGGCCGCTTGGCTCCCGACCTCACACTGCTGCTACCTTGCTGACTCACGGGCACACAACCCACTTGCTGGCTGCGCCGCTGCCTGACGCGCAAGCTGACGCCCTCTTCTCCTGACGATGATGAAGCCCTTGCCTCACCCGGCTCCCAAGTGCGGTCGGCTACATCATCATCTATTTGTGTTTCATTGTCACTGCTGTCCTCATCACCGGTCTTGGTATGCAGAGGCTGACCCCTCACAACATGACCTCCCATGCCACTATCCACATCTATACTTTGCCGCCTACTGCAAGAAGCAGGGGATATTGGCCCCATTTCTTTGCAGCCAAGTAGCTGCTGACTGCCCTCCTCAAATTGTTCATCCTCGCTATACAGTGGCGCTGAGCCCAAACCACATAGTAGATCTCTGGCTGATGGAACCGGATGGGACAGAGGCGGGTTGAGGACAGGTGAGGGCCGCTGACCCACTCCCGGGCCATGCCAACTAAGGGTTGTGTCTGATGTTCCCACCGACTCCTTTTTGGGGTTGTCAGATGTCATCTGGGAGGAAGTGGATGACCTAGTCAACCAATCAAGAACCCTTGGGTTGCTAGTCAGCACACGGCCACTAGATGACAGCGGCAGTTGTGGCCTCACCGAGTGACCCCTGCTGCGATGTTCCCTCTTTTACTGAATACAATTGCAGAAAAATACTTAGTTAACCCTTGGATGTAAATTGTGCAAAAGAATTGAGCAACCACAAACTACCAGCTTTGTAGCATGTTACAATGGCGTGTATTTTACGCTACACAACAAGAGTAAAACTTGTAATTAACCTTCGCTTGTGAATTATACTACAGGAAAAATGTCTTTTTTGGCGGTGAAATAAACGTTTTCTTTTAGTCACCACAGCAGCAGAACGACGCTTAATTAACCCCTGGATGTAAATTGCGCAAAAGCATTGAGCAACCAAAACCTACGAGCTTTGTAGCGTGTTACAATGGCGTGTTTTCTATGCTACACAACAAGAGGAAAACTTGTAATTAACCTTCGCTTGTGAATTATGCTACAGGAAAAATGTCTTTTTTGGCGGTGAAATAAACGTTTTCTTTTAGTCACCACAGCAGCAGAATAACGCTTAATTAACCCCTGGATGTAAATTGCGCATAAGAATTTAGCAGCCAAAAATGATTTGGTATTTGTAGTGTAAAAACGCTGTTTCTTTAAATGAATACAACAGAAACAGGCTTAAATCACCCTTGGATATTCAATGTGCTGTGAGCAGATAGCATTAAAATGTATATGCAGCTGCACTGGACACACACTGGACTTCAGATCCAATACCCCACAAAATCAGAAATAGAACGTTAAGAGAAGCAGTCTCTGAGACAAGATGAGACACCCCCAAAAATTGCTGTATAAAAATGAGTTCTTTAGTATCAGCTATCATAAGCAGCCGTGCCAGCACCTTCCCTAATCAGTACAGTGAGAGCGGTATGAGCTCCCAGCGTCGCGCCCGGACTTATATAGTGCGGTGACGTCACAGAATCCCGCCAGTCTCTGATTGGCTTCATCTCTGCACATGTCATGCAGGCTATGCCCTTCTTCCTCCTAGAGTTCTTTGCCCCATGTAACGCCATTTTATCAATCAAAAGCACACTTCGGTCACGCGAAGTACCCCAAACTTCGACTTCGTTCAGAACCGAAGTTTTCCTGAAATTCTAAACGAATTCCACTTCGTTAGAATCAATTCGCCCATCTCTAAATACAATATTTGCAAAAATGTAAGGGATTTATTCACTTTTTACTGTAAATTTGGACCCTGGTATTTAGCAGCACTGTCATGCCCTGTTGCAGTAACTGGCAACAAGAATTATTAGTATCTCAACTAGTGGCTAAAATAAGACAAGTACTAATGTCACTGTGGGTCTAGGAAGAGCCTGACACTGATAGGAGTTAGAAAGACAACATGGTGCCATCTAAACTGATAGGAGAGACTGAGGGGTGCTAATAAAAAAATGTGTGTTTGGTGATAAGAGACCAAGAGCAGATGTACTGTGTGAGTGTAGCTCTAGGTTGATCAGTGGTAGATTTGTGAGATTTGATCAGCTTGGGGCAAGTCCTTTGGAGACATGTTGGTGAACTGATGGCCATACTAGTATTGTTTGCTAGATGAGTGCCAGTGGTACATGGGCCAACATGTATGATGCAAAACCTGGGAAACACTGCACAGTAGGTTGTCTGGCATTATGCTGGGGGACCCACAGGCCCACAGGCAGAGCTATCATTCTAATATAGCTGATTGAAACCTGGAGATGTACAGAGAGCAGATGGTGAGCTGATCTAGATGATCACTGCTGTTTTAGAGTAAGGGCATGTCCCCACGGTCTGGGTTTTCACGCGGTTTTACAGACAGTTTTCGGTTTTGAAAGCCGTCTGTAAACCGGGTGTCAACCTTTTACACGGACCTCTATGGAAAATCCGTGCAGCAGTCTGCACCGCACAGATTTTCTGCTGGATGGTTTCTTAGACCGCCGGTGGTCCGAAAAACATTGAACATGTTCATTTTTCCGCCTGGTTTTCAGGCGGAACATGAACATGTCAATGCGAAGGGGGTGGGCTTTTCTCCACAAACTGCGGAAAAAAGCCGTAACCCTGCAGCCATGTAAACAGCCCTTAAAACAGAGCGAATACCAGTCGGATTATATTTGTTTTGTGCCGTGTAAACAGCCCCTAACAGAATGTGGTGGTTTAGCTGCTGAAGTGAGCAGCATGCAGAACTCGGTGCGGTGCAGTGCAGCTAAAGGAAATCTGTCACCAATTTTTTAATTAATTACTTATTAAAATAAGACACTGATCCATATTCTTTTCTTCTTGGCCATTTTTATTTTCTGATTATAGATTTCTCAATTCAGTCATCTATATATGATTGTGGGGACAGCATTCTTGCCTGCACTGCTTTAACAGCAACAGAGATGCTTTATAAGCAGCTTCATGCACATAGGAGCCTTAAGACTGACTCAGTCCCATTGACTTCTATAGGAGAGTTTTCTAGTCATGCTCTGTGACCTGGGAAGAAGTCAATGTGCAGGAAAAGGGAGAGGGTGAACTGTGACTATCTCCTATTGTGACTGGTTTAACCTTTGTTATCTATACACATTGGTGTCTCCTTTCAATTTGACCCTGTTTGTGCTGATCATGAGCAGACAATTGAGAATCTTTGTCTACTGAACAGAAAGTGTCAGACTCTTATTAGTCTTAGTGGGCAAAGTGAAAACTGCAGGACATAAGAATCTTTTAAAAATATTGAAAGTGAATTTTTTTAAAAAAGTACCCAAAAATTCCTAAAAAATGTATTTAAAATAAACATGTGAGTTAAACAATAAGTCATTTGTGATGACACATTCCTATTAAGCAGAATTAAGCAGCCGAGAGAGAGTCAGTTTTGGGGAGTTTAAAGTAGCTGAATGCTCATGATGATCAAAGTTAATAAACAGACCACAGGAGGTATTAAACAGACCGCAGGAGGATGTCACTGAAGAGTTACAGAAGGTACACTCTCCTCCAAGTCAATTAGGGAAAAAACTGCGACAACTCTTCAGGAAATGATAGCAAGAATGCCAAAAGGGGAGGAGCGTATGGGTTGTAATGCGGACAGCTTAGACAAATAACTAAGGAGTGTTTAGCACATAAATCTCCATTAAAGTAGAAAGGTCTGCTAATGGAAGCTGAACAGCGTAACTTGGATAAAAGGCTTAGCAACAATGAAATGACAACACAGTTGGTTTGAGTTGGAGAGTTTGAGGTCACACTGAGACAATCAAACAGACAATCCAAAAGGAAGCCACATAGAAAGGAACCAAAAGAGGGTGACTGCAAAATGTATAATTTCATCCATCTCAGCGAGAGTTCTAAAGAAATATTTCTTTGGCAGAGTGTTTGGGTGTCCCTATGGACAGTATATAAAAGATCCACGGCACACCTTCTGGTATGCTTACAAAAATCAATTTTATTCACAAAATTTCAGAAGTTGTACAAGTGATATGCAGTTGTCCTTTATATGACAATATGTATTTACAGAAGATTAAGAATAGTCCCGTGACCGACCTTTCAGCCACCTTTGCCTTCATCCTAAGGGACTTGTGTAGTAGGAGCAAGGAGCCAGGAGCAGCCTGTTCCTACACAGGTCCCTAAGGATGAAGGCCAAGGTGCCTGAAATGTTGGACGGTGGGACTATTCTTAATCTTCTGTAAATACATATTGTCATATGAAGGAGAGTCTTTCCACTGAGCACCCACTTCCTACTCTGGAGTGTGGCACCATCACATTCATATTATGGACTTGAACAGATTTTGGAGGTAGAGTTCTACCTTATTTTAAGGCAGGACAATTACCATAGGAGAAAGTGTTACTCTCATAATGGTTGGTTATCGCCACAAGAGTCACACAAAATAAGCACTGGAGGACAGCCCACTAGGAGATCATAGAGAACTAAGAGAAGCCTCTTTTGTCAGTCAGGCTGCTTGCCTGGGAAAGTAAACATCCATGCAGAGAAATGGCCTCTCTCATCTTTTTAAGTGGGAGAACTTGCACAATGTCACGGATGCCTTTGCGACCCTCGTCCCGGGTCACAGGCGCATCCGTACCCCTCACCCGAGCGGCGCCGCGGCCCGCATGTCAGGGCGCAGATGCGCTCATCCCCCTGCGCCTTCGGGAGCGTACGTCCCCCGCCGTGATCCTGCTGCCGGCCCTGTCCCGCGGCGCGCGCGGCCCAGCCTCCTACGGCGCGCGCGCGCCGGCAGTGTTAAAGTGAAAGGGACAGTGCAACGGTAATTGGCTATTGCCGGTCACTGCCCCTATTTAAGTCTACCTCTTCCTGGCTACCCTGCCATTTGCCTTTAGAGAAAGCGTTCCTAGTCTTGCCTGATTATCGTGTACCGTACCGCTTCCGTTCCTCGACCACGATTCTTGCCGCCTGCCCTGGCCTTCTGCCTGTCCACGACCACAAACCATAGCCGCCTGTCCTGACCTTCTGCCTGTCCCCGACTACGAGCCTGCATGACAGTTTTGTACCGCGCTACACCTCGGCTGACTCCGCAAGCAAGTCACATCAGGGGTAGCGATCTGGTATACTCCCGCCACAGCAAGTCCATCCCGCTTTGCGGTGGGCTCTGGTGAAAAGCGGGCCCTACTTAGATTCCGCTCCCTGACGTGGCTTACGCCAACGCTTGCTGTGGACCAGAGGATCAACAATCTCCGACCGTGACACACAATTGGTGGCTGACTAAATACTTTTTTCCCCACTGTGAAGTGTTTCGTTTCCTACCTGCCTGCTGATTTTTAGGCATGTGACTAGGAATGATATTATCATCTGCAACATTATAAAATCATAACACCAATAATAAAATAGCAAAGCCACTTAAAAATAAAATAGATATTTTATTATTACATAGAATACAAGCATTTTTAAGTATAAAACACCACACGAAATGCGCATTGAGATTTGGTGTAACTTACTTATGGACAGCTAAATTATTTGGTCATGCTTTTACACATTGTTACTTAATTATTGTTATTTGGTTGGCACTTGCACCTTGTTTTTGGTACTATTTAATCACTTGACACTATCATTGGGGATTGATGCTGTATATGGAGGTCAGGATAGAGTGCTTCTCTTTCAGTGCTTTATCTTGTTATAAAAATACTTTTAATCTATGTAATGATAAAATATCTATTTTATTTTAAGTAGTCTTTTTCACTATAAAATAGGTGTTTTTAGCATTATATAGGTGGTGCACATTATAAAATCAGTATCACAACTTGTTTATCGGAATTTTAAACATTCATTTAATAAAACCTGTTATTTAAATGAGAGCAGCTACTCTAATACACACTGACTTTCTCACTAAGAATATCCTTTATTTTTCAAAACTGCTTGAAAGCCCAACTTGGCTTTGAAACATCTAATAAGATTTGATATATGTACATTGTAATGTGGTTGGATTTTAACCTATATTGTTTTTAAATTATACTTTTTATGGTAAATTCATGGTGTGCTGTACTACTGTCTTTCATTTTGATTCAAAAGTGTAAACTGTAGCCTAAGCACTAAACAGTACAGATACTCATGGACTGGGGAGCTGTTGAGATCTGCTTGTTTGCCTAGAACTAGTTAAAATACCATTATTTATTACTGCTGTGCTACTATTCATACATTTCTTATTGCAGAACAAGATTACTGTAAACTATACTGTATTGCAGAGGGCTTTGATTTCTTCTTTTCCTTATCAAACAAAGTAAAAGATGGAACACGGTGTTCGGAGCACAGTAATAACGTTTGTATTGATGGCATTTGTGAGGTAAGAAAAAGAGTAAATTTATTGACACAGAAAAATAAGAAATGCGAGCGACATGTTGAAAGGGTTTTTCACCCTTTTTCTGGCATACAATGCACCTAAGTGAGCAGTCTACGATGTATTATGCACCTAACATATGTGTTAGGCGCATTGTTCGGAAGACTCAACACTTTCTAATGCGCCTAACATGAAGGGGTGTTCTGGGGCGTTCTGGAGTCGTGTCATACCACATTCGCAAGATTAGACGCATATATGAATGTGGTTCGGCAAAACTAGGCGCATTACTGCTCCGACAGGCAGACCTATCACAATGTGGTCTGCCTGAGCCTGAGGAGTCAAAGTGGAGCTAGATTTGCTTTAAGGGGCAAAAATTTACAATATTTCTCGACGTACACCAGAACAATAATAAAAAGTAATTTATTATAATTCTCAAACTGTATAAAATTTAATGATTTAAATTGAATGAAAAAAAAAAGGATTGACCCAGGAGAGGAGCTAAAGATTTGATAGGCTACATTTAGAACTTACATAAGTAAAAGAGATAGGAGAGAAGGGAAAAGAGGAGTAAGGCCCCATTCAGATTAAGTTATTGCCATCCACCAATCATATATGTTTGAATAGCCTAAAAAGGTATTCACACATATATCACTATACATGTATAAACTAGAATGTGGAGAACATAGCTCAAAAGTGATACTTTTGACTAAGCTTACCTTGTATACATCTGTATATGTTTTTTATGAAGGATGAAAAAGCATAGTCTACTATGTTATTTTTTTCCTTTTTAAAAAAACGTATACACAATATATACTTTTTTAATATGAGAGTCAAAGGGAAGCATATGCAAACATAAGGGTGTATGATTGAATACATTAAATACATAATTTTTTGCATATAATATTTTTAAAAAATCTAAAACTCTTTATTAACAGGTTAGAAAAACATATACATTTTCTGTGAAAAACAACCAGACATAAATGCAAATAGTGCCTTTCATGTAGGGGAACATGTATCAAAACTGTCTAAATCTAAGACTTTCTTTGTTGCCCATAGCAACCAATCAGAGCTCCCCTTTCATTTCATATAGTGCTGTGAAAAAATGAAAGGGGAGCTCTGATTGGTTGCTATGGGCAACAAAGAAAATCTTAGGCCTAGACAGTTTTCATACATGAGGCCTTTGATGTATATGTTGAAAAAAACAGAATGAAAGGCACAATTTGTAAAATTTGTATAATTTGTATAGGTTTTTGGCCTTTCAAATCATACCCATTTAACGTATATTTTAACTAGAGATAAAAAAATATTATGTGAAAGGGGACTAATAAAAAGAAAAACACCAAGGATTGATAGTGGGTGAAGGGGAGACAGGAGGCACTTAAATAAAAAGATAGTCAATCCAGCAGCTATCTTGCTACATTTTAGGGAATGAGGGAAAAGGACACATTCTGATAATCCTGCCCTTAGCACCAAAATAGCTGGCCCTTCACTGCACAACACTGAAAATAAATATGCAACTTAGAATCAACTACGGTATTTTAATGTTCATGTATTGTTTGAGTTTTGTAAACAAAAAGTCTTTCATCTGGTTATAATCACTTATTGTTAGACTTTCAATCTTGTGATATCATAAGCTTAAAGGGAACCTGTCAGCTGGCTCATGCTGCCAAAATCACGAGCAGCATAAAATAGCCATAGGCATCCTCGATACAGTTTCGGAATGTTCACTCATTGAGTGCTATGTAAAATGCTCGTATTTCCCAGCACGCTCTGTGCACCCATATAAAGAAGTGACTTGTCACTTCTTTCGTGTGCTTTCAACAGCAGGAGTATTGAGAAGCGCGTACCTGTGCGCACCGCAATATGCCATGTGAACATTCCCTTAAGGTACATCCACCCGACAAGGACATTTTACTCGTATTCTCCTGTATTCTCCTGTTGAAAACCACGTTGGACAACGCATTCAAAGCATTTACACAGTATCGCATGTGGATTTAGGGTAGTTTTTTAACTCGCGGTTTACCGTCACAAATGAGTCCCATTCATTTCTATATGGTTTTGGATGCGAATCCCATTTAAAAATTACATACAAATGTTTTGGGCGCGTTTTACACAAGGTTTTCAGCCCACCACATTCACGCAGATTTAGACTTGAAGTATTTATCTAAAACAGAAAGTAAACCATTCCTATTAACATCAATTGAAAATAGGTGTTGTAATTCATACTTTCAGCAGTTGGATTTTCGCCATCCAAAAACTTAGAGCATGTTTATTCTTTGGTCAGAAAACGCATAAAAACTTTTGCTGTCAATGGAGATGGTTAAAAATTTCATGTAAAACGCGCTCCAAAAATTTGTATGTGTTTTTTAAATGAGGAACTGATTCCAAAACTATATATAAATGAATGAGCCTCATTTCTCACTGTAAACCATGAGCAAAAAAACTACCCTTAATCCACATGCAGTAATATGTAAAAGTGAAAACCAGTCCGAGTCTGTTTTCAGTGGCAGAATACAAACTAAAATGTACTTATTGTGTAGACGTAAACTCGGGTGTGCTGTATTGTGAAATGCTACAGTGTTTCATAAAAAGCACACTTTGAAACTGGGTCAAAAAAGGGAATATAAGGCTCTTCTGTTAACAGGTGGTGCTCCACCTGATTTGATAATAGAAAAGGAGTTATTCCTTCTTTCAGAAGCAAAAAGGGTTAAATGACAAGGTTAGAAATCAGGTTTTTAAATAGTGTGTATAGAGGTTAAGAGTTATACATAATAAAAGTTACGTTTTAGTGTTTTACAGATAGAGAACTGATAGAGTTTAAGTTTGCCTACGGCAAAATAGTAAATATAAGAATGGGAATAAGCACAGCGGCCCAAACAGAGTCAGATGTTTGGCTTCTCCCCACCCAACTCAGCTTAAAGGGGTTTTATTATGAAGTAAAATTGATGTGCGAAGCTTGCAAATTAAATAGTAAACATTTTCACCATTCATCATTATTACAAAATTCTGTACCATTTTTGTTTTAGCTGCTACCTTAGTGATCCATAGTGTACAGCTCGTCTACAGAGGATACGACCAGTGACGAGAGCTCCTCTGCACATGCTCAGACATCACCTCTATTTTCAGGCAGCTACTGCCAGTCTATTCCTTGCTTAGTAATCACACTCACTCACTGCTGAGCGAGTGTTCAACCCCAGGTGCTGTCATTCTATTTCCATCCTCTGGACTCCTTAGCAATTAGTCAAACAGTGCAAATAAATGAAAAGTAAAAAAACCTAAATCAGTTATGTGCATCAAGAAAAACAAACAAATTTGGTTCCTGCAGGGATTTGAACCTAGGACCACTATGCAAAAACGCAGAAGTGCTAACCAACCAGCTGCATTGTAGAAACTCACAGTTCTCTACATAAACAGACTTTTGTTTGACTAGACTAGAGTGATCAAACTGTGGGGAAAGACACAAGTTATCATGTGACCAAGCCTGCTGGGTCACATGCATTTCAGACAAACAAATCCTACAAATCCCCTTTTAAACACACTTAAAGCTGAAGCAGGACAAAGCAGGCATTAAATGCCTTAGTGATAAATTCCCTTTAAGGGCATGTACCAACGGCACGGGTTTTCGGCCGGTTTTTCAGCCGGGTTGCGGGTTATCAGACCGCCTGAAAAACCGGCCGAAAATGAGCACAATTGGGCTCAATGGCAAACCTGTGCAGCAGTCCCCACTGCACGGGTTTTGCTGTCTGACGGTTTTGCCGCCGGCGGTCCGGCGGCAAAACATTGTAGAAGCACAATGTGCTTCTCAACGGGAGGGAGGAGGGCTGTTCTCCGCTCATTGCGGAGAAAAGCCGCTCCCCCTCCTCCCCCCCGCGGCCGTGGGGACGGCCGCAAAACAGAACAAATACCGGCCGGTATTTGTCCACTGCCGTGTGGATGCGCCCTAACTGTCAGGTCTCTTCCTATACGCTAACCTGGATGAGAAAAGCTGCACATAGGACTCTGTGTTTACTAATCATCCACCTATTATTATAATGAGGTTACCTTGGGTTGTCTTGGCAGGTACAATACATCCTTTCACTCTGTTACCTGCTATTCACTAATTAGGCTGCTGTTGACCTGTGCCATTCCTCTTTCAATACGTTACTGGCATATAATTTAATCTAATTTTATCCACCTAAATTGCTGAAAAATGAAGAGAGGTAGCACTAAGGGCCACATGTATGAAAACTGTCTTGGTCTAAAACTCACTTTGTTGCCTATAGCAACCAATCAGAGCGTCCCTTTTATTTCATATAGTGCTTTGTAAAAATGAGAGGGGTGCACTTATTGGTTGCAATGGTTAAAATAGTGAATTTTAGACCTAGACAGTTTTCATACATGTGGCCCTATGTGTCTGCTACTGCAGGCACTGCATGGGATTATCTGCGAGTGTTGTTTGAGGTTACTATGGACTCTACATGGCGCTATTTATGTTGGCACCATATGACAGTACTCCTGTGAGCACTGTATGACATAGTTCCGCTGTTAAACAAATTAAATTGACTATCTGGGTCTGCCAAATTGAAATAATTTATTGTAAATCTTGTGTTAATGTATCTCATCTACTTAATGAATCTGCTGAATATATATCAAATTTGCTTCTTTGAACAAAATGGAAAAAAATGGCATTCAATGAGATATGAGACAACCATACATAGAACAACAACTTAATACAAGAGTTAAAGGGGTTGTCTCACTACAAGGATTGCTTTTGATGTTAAAGATCATTCAAAACAAGTCACTTTGCAATATATGTCCATTATCAGTATCCTACCTATTCTAAGATATCCCCTCTTGTAGCTACAGACATGTTTGATCTCTCCTGATAGGCTGCCAGTGCTGGTCGCTATAGCTACAGACCTGGGTTCTACTGCAGCCTAGTAGAAGCCAGTAAACACACCCCTGAATTCAAAGTGAAACCAAAAAAACAGGACTGTGGTAACATGAATCAATTTAGTGAGACAACCCTTTTAAGGTTGCCACAGATCAGTCTCTGTTACTAAACACTATCATAATCAACACAATTATTATTGCAAAACAATATGGTATGTCAGAAACAGTGTTGGACATTCCCTTGGGCTAGAGGATGTAAACCCTAGGGCTGACCCTTTATCTGTTCAGAAATATTGCAAGCTTAGTTCTGATGCTTCCTGAAGCATTATTTCTTCTGTACTGGTCACATATTTCATATATCAGTAAATCTTGACTACTAAACGAGATCTGCATTTGATGGTCTAAATGTATGTACCATTTATGACTGTCATACAAGACATGTGTCCAAGCAAAGTGCCATGTAGCACAGGCCACAGTGGTTACATGAAATATATTTAGCAAGAAACCGCTGCGGTCTGTGAATGACTGCAGGGTCATGTAAAAACCAAACAATAATATCTTTGGCCACTGGCCAGTATCATTGGGACAGCCGTGGTGCTGGAACGAGAAGGTTTATAAGGTAACTTTTTTATTTTTCTCATATTTTTACTTATACCCAACAGACTGACGAACATCTGTTAGTTTCCGAACACGCCTTTAGAGACATCAAATGATGGCAATAAATAAAATGTTCCATTACCATGGTCACACATACTTCTATATTATATAATCAAATAAATACCAATATATAGTGCACATACTGTACAAATATACAAACAATCATCAACATATAAAAGCACATATATATGAATAAATGCATATATACTTCCATATACACAATATATATATTCAAATAAATGCCAAATATTTACATACTTAGACTCACTAGAGAAGTATCTAGGGGTATACAATCTCTATGCAGTCTTTTTCCTCTTCTGATGCCTGGTTTGACTGAAAACATGGAATAGTCTGCAGCTGTCCCAAAGGCTGAGACCTCTCTGATGGGCTGCATTTTCATGTGTAGACCTATATTACCTGTAGACATAGCCTTAGAGTATTGGTGCCTTGGCCCACTGGTTTGCCAGCCTGAAGATAGTTGCTGTTGCTATATTGTATTTTATTTCAGATGTACTTTCACATTTTGCATCAGAACCATTCTTCCCAAACCTGTATGTTAAAAAGGAATCTAGTTAAATTGTATTCAATATTAACATATCACCACCACATTTTAGCATGAATTTCTTTGTTTGAAAGATTTCAATGTCAAGCACAAAATCAATAAAGTTTAGAGAGTAGAGTAAGCTATTGTCTAGAAAGACATACTTTTGTATCAAGCATATGGGGAAAAGAGTCTAACCATACTTCTCTTGATAGGCAGTTGGCTGTGACCAGATCCTTGGATCTAATGCTCTGTATGATTCATGTGGTGTATGTAAAGGAAACAACTCAACCTGCAAGATCTACAGAAGCCAGTATACAAAACAGCACTACTCTAACCGTAAGCAAAATGTACTACAGAAAATGGGCTTAAAAAATGCATGCCCGCTATATCTACATGACACCGTATTACATCTACGTAAATAAAAACCTCTAATTATACACAAAGCTGAATATTGAAATTATCTTGTGTTACCTTCATTATTGTTGTGGAATAATTAGGGCCAGGAAAAGCTGTAATTGAAAGTCATTTAAGGTATAACTTAATCCAAATGGTTATAAAAAATGACAAAGGTTTCTCCTGAAGGGCAGAGAACGAATAGGAGGAACAGAAGATTTCCATATAATTTTTGGGAAAGCTGGTTTCATTGTGAACTTTATTCTTGTAGTCGCCCTCTTCTGTAGTTAAAGAGAACCTGTCAGGTTGTTTATGCTACCCTACCTGAGAGCAGGATGTGATTGAGGGAGAGAGGCTGAGCTATGTGATACATTGGTTTATATGATTTGATGCTGAATTTTTTTGCAAAAAGCAGGGAAAATCTGTGAAAGTGAAACTGAAAGTACTGCTTACCCCACCCACAGTGATTGACAGTTAGGTCTGTACATACACTGATGGAGGGAAAGCTATCAATCACTGTATGTGGGCAGGTTAAGTAGGACTCCAACTCTCACTTAAAGAGTCCGGTCAGAATTTACTCTGATTTTTACTCAGAAATTCTGCTCCAAATTATATAATCCTAAATTTCACAGAACTCAGCTTCTCCCCTTCTATCATATCCTGCTCTCAGATAGGGCAGCATAAACTGCCTGACAAGTTCCCTTTAAATTTAGTGCAGTAAGGGGGATGAACAAGGAGCTTCCAACTTTTACAATTCGCAATCTCCAGTGGTTCCACGCTTAAAGAAGGAAAGAGATATGACTACCAATGTAGAGATCCACAGTCAAATGTTTTTATATATATGTACATATTTTTTTATTTTGTAATTTATTGCAGCTTAGCTCTCCTCCAGAAGAAAACTCTCTCATACTAACTTAACCTCAATTTCTAACAAAAGAAAAAAACATCCCTCTGTAGATAGCTATTTTGAGGTTCTTGCCCATTGTCAGTACATTGCAGGTTAGGGGCCGTTCACACGGCTTATTTCGCTGCAGATTGGAGCCGTACTGCGCGCCGGATTTGCGCTGCAGTACGGCTCCAATCCGTCGCAGTAATTATCCGCCGGGCGGGGAGAAAGTCACCTGCACATTATCCAGGTGCAATACACGCCATGGATAATGCAAGTCTATGGGGCCGGCGGGCAGCGCCCCCACCCCGCCCCCGCATCCGGCCCTTATTCAAGCCGGAATTGCGAGCGCAATCCGGCTCGCAATTACGGCGTGAAGAAGCCGTGTGAACACGGTCTTACTGTCTGAATAGAGATGCCTGAAAAGCAGTTTGTTTAGAGAGTGAGTGAGTGTGTGGTGTGTGTGGGGGGGAGGGTGTTTTGGTAACTGATTTTCATTGAAGATGTCCATTGGTGTATGAAAATTCATTTTTAGACAAAGACCCCAAGATAGCTGTCTGCAGGTGTTACCTCATTCGTTTGAAGACGATCTTGATTTGGCTAGTACTGTATGAGAGTTTTTTTGTTCCTTCTAAAGGACAATGGGTACAGAAAGATTCAGACGCCTTTACATTTTTCACTCTTTCTTTCATTGCAGCCATTTGGTAAGATCAAAAAAGCTAATTTTGCTGTTTGATGTACACTCTGCACCCCATCTTGAAAGTAAAAAAAAAAAAACAGAAATGTAGATATTTTTGCAAATTTATTAAACAAGAAAAACTGAAATATCACATGGCCTTAAGTATTCAGACCCTTTGCTCAGTATTGAGTAGAAGCACATTTTGAGCTAGTATAGCCTTGAGTCTTCTTGGGAATGATGCAACAATTTTTTCACACCTGGATTTGGGGATCCTCTGCCATTCTTCCTTGCATATCCTCTCCAGTTCCCTCAGGTTGGATGGTGAACGTTGATGGACAGCCATTTTCAAGTCTCTCCAGAGATGCTCAATTGGGTTTAAGTCAGGGCTCTGGCTGAGCCAGTCAATCATGGTCACAGAGTTGTTTTGAAGCCACTGCTTTGTTATTTTAGCTGTGTGATTTGGGTCATTGTTTTGTTGGAAGAAGAACCTTCGGCCCAGTCTGAGGTCCAGAGCGTTTGGAAGAGGTTTTCATCCAGGATATCTCTGTACTTGGCCACATTCATCTTTCCTTCAATTGCAACCAGTTGTCCTATCCTGCAGCTGAAAAACACCCCCATAGCATGATGCTGACACCACGATGTGTCACTGTTGGGATTGTATTGGGCAGGTGATGAGCAGTGCCTGGTTTTCTCCACACATACCACTTACAATTAACACCAAATTCGATCTTCGTCTCATCAGACCAGAGAATCTTATTTCTCATAGTCTGGGAGTCCTTCATGTGTTTTTTTGAAAACTGTATGAGGGCTTTCATATATTTTACGCTGAGGAGAGGCTTCCGTCGGCACACTCTGCCATAAAGCCCCGACTGGTAGAGGGCTGCAGTGATAGTTGACTTTGTGGTAATTTCTCCCATCTCCTTACTGCATCTCTGGAGCTCAGCCACAGTGATCTTGGGGTTCTTCTTTACCTCTCTCACCAAAGCTCTTCTCCTATGATTGCTTAGTTTGGCTGGACGGCCAGGTCGAGGAAGAGTTGTGGTCATCCCAAACTTCTTCCATTTTAGAATTATGGAGGCCACTGTGCTCTTAGGAACCTTGAGTCCTGCAGAAATTCTTTTGTAACCTTGGCCAGATCTGTGCCTTGCCAAAATTCTGTCTCTGAGTTCCTAGGGCAGTTCCTTAGACCTCATGATTGTCATATGGTCTGACATGCACTGTGAACTTTGAGGTCTTATATAGACAGGAGTGGGCCTTTCCTAACCAAGTCCAATCAGTTTAATTAAACACAGCTGGACTCCAATGAAGGAGTATAACCATCTCAAGGAGGATCAGAAGGAAATGGACAGCATGTGAGTTAAATATGAGTGTTACAGCAAAGGGTCAGAATACTTATGACCATGTGGTATTTCAGTTTTTCTTGTTCAATACATTTGCAAAAATATCTACATTTCCGTTTTTTTTCTTTCAAGGTGGGGTGCAGAGTGTATAAGCAAAAAAATTAACTTTTTTGATCTTACCAAATGGCTGCAATGGAACAAAGAGTGGAAAATTTTAAGAGGTCTGAATACTTTCCGTACCCACTGTATGTAATGAGAATTAGTGCCACTGTTTAATTAAAAACTAATATTTTCATGCAACTAATAAGCTTCATAGCATTGTAAAACTTTCTATCTACTTTTTTTCTGTGTAAACATTAGTTGCCCTGCCAAAAAGTACTTATTTTAGCTCAAAATATACACTACAGGTGTATAGCCATACAGTTATATAATGTCTTTTTTATTATTACAGAATATTATTCCATGATCACTATTCCTACTGGAGCTCGTAGCATTCGTATTTCTGAATTGAATATTTCTACCTCCTACATATCTGTACGGAACACACACAAAAAATACTACCTTAACGGACACTGGACCATTGATTGGCCGGGCCAATATAAATTTGCTGGAGCAGTCTTCGAATACAAAAGACCTTACAATAATCCTGAAACTTTGGTTTCTACTGGGCCAACAAATGAAACGATAGTAGTAGAAGTAAGTTCTCCTAATCTTATATGGTATTTTTTTATACATGTTTTTGTTTTGTTTTTTATCATACAACTGTCCATTTGGGCATTTACTGAGTACTACTAGATAAACTTTCATGCACCGTAATTATTAAGGTATACCATAAACACGTACTAACAAATATCATTATTCCCTGTTCCTTTTCACTCCAAAAGACACATTAGGGCTTTTTTTCAAGGGATGTTTTATTTTTTAATGTACAAAAATCTGCATTTTACATATACAAAAATCTACATTTATTCAAATGCTGTCATTTCATCTTCTCCTGAAACATTAATCAACAATAATTAATACTGTATTTGTAATTATAATCTTTTAGGAAAAAATGGTTAATCATCAGTGCCCCATGTTATATGTTTGTTTATCATGGTTTTTACAAGTTTTGTCATTCAGTACTTCTGTGTCTCCCAGAACGGGTATGTGAAGTCTGTGGCTGCTGAATTTCTATAGGGGTTCTCGCTCTGCTCTGTACAATCAAACAATGCATGTGCTGTAACAGCACAATGTTTGACAGGCACATCAGGGGAATTCACAGTTCCCTTACAGCAGTCATTCACCCGAACTACTTGTATGGACTACCATTCTGACTCTTACTCAGCTGCACTATCCTAAAACTAAAGGTGACATGTATGAATGTTGGCACTGAAAGGCCAGTGCTGTATAGCTTTAAGATAGTTTAGAATACACCAGAATGTTTGAATCTGTTGTTCTGCAGGTCATATATACAGGCGCAGTCTAGTGCTAATACGACAACTCAGGCTCAGGCAGACCACCTGTAATCTGGTCTGGCTGTAGTAACTGTTCTGCACATAGGTTTGACGTAAAAAAAATCATAAATGTGTCTACAACTATGAATGTGGTGTAACACGCCCCCAGAACGTCCTAAATCTTTGGCGCATTAAAAAGTGTCACTCCTGCGTTTATCACACCAAAGTTTGGAGTGCGACTGTTCATACATCTATAGATCAGGTCTACTAAAGCTTTGTGACTTCAGATAACTGTACATTTTGTCCTTAGTCATTTGTTTTCCCCAGAGACAGCACTACCATGTCTATTCAGCAGATGATATAAAAACCCTAAAGCATAATAACTTGTCTATAGCTCCCACATAGTTCACAGCTATATGTAGTGTGTATTTTATAATTCAATATGTCACTCATGTGTTGCAACGGGCGTAATAAATGCATCCGTCTGACTGATGACTTTTACTTAGGTCTTAATTCCTGGGACGTCGTACAACAGCTTGATTTAAAGAATCCGAGAAGAAAAGCCCATTTAGAGCCAATTGCTTGCAACTAGCATCTGCTTCTCAGGCTGAGGCTACAGGGTGTAGCCAGTGCAAGCAGGTGGAACTAACCATCAATGGCTGTATGATTTTGAAGATAAGACTTTTTACCCATATACTTTTAATGGCTATGTGGACTTGTGGATTATCTGCAAAATCAAGTGCACCATTAACTATCTGTTTGAATACCACACCTGCCACTGATGCTTATGGGTGCGGTTGTCCTCATCATTCACTCTTAGGGTATGTTCACACTACATATTTGTGGAACATATTTCAGAGAATAATTGCGCTGCAATACACCCGAAGAGTGCTAGGCAAATACGGTAATAAATAGCTCTCAGTGAGAGCTTTAATTACCTGCCGTTTTCCCTGATGCGTATTATGTGGCGGGAGAAAGAAGTGACATGTGACATGGGAAAAAAGAGAGTCTATGGGCGCCAGCACAGAGCGTTTTAGAAGTATACACTGGCTAGCGCGTACTTCTAAAACACCCAGCGTATAGCCTTGATGAAGTACAAGCCGCTATACACCACAAAGACGCTTTGTGAACCTACCCTTATGGGAGTTTCGAACATAACTGAGTGACTGTGCATTGCTATATCCGGAATACCCATAAAAGTGAATGGGGAGGATGGCCGTAAGCACCATCCTCCTCATTCTCATGTCGGCTCACAGCTAGCTGTTGGTGATGGCAAACAAGTCAATAAGTGAAAGATGAAAGTAGAGAATTAGATTGCATACCTACTAGTATCCCCAAGCTTGTAGTATATATGGAGGAGACATCTTGATGTTTGTCAAATAACACAAATAACAAACCTTATCAAGTGTAGATTTTTAACCCATGCCAAAAAATGAGCAAGTATATTGACTACTTATCTGCATCAGTCTGTGAAAACATGCTGCTGCGTGACATTATCCAATATAGGCAGATGTACTATAACAATTGTGTGCCCATGGTGGTTTCTTCTTATATCTGTATAAGATAATCGGAAAGGCAAGTGGTAGTCTTGAGGCAAGTGTTCTGAAGAGAATATGTCCTTAGAGTAGACCATGGGGGAATGGCCATGTTAGCTGTTCCTTAATCAGAACTTCATAAGCAAACTAATTTTTCTGACGTGGAGGCATGGTAGCCTAGTCCAAATTGCAGGACATGATCAAGGGCCATGTAGACAATGGAAAAACATGACCTTTCAAACCTGATGCAAGTCCTGAGGGAGAAGATTTCGTATCATTTTCTTGGCTCATACCAAAGTATAAAAGCATGAGCTAAATAAAGGACAAAAAATATTGGGAGTGTTCAATTAACTCAGATTCACTTTTGTCTTTTATGGCTATAGTATGCAGTTTTATATTTTTTTTATATTGGGGGTTTCATTGAATAGAAGGAAGAATGCTAGAAACAAGCATTATAGCAATAGATTTATATGATCTTTCTTTTATATACCTGCTACAATATACTCTATTACTGTGCCCATATGTCCATTTGCGTATGGGTACATCCAATGTCGGGATGAGTTTAAGTGAGCATATTAAATAAACATTACTAATTTCCACTATCTGATTCCCTTTTTAATTAACTATTTGGTAACTAAACAGCAATTAGGAGGAAAAATGAATCTTAATTTTTAGAAGATTGGATGAAAGCCACTAATTTACACTTGTAATTAGTAAGGTGTGGCAAGAGCAATATATCAGTGTGATCACTTTGCTTAAATACGACCAGTGGCCGTTGCTGACATGTCTGTTTTAAATACTTCCGTAGTGTTCCACTGTAAAATAATTATTCTGGAGCACCTTCTACTAGATTTCTATGTTGCGTGTTTCTCCTGTTATTCCTCATAGAAATTCATTAACAATTAGTCAGCTGGGTGATTTCACAACGATAACAGTAACACACAGTTGATTTAGTACTACATTTCTAAAAGGAATAACAGATGAACAGCACAATACAGAGTTATAATAGAAGATGCTCCAAAATTATTGTTTCACAGGAAACATAAGGATTTATTAAAACAGATATGTCTGGAAGAGCCACAGGGAGTTAAAAGCTTAATGAAGGGCTCTGAAACTTCTTTTAAAGAAGTCAATGGAATGTGCTAAAAAATAAAGGGTGGTGATTGATGATACATACTCGGACTGGATCCCTGTTACTAGTGGGATACCACAGGGGTCAGTATTGGGCCCTATCCTCTTTAAGATATCCATTAACGACCTTACCCAAGGCTTGCACAGTAGAATATCAATCTTTGCAGATGATACTCAGATGTGTAATCAACACAACAGAGGATAACATTCACAAATTGATCTGGATAAGTTGAAGGCCTGGGCAGAGAAATGGCAGATGAGGTTTAATACAGATAAATGCAAGGTTATGCACATGGAGAGGAAAAATCCATTACATGATTACATGTTAAATGGAAAAACGATAGGTAAAAGTGACATGGAGAAGGACTTAGGAATCCTGGTGGACAGTAAAGTTAATTGTAGCAGCCAGTGTCAGGCAGCAGCTGCCAAGGCAGATCGGATCATGGGGTGTATTAAAAGGTTCATAGATGCACATGATGAGAACATTATTCTCCCATTATACAAGTCACTGGTTAGACCACTCATGAAATATTGTGTACAGTTTTGGGCACCAGTGCACAGGAAAGACATTGTAGAGCTTTAACAGGTTCTAAAGCGGGAAACAAAAATAATAAAAGGACTGGGTGGACTGCAATACCCAGAAAGATTAGCAAGATTAGGGTTATTTAGTTTTGAGAAAAGATGACTTTGGGGGGGGACATAATAAATATGTTTAAATATATCAAGGGTCAGTATAGAGATTTCTCCCATGACCCATTTATACCCAGGATTGTATCTAGAACAAGGATGCATCCTCTACACCTAGAGAGAAGAAGGTTTCTACATAGACATAGAAAGGGATTCTTTATTGTTAGAGCAGTGAGACTGTGGAACCAGAGGAACTTGTCATGGTGATTTCAATAACAGAGTTCAAAAAAGGACTGGATGCATTTCTAGAGCATAATAATATAACAAGTTATAGTGACTAGGATTCTGGAGAGGGGTCGTTGATTCAGGGATTTATTCTGTTTTGCCAGATTGGAGTCAGGAAGGAATTTCTTACCTAAAATGAGGACAATTGGAGGGACATGTATGAAATCTCTCTTGGTCTAAGATTTTCTTTGTTGCCAATAGCAACCAATCAGAGCACCCGTTTCATTATTTCAGCGCACTAGATGAAATGTAAGGGGAACTCTGATTGGTTACTATGGGTAACAAAGAAAGTCTTAGACCAAGACAGTTTTCATACATGTGGCTCTTGGTTTCTACCTCATGGGCTTTTTTGCCTTTATCTGGATCAACACTATAGCACAATAGGCTCATCTGGATGGACGTCTGTCTTTTTTCTGCCTTACACGTTATGTAACTATATGAATGGCAATCACAGCTACTTGTAATAGAATTTGAAAATTAGTGAAAAAAGCAAATATAGTTTTATGCTAGACCCTAAAATGTTTAACTAGAATACCTGTTTATTATTTCCAGATTAAACCTGTAAAGATTTGGAAAATCAAGACTTTTTTCTCTATTATACATATTTCTCCCTCATTTTTCTGCTGTATCTAATCTTCAGCATGTTGCAATGCCATTCCTGGTAACTGATTCCCAGTCATTGTATGAACTACATCTGGTATGGGAAATGAGATGTAGACAGGATAAAATAGTGCTGAATGTCACTCTCAGCAGCTTTGGGAGGGATGTGGTGTACCACTGGTATTAATTTAGATTAATTTTCAATTTTCAAATTGCATTCATAAAAAACCATAAAACCAATAAACTAAACTGCAGACTGTGTTCCTTCTAGATTCTACTGCAAGGTAAAAACCCTGGAATAATGTGGGAGTTCTCTATGCCCAAACAAGAGATTGAAAGGAGACTAACTCCAAAGCACAACTTTACGTGGGCCATTATTCGCTCGGAGTGCTCTGCTTCATGTGGAGGAGGTAAAGTGTTGCAGTTTCATAATTTACTGTTTGCTTTACAAATCTTTTCACAGTCTTTAATAGCCTATAAATATGGCTGATTTTTCTGTTTATAAAAATTACCACTTAGTTTGCTCAGTGAATTTTATTTATTTTATTTTTTTTTATGTTTGAACTATATTTAAGTTCTGTTTATTTTCCAGTTAAAGCCCTCCTAATTAAATCATTGGTCATATTTTTAAAGTGAAAATAGTATGGCCATACAGAGCTAAGGGTATACTGCCAGACAGGCTCAAATAATACTGCCAGTACTATTCCTGTACTATTACAAGTTCTTTTCTTCATTCTTGCTGCAGTACGAGAAGTCATTAGTAGTTTTGGGACCCTTTTTAGTTGGCTATCGACATCGGGCGATGGGTGGGCCCCACCCCCAAATAAAGGTTTTTTCGATATGAGCAGTCGATTATGAGGGGAGGGAACCTTTAAAAAGTCTATGGGGGGGAGCAAAAAACACCTTCATTTTTACCCCCAAACAGGGGGGGGAGAATTTGGGGGAATTTAACAGCCAAAACCAGTAAAATGGATACCTCCTAATCTTAGGCAAAACACTTAGGCTATAAAACCCCAAGAAAAAAAGTCACACACCTTTCCCAACTTCCCTGTTTTGGGACCAGCAGGGCCCCTTAAAACCGCATCACCCAAAATTAAAAAGTGCCAAAAGGGGCTTTATTTTTTTGAACCATCTTTTGACTTAAAAGGGACATTGAAATCCCTGTCCTGGAAGCAGCATGCCCCAAAAAAACCCTAAATGCCCCACGTTAAAAAGTGGGGAAGAAAGTGGGCCCTTTTGAACACCTTTTTTAGTTCAATGGACATTGCAGAACTGTCCGGGCCGCAGTATGACCTTTAAAACCTGTCTGACACCCAGATTAAAAAGTCCCGGGGAAAAAGGGAGGTCTTTAAACCCACCTTTTGTTAAAAGGGGACTTTGACAAACCCTGTCCTGAACCCCCGCAGGGCCCCTTAAAAACCTGTCGGACCCCCCATATTAAAAATGCCGGAAAAAGTAGTTTTTCAACCCCCATTTTAGTTGTTTCGGGAAAATTTGGAAAAAAACCCCTTTGTCCGGGGACCGCAGCATGCCCTTTAAAACCTGTCTAAACCACAGTTTAAAAAAAGTGGGGAAAAAAGGGTCTTTAAACCCCCAAATTTTGGGTTTGAACTGGCATTGACTTTTACCTGTCCTGTCCACAGCATAAACCCCGGGGGGCCGGATTTTCCCGTGGGGCGGTTGGGGGCCCAGGCTGGGGGCCCGTCATCTATTAACACGCAGGTTAAAATGCCCTGTTTGGGGGGACCCAACAAAAACTGTCGTGGAAGCAGAGTGGGGAAAAGCAAAAGTGTGAAAAACCCCACCCCTTCCTCAGTCCACAGTAAAGGGACCGGGGTTTAGCGTTTCCCCCTTCCGTATGGGGTGCGGCCCAAGGGGCCCTTCACTTGGAAATACTGGGGGTTAACGCCCCTGAAAAAATTTTTAACCCAGGTCCCCTTTTTCTTGGCATTTTTTTCTCATTTTCCCTCAACGTGCTGGGGGAAAAATTGTCTCTGTCTTTGTTCTCTTCCCGTGCTCCTTTAACCCCCTTTTCCTCTAAATAACCTACATTTTTTAAATTTTTCCTGTACCCCCCTTTTACAATTCAGAGGAATTTTTTTCCCAAAAGGCTTTTTGAAACATAAAAATTTTTTTTAGTAGTTTTAATTTTCTAGGAAAAAAAATTTTTTAAAAATGGGAGGGAAAATCCCCCCATTTTCTTTGTTTCTCTTTTTTTAATTGTATTTAAAGGGGTTGTCTCAATACAGGGATTGTTTACCCTTTTTAAAGTTTCTTGCAAAAAAAAGTCATTTTGCAATATGTGCCATTAACAGTGCCCTTACCTTTTCCTTTTTTTGAGCACCATCCCCCGGGTGGGGGCCACTTTTGACAATTGTGAAAAAAAAAATGTCTTTTTAGAAACCCAATTTTTTATAATGGCCTGTAGTATAGCGGGCATTTCAAAGAAAAATCCCCCCAAAAATTAAAAAGCTTCCCCTAAAGGCCATTTTTGGCCCCCAATTGTGAAGAAAAAAAATTGTCTGTTAGAAACAACTTTTTTTTTATAATAGGACCTTTTGTTTGGGGCATTTAAAACCCCCAAAATCCCCCAAAAAATTTCAAAGCCACCCTTAAAGCCATTTTTGGCCCAATTGTAAAGAAACAATTTTCTGTTTAAAAAACCCCAAATTTTTTTTTTTTTTTAAAAAGGACCTGTATTTATTGCTGTTTTCAAAGCACCCTTTGCCCCAAAAAAATTAAAAAAAATGATTTTCTCGGGCCACTTTTTAAAAATTGTGGGGAGAAATGCCACTTAAAAAGCCACATTTCTGTACGGGTTTGGGGGAAATTTCGTGGACCATGCTAGGTTGGTAAGAGCCCGTAAAGGAACGGATTTAAGTATGGCCCCCGGGTTTTCCCCAGAGCCCCCCCGCAAATGGGAGGGAAATTGCTCGGGTGAGGTTTTACCGGGGTCGTTACCCCTGACGTGACTCGCTAGCGATGGCGGCCGGGGGGTGGGAGGGTTTTACAGAGTCGTTTTCCGGGGGCCGTAGTCGGGGCCCGGGCCAGAAGGTCAGGGCAGGGGGCAGAGGTTGGGTGGTCGGGGACAGGCGGGCGGTAGGGGGGGGCCGCAAACGGCAAGGTCGGAACGTAGAAAAACGGGAGGGTTTAACGGGGGCGACCCCGAACGGAACTTTTAATTACACTCGGGATTTAACTGGAGGGCCACACCAACGAACTGGCAAGGTGTTTTGGGGGGGGGTTTTCCCTTTAAAATTTGGACTAGCGCCCAGCAAAAAGCCAAATTTAAATGGGGCGCGGGCCCTTTAAATCCTGACCACCGCGCGCGCGCGCTAGGGACCCCCGGGCAGGCGCGGCGGCCGGAACAGACAGGGGCCCCAAGGGGGGGTTACCCCGGACCCGGGGGCTGGTAAGTGGGGGGCCCCGGGGGGCAGCAGGGAGATGGGGGGCGGGAAAGGCCCCCCGGCCCCCGCGCCGGGACCCCCGGCCCCCCGGGAGATGGGGCGGGCAGCCGGGGCCCCCCGCGCCAGCCCCCCTCCCGGGCAGGGGGGGGACCGGGGGGGCGCCGCG